>OY720145.1:66405422-67005422 GCA_963082955.1 Cheilosia grossa
CTCATAACAACGACAATATGTCTCAGCAAACACTGCAGCTTTTCCTATTTAATTTATTCTTTCACACCTACTGACATCGCCGTTAATTGACGGTCATCACTTTGCGCTCGCCACACGTCACGACTCATAATACCGATTTTAAAGTACAAAATGTGTACAACCATTTGACTTTGCCAATTTAAGAAGTTGTGTCTTGTATTGCTGGCCAAAGTACCTTAACCTTTAAATTAAAATTTATTGCCCACAATTTAAAACACCATCAACATTGTTCGTTAAAAACAAAAAAAAAAAACCCCCCAATCTCAGAGTTACGTCATAAAACACTGGAAAAAAATACACACAAACTTAAGACGTCAAACAGATACACTATCTGTGACTTAATTCGAACGCCCCTCCAGTGCAAACACTCATTTATCTCCCAACTGATAACACTCGACAGGTAACAGGAGCCAACAGACAGATTTAATAATTAAACGTTCTGCCGGAGAATGCTTATCGAAAATTTCAAATCTATCTTCGTACGCTCCAATTTTTGACATTGAAAAATCATCACGACACATCACATACACAAAAGCGCGAGGGACGATAAAATTCGAAACATTTCAATCATTGAATGAAATATCTTTTTGAAAAACATTCTTCCGCAAAAAAAAAGATGAGAAAACACTCATCGTACATTTAGGCAATCATCACAGTAACAGATGTCATCGGTTTCTTCCTCGTCTTCGGCGTCTTCCTCGCCAGGCGTATCCGAATGCACATAAGTATCGATAACTCTTTGATCGACACCATCACGTAAACGACGACGACGCCTGCGATTCAGATTCTTAATACGCCACCAGTCTCTTAGCCACGACCACTCCATTTATACGGCAGACAAATGCAATCTGTCAAAGTGTGTTTGTTTTGGACGTTTTGTACTACTAAGACAGCGCGATTCAACAACAATGACACAAAGAATGCTCGCAGACACGTTACGGATTCCCGCCGCGACACACAAGCCGAATGCTGCTGCGCTACAGAACTTGACGTTTCCGCTTCCGAAATGCCACTGATTCTATGAACACTCGCGTTGTAAAATACCCGAACGTTAATTGATCGTTACGCTGTGAGCTTGAAAGAGATATGAAGGCCGCTTCGACGACTGACTAGCCCGCTCCGAGTGAGTGTCTCTCTGTGAGCACAAGACAAAGTGGGTGGTGGTATTTGTTTTTTTGTTTTTTTTTTTGCTGGTTTGTCGGCTGCATTGATATAGGGGTTGAGGGTAAATTGTCAAAGTGTGACAAGTGAATTGGTTATTACATCATTTGCGTTGATGCAGCATACAAAGCAATCGAAGCAGAGCCGCCGATAGAAATTGAGAGCAATTAAATGTTTTCAATTGACAAAGAACCAATTGGGGGTAGAGATAGTGAAAGCAGAACAATGCCCATTAAATAGAAGCTAAATGTGTACGAAGCAACAACTTATGAGAACTAATTTTTAAATTGTTATCGTTGGCCGATAACAAACTGATTAAAATCAGTGTCAACTGGTTGAGTAAACAACTGTTTTAATCAATGGGACGCCACTTTTTGGCGAGGAGTGCCAACGGATCGAGTGAGCAAGTTGTAGCAAGTTTTTAGGCTGACAAACTCGTATTTATTGGACAGTGTGTGGAGAAATTTTTCGTACACAAAAGTGATTACAATGTCCATACTTGGAAATTATTGCCGAACTCGTGACACAACACAAATTGCAGTTGACAGAGGAATTGTTGATAGGAGGAGCAAAAAACACGGCATTGCAGAAAAACATTTAAAACTTTTGAAACATTTAGACACACAAAGGAGAGACAAAAGGAGAAAAAGAATCGAGAAAACGGCACAATTTGGAAGCATCAACAAAATAGATTCCGGTTGTCATCCTCTCTGCTGTGTTCAATAAGTTACGGCCTAGTGCTAATCGTGCTGTAGCGGTTACAGCTTTATTATTACTTCACAAATAATTGGTGGTGAAGCGAATTGCAGGCTCACTTCCTGACAGGGGAAAAAAAATAATGTCTCCCGAAGAGTATGTTCAGAGAATATACTGTCAGATTTCAAATGCATAAACAATCACTTAAAAGAGCCTGATGATGAAGCTACACCAATGTAGCTCGAACTATACACCTCTTATTCGAACTAAAGTGTTTGCATCTCTCAAAATGCTCCTCAAACATTTTCCAAGGGAAATTGTCAGTAACCGATCACAAATTTAAGCGAGTACCATTTTACTCGTCGCTTTCCATGCGTTAGACAATTTAAAATGTGTTTCTTTTAAATTTGTTTCCTGTCAATTTTGCCGCTTAAAATTCTCTGAGCTGTTTCGAGCAAAAAGAGAAACTAAACTGTTGGTTACTCGTTATTAACCTATTTCACGTTTTCCAAGGTTCCAGTAGTATGTTATAACCAAACCACTTATTCCGTTTTACACATTCTATTCGAACGTGTTAAGTGTTCTTCAAAATCGAATTCGAGGCCTTAGAGCAAACTGAATTCTATCGATTTTATGTAAAAAAAAAACAAACTCAGTCTCAACCTGAAAGCTTTTTAATTTTGTAATTTTTTTTTTTTTAAATTTGTGCTGCTCGTTTATGTAAGACAAATAATTGTTACGCCGCACTTAATATGTGCAAAAGTGAGAGCAGTGCGAATAAGTAGTTTCGAAAGCAAAAACGATTTCGAATATTGTTGCGATTATTTTCTATTTAACTACAGACGACGTTAGATAAGTAATAAATATCCCTCGCTCAGTGAGGAAGTGCTCGCTCTTCCTTCGTGTTACTGCAAATGTTACTGCTGATGCTGATGGGACCTAAAGACAGTTTGTAAAAAAACACCGAAGATGCCTTTTCGAAAACACACGCAGGCGACCTCAAGCCGTCGCTATTCTATCTGAGGGACAACTTTTTTCCTCGTTAGGTTACTAACAGGTTGTTTTAAATCTACATCTCAACAAAACATAAAAGTCATCAGCTCCAACGCAGATGTTTAACGAAAAAATGGAAATTTAGAGTGGTACGCAAATCAGACTTTTGTTTAAGAATGTACTTCATCTACCTGTCAAAATTTAGCGTGCCCATACAATAGGTCGGCCCATTTTGTCCAGCTAAATTGTAACAGATCGTTGTGTTCTGTTGCGTTTTTGTGTTGCGGAAAGTCAGCAAGGGTGAGATTTTTTTATAACAATGTAGATGAGGAGCACCAGAATCTGAAATGGTGTACTAAATAAGAGGAAATTGAATTTTTCGGAGGATTTTTTTTTAAACAGCTGTTTTCTGTGACACAGCGAACTCTACGTCAAAGTTTAGCTAGGATTTAAGCTAATTTTTGGAGAGAAAAGTTGGAGAGCAGCTTAAAGTACCTAGAAGTCTGACAGCTGGCTGACTTGATGTGTTTTAGTTGTGATTAACCTAGATCGGTCACAGGAACAATTTTTCAGTTGACGTTTCTGGAGGGCTAGCCGACAAATCTATAGTAAAGAAATTCGTGACTGAGTACCAAGGTCGTTTTCCATTGAGACCACCAGATATTTTTTTCAGATCTCAGATTTTACACTGCTCAGGGAAATGCAAAGATATTGATCTGCTTCTGGAAATGGATTAGTGCGTTATTTGATAGCAACATCAGCTTTTAAAATTGCATTGGTTTTTGAAAAAAATGACAAATGGATATCGACTTGAAAAATATTTCCCCTGTTCTAGATACAAATGAGTTATTTTGGGTGAATCGTAGTCTTCAGATGACGATTAAGATACTAATTCCTCCAAAATTAGGTATATTCTATACATGGCTATTTATGTATTTCGTTATTTTGGTTTTAACGAAACTTTGCGCATTTGGCTTGAAAGCAAACTTCTTAAAATGACTTAAAACAACTGTGCAAAGCATATTGGTATTGTGGCAGTATGTGTAAATCTGAAAAAAATTTCGAGATCTGTAAAAAATGATCCAAATCGAAAAAAAAAGATTGATTTGTTTGCCCAATAGAACATGAAGTGATTTAGATCAAAAAAAAAAAAGATTGATTTTTTGTCCCAATGGAAAACGAAATACTTGATAGTTCGCATTTTTGTGTCAGAAACCCGAAATAAATGTTCCAGTGTAACTAAACTTACTACAAAAAAAAAAGTGAGATTCTGCGAAAAATCAGGATACAATAATATTCTGTAATGTAGCACACTTAAGCAACGCATTATTATGTAATTGAAACCAGAACAACACTCACTTCTTCCAAAATCACTGACACAGGGCGAGACCAAAATGACGAGGTCATCATGTTTGAAAATTAAACAAGCTGCGCTTGGACTACAAAGAAAACAAAAAACAAAAGCACGCTAGTAAATTTCCAGCTTCTTCTCTCAATGAAAGTCTACACACTTTTGCGGCATCGGTCGTTATGAGCCGGCTACTAAAAAAAATGTATAATAGACAGTCACAGAGAAAGCAATAAGCATACCTAAATGTAATCAAAGTCAATTTAATTAGCTTCCTTAAACAAATCGCACTGGTGTTCCTGTTATCAGTTCCTACTTTGTTTACAACCCACACATCCGCATTCCGGAAAAAGCGAAATAGTTTTTTTTTTCTGTTATTATTGTTATTAATGAAATCCAAGCAATTTGTTAATAACAATATTAGAAATGAGACCAGCAAAAAAATCGAGCAGAAAACAAGAACGCAACATAAAGAACAAATAAATTCACCCCGTAGGAGAATGAGGAAGATCTCATATCCAATTGTGGCGGAGGAATCGATTCTAGAAGAGAAAGAGAAAAAGATTTGTTTTTTTTTATTCTATAGGAAACCAACAGATAGATAAACAAGATTAGCAATTGCGCAATTGTATTGGTTAAGCTACGAGTAATTTTGTTTGCTTTTTGAAAATATGCATACACGTGGATGGATGGCGATTAAAAAGCGTTTTCTTTTTTTTACCAACCGGATAGATTAGGTGATGAATACACGTGCGGTATCGGCTTAAGGGTGGTGCGGCTTTTGTGTAGTTGATTAGGCGGTGCCGTCGATACAGCTGATGGTGATGTAAATCTATCAAAACTGTTCCCCATCGCGTAACGATAACGATAACGATGTTCAGTTCAAGTACTTCCGATCGATAGCAGCACTTTATGCACGATTTTTGCGAAAATGTTTATCGCACTTTCTTCAGCACTGCGTTTTCTAGGGATACAAACAGAAACAGATGTTCGGATGCGATGAGCAATGATGGACAGAATGGGACGCACACGGAATGGCAATGGTTATTTTTAAGTCGGATATATAGTTAGGTGCATTAGTTTAAAAGTTTGAAGGTTAACATAGTTTCAGCTGCAAATTGTGGCCGACGGAGGTGGTTAAAAATACGTTGTGCTAAAGCTGTCCTGTTTGTGCCTGAATGTAGTTCGATGTGTGTTTGGCTGGCAAGAAAAACTGAAACAAACTGCAAAAGCATTTATTATTAGTTACCCTAGACTAGATTGATAAGGAGGGGCAGTAGCGACATTCGACTTCAAGCTCAGTGGACTTCTTCAGGCCTTTTCTCACTGTGTATACCTTGCTTTAAATAGGTACTTAGAGACTGCATGATTTATACGTGTGACGCGAGCAATGTAGTGGCATGCTTAACGAATGTTTTAGTTGTAAGTCCGGAAATGTAAGAAATAATAAAAAAGAAGTGTTTCACTGCCTTACATTTAGAACTGACAGTCGATTTTCAAGTACACAGTGTAAGCGAACAAGGTTACCGGGTTTCATGGCAACTTTCATGAGCGTTGTAGTTTCCCTATTTACGAAAAAATGTAAACATAACCTTCCTGCAAATTAAAAATTCAACCCTTGCTAAAGAGTTGTCGACTACTGGTCGGAGGTACAAAAATGCAGAGGACAACTGCTCTGTAGATGGCGCGCAGTTGGAAGAAGACATCAAAGATCTTGGGGTGCCCAATAGGACGAAGGTACCCAAATATCAAACTAATGGAAGAAGCTTGTTATTCGAAGCGCTGTCCCACCTAGGAATTTGAGGACAACTTAACAATATTCCCGCACATAAAGCGAACAACTACGCAAGCTGCAAAGGTTATTTCAATACTTCGTCCTTCCTCCCACTTTTTCTAATGCCTACACCTGCAGACGCACCTTTGATGTAACCCGTGGTCTGAGTCGCAGTCGAAGATAACTCTTTAAATAGATTGGATGCCCAAAATACCGAATCCGTGACTCATGTCTGTCGTAATGTTATCAACTCGATTGTTAATTTCTTGGTCAAAGGACCATCGGGTCACCTTGTCAAGATTTGCTGCCTACGATATTCATATTGCGTAGGCTATGAATGTGTTTCTTATCGTATTATTGACTTTAATGGTTATGGAATTTGGAAAGTCAATCTTGGGACATGGCGGTGATTTTGTTTTAGGTATGTCTTTTAAGGAGAACGTACATTATTAGACTGTTATCAGTGACTCGCCTGTAATACGTCTTCAGGGAGTTTCTCTTCCTTCTCTTGTACGTTTTATCACATTATGAACCCTACCTCTGTTATGCAGATCTAAATGTAATTTAATGTTACAATATACTTTTCTCATTATGATTGAAGAACTAACTAAAACTCTTGGCGACAATTATATCAACTAATCTAAGCAAATATCCTATTGCAGCAGAAAACAAGTGGAAAATCTCAATTGAAGTGATAGTTAAGTGGCCACTCCAACTAACAACGAAGTCGGAACAATCCATTGGGAGATAAGACTATCTAACGTTATATGCTGCTGAGGCATGGCCATGCAGGGTAATTAGGCGAGGTTTAATCATAGAACAACGTCGCCCTCGCACAGACAGCGAGTTTACAACTCAATAAAGCACCATAAGTCTGCGTTCTTAATGACCCTAATTGTATTCACCATTGCATAACTTGTAGCTTTTGTTAATAGAAACTATCACCCTGAACAGTTCCATGCATAGACAAACCATTGGGGGTTTCAGTATGATTTGTCTATCGTTCCATGTTCTCTACTTCTATATTTATCAACATAAACACAAACACATTTTTTGGCACGCAATTCAATAACAGAATCACTGAGACTGAGACATGATAAATTACTTTTAAATACTGTTCACAGGGATAACTCACGATTACTGTTGTGTGGTCCTTCATCAAATCAAAATCAATTAAATTCAATACTTTCCTATGAAAAGATTCAATTCAAATATTTTTTTACCCTTGACCATCAAGCGCTGTTGAAAGATTTGCACCAGCACAGTTCTATTTACAAATGACGTCTTTTTCAAATGAAGAGCCCCTAAGAAGAAGAACCCACACAATTCTACACTTTCAGAACGAGTGGAGCAGAACATCAGTTGACCACCTCTAATCGATAAATTGCATGTATTACAGACAAAAATATGGATCCTTGATGTTTCTACGAGTAGAGACAAAAAAGGAACGTACACTAAGGACAAACCTCAAGTGTAATCGATATTTTCGCTATTGGTTTTTGGGAAAATCAATTTATAACTTTACATCAAGAAAATAATAAGAAAATCATAGTAATTAAAAAAATAATGCAAGCAAACTTTACATTTCCATCATGTCCGACAAAGAACCCAGGACGATTTGCTTGCTTTAGATCCTGATAGCCACTTTCTAGTTCAGTGTAGGACATGCTGTAAGATCGCAATTTTTATCTCTGGACATTCGATTATATGAATTTGATTTGGAGCAAGGATTTCGATTGGGAAAAGGACAGTAATAATATGAAACAATGGGAATTAGCACACGAGATTGTTCAGCTTTCTGCGTTTTTCTTCTATTTTGTTGTCGGTTGTCGAGCGTCGGCTGTTTTTGTGGTGGGTGCGAAAATGATAAACTTTTGTATTTTGCAATAGATGTCAAGAAATTGTTCACTATTTTCACTCGCGAATTGTAGACACTCCAAATAGCGTTGCAATTTTCTTCAACAATTTCATATGGAAACTGTTATATAAGAATTTTCCTCTCGATTTTCACACGGTTGCAAACGTATTCGCGGCGCTACGTTGTCTGCAGAGTGCTCGTGGCTAGATTTTTTCGATTCAACAAATCTGGGAATGCGCGGCGCAGATTGTCATAATTTGACAAACAGCTGATTAGGCAGACTCTGCTGTCAGTTTTGTTCCACCGAGCTGTGTCGCTGACGTAACTACTAGCGGCATTTTTGTATTTGGTAAACAAACGTAGGTATTTCACCGAAGGGGTGCATGTTGACTTCCCGGGTTTATATCAAGAAGTGGAAGCTGCACAGACTTTATTTTTCTTCGATTATAGGCGTTTTTCTTTTTCTCAGCACTGAACTGAGCTCGAGCATTGTGAACGCTTTCTGAACCGAGTGTGCTCAGAGCATTCTGATGTTTTTTTCGTTTTTCCTGTTTTCTTTTTTCTGTCAATAGGCGTTTTTCTTTTTTAGTTCAGAGCTGAGCTGCTGAGCAGTGTAATCAGCTTTTTCCTCAGGCTGCTCAGTCAATTTATTCTGAGCTCATAGAGCGCGCTCTGGTCATGCTCTGCATTAAAAAAGAAACACAAATTTCAGCTCTGATGTATCTGAGCTAAAAAGAAACACGAACTTTTTGTATAACAGTTCAGGTTCTTCTCTGAACGCACACTCGGTTCAGAGCGTGCTCATAATGCTCAAGGTCAGTTCAGTGCTCAGCTCTGAACTAACAAGAAAAACGCCTTATGGAACATGAAATCTGACCGCCAGCTGATTTCGAGAGCAGAAAAACAAAAACTGCTCTGAATCTGCTTTTTCCTGTCCCAATGGAAAACGACGTTAAACGACTCGTTTTGAAAACTGAAATATGTATGTGGAAAACATCCCGAATAAAATATCACCACTCTTGAAATACTTAATTTTATTTTTTTATTTACTTAATTTTATTTATGAAGTTTTCGTGTATTTTCGCGAAGACTCGGTTTTCGGTTTGGTGTGAAAAGGACATCATGTAGACTGAAAAAATAGAAATAGCTTCAGTCCGACCCAAGAGGTTATTAGTATACAAGACAGTACTTAATTTTATTTTAGAAATAAAAACGAAAAACAAAAACCTAAGCTGACTCAACGCTCTTCGCGATGCTACCTAGGACTGTTTCCCAACTGAAGCCATTCCTTCCATCCTTTAATATCAACTTGCACGAGCTTGGAATCTTCCCCAGCAGTTCGTTGAACGGAGTATATTGCTTGAGACACGCCGAGTCGCCGACAATTACAAGTTTGTGCTTGGATCGCGTTATGGCCACTGTCAGACGGCGCTTGTCCTCTAGAATCTCCACTCCTTTAGTTTTCTCCACGTTCTTGCAGGTGCTTGATCCAGTTCTCGTGCACGAATAAAATATTACATCCTTATCCCGCCCTTGGTACTGATCCACCGTATTTACTTCGACGTCGGCGAATGCTAGGCCCTCCTCAGGATTGTCCAAATCCTGGCCGAGATTTCTCAGAAGATCCACTTGTGCCCGATAAGGGGCTATGACTCCAATACTATTAGCGTTCAGTCCAGCCTTCAACAAAACTCCCACGAGATCAAAAATAACCGCCGCATCACAGTAATTGGTGTATTTGAAGGTCTGCAGAGATTTCTTTTGATCATCAATCGAGTTCTCCTCAGTGGGTCTGGCAAACTTATTACTCCGGTCCAGGCACTCCAGCGTGTCGATGAAGACAACCGCTTGGTCGATGTGGTTCTGCAGAGCTCTCTGATGCCACTTGTTGCCAGTGATTGGTGTGCCAAACTTCATAACTCCGGAAAGCACGCCCACGTCATTACACTTGAGCATGCCTTTATAAGTCAGGTCATTGGCCAACCTGGTGATGGTTTTGTTCATGCGATACTGAAGAGTCAACACTGATGTAGCCTCTGGAGTATCCAGCTTGTCAAACAGACTCTCATCGGCGCCTAGAGCGCGAGCTTCTCTCGACCGAATGAGCGGCGGCAACTGGTCAGGATCGCCAACGAGAATGAACTTTGATGCGAAGAACAGTGGACGGAGCACGGTTAACTGGAAAACCTGCGTTGCCTCATCAACGATGCAGTAGTCAAACTTTCGGTGTGTGAACATGGTGTGACCAGCTCCAAGACACGTTACTGCCACAATATCAAACGAAGAGTACACATTCGCGAGGTCGTCTTCAGTGCGACAGTTCGCAGTGTGCACGCGCTCTGAATATTGCTTAAGTTGCGGATGTATTCGTGTCTGTGAGCCAAGGCGTAGGATCTTCAATTCTTTGTATTCCTTCAACCTGAGCAGAATGTTATCCACCGCAGAGTGAGTGTGACTTGTGATGATCACTGTCTTGTTGATTAGATTGAGCAAGCGAATGATGCCGACGAGAGTTTGAGTCTTGCCTGTCCCAGGGAGACCTTTGATCAGCATAAAACTGTCAGTGGTAAGAGCGGATATTGCCGCTCGACGTTGAATCCGATTGAGGGACCCTAGCAGCGATATGCCCGTCTCGGACCGCAAGCTCTCAAACACTTCTTTCGAGAACGTCGGCTGAACCCGATGGACGATGATTGAACGAAGTTGAGTGGAGTTCTCACAGCTTTCGAGGAGAACTCCCAGATTTGTGTAGTTGAAGATCTGCTCAGACTGAGATTCGTGTTTGTCGACGATAAATAACTTTCCTTTGTAGTTCTTTTCGAGATTTCTTTCGAGGTTGATGGTGATTGTGCGCTTGGTCAGGTCGTAGACGAAACCTGATGCGATTGCGACCCTCTCCTGTGAGCTAACAATCACATATTCCGCGGGTGATATCTAAAAGGAAACCATAAGTGAGAGTTGCAATTGTACGTGATTTCAAACTCACCCCAGAAGCAGTAAACTCCACATCGTTGTTCTCGTCCACCTGGAAACAATGAAGGTACCGTCCTTCATGCAAAGCCTCGACTTTGCACAGCTGCAAACCCATAACAGCTCGACCGTTTTGTTGCCGCAATTGAGGTGGATCCTTCCATATACTTCGCATGAAGTTCAGCCTCTTCGCCTCCTGTTCCTCAAGAGACAGCAGTCCACACCACTTGGTAAAGTACTTTAGATCGTTCTCTGTCAAGTGATTTGTAGTCGCCTCTGACACTTTTTTTAGGGGATGCGATTCAGACAGTACAAATTTGTCATCAGTCATTCCAAATGCACAACAAATAGTAGCATACGCACAGTTTTCACAAGCACTTGGATGAGAAATGGGATCGGGCAATTCAATGGGTTCCATCATTTTTTCCGGCAGTGTGATGTATTCCTGCAGTTTCTCCTTGGACAAATCCAAGGACCGCGTGATATAATAACTCAGTTCATTGCGCAGCATAACAAGATCTCGCTGTTCATTGCGTGTGCCATGGATTTCCTTCATGATACCCTCCCTGAGGTAAAGCAGCAGTCCGGAGTCGGTGTCTCTACCAGCAGCAGTGAGCATCATTTGATATAGTATCAACTGGCCCTTGTGTTCGAGGGAAAAGGATGCGCGGCCTGTCTTCAGCTCAAGGGGAAGTATGTTTTTAGATGACTTTCGATGAATCTTAACCGAAACGTCGACTTTGCCCTTGAGTCCCAACTGCGGTACCCACAGATTTTCTTCAATGTCCCGGATTTCATCAATCTTCTCGTGAAACACATCCTTTGGGAGCTGTAAAGCAAATATGTAACATTTCTTATGAGACAACTAGAATACACTTACCATTTCCGGCTGTTTTCCCTCTACATACTGCTGAACGAAGTTGAAAATGTTCTCCGTGAACTTCTGTACCTCCAAAGACGCCTCTTGTCGCGTCATCTTGCTGTCATACAGAGTAAATGCTGTCTGTTGCGATTCAACAAGTTCCTTTCCTACTTTCTCAATCTCTTGCCGGGTTTTCAAAGACCTGGCCAGTACTGTTTGGAGGATTTCATGAACCAAGGAGCCAATTACCATCTAAAAGCATTTTTCATCCCAAAAACCACTTTCAATTTCTATACAAATATGTACTCACAATTTTATTATTTCCATAGATACCGCGGAAACGATCCTGAAGTACCCCTTTGCGCTGACAAAACAGTGCCCCTACCACAGATGTTCCCGAGATTAAGGTATCCGGATGAATAATAACAAAGCCATTATCCTTATCGACCTTGAAGCAGTGCAAAGAGTCATCCCATACTGCAAGCACTGAGACCAGATCTTTTATAGCAACTCTGGTTTGACACCATGGACCTTGTAAACGCAATTCTGCTTCTTCCAGGGGCGTATCTTCTGCTGATAGTTTCAAAGTTAGTTGATAAGTCTTTCTGTCTCTTTGAACGTCCTTCACAATGCACCGACACCATTTCTTGAGATCCAACTGGGTTTGCTTACATTCCTCCGTAAGTTCAAAGTCATCGTCATCGTCCAGGAGGAAATCATAGTTCGTCGATTCTGCATCTTGCAAGCGTTGTTTCTTTGGAGAATTATCCAGTTTGCTGGGTGAATTTTCCGGCGATTTCAATAATCGTTTAGTTCTAATAGTTTCCATGACTGATTAGGATGGGGTTTGTGCAAAAACGAGGATCATTTGCAGGTAGGATAGGAACCTATCCCGCCAATATTGAAATCCTAAAATAACTATTCGTTTGCAGATTAGATTATCTTTATTGAGACTTTTTTTTTACAACAGGAACAAACTAAATAAACTTAAGGCTATAATGTATTGCCCTATCACATCTCTTTCTAAAATGACAGTTGCTGCATGGCTTTTTCTTTTTTATTTTCTGGTATGAGTGGGTTGGAGATATATCGTTTTCATTTGACATGGAAGGCTCTTGTTTCGTTTGCAGACATCACCTTTTTGCTGCTGACAGTTCGTTAAGTCTACTAGTACATTTTTGGAGTTGGGATCAACGAGAGTCGAATGAGTGCGATAAGTGTCATTTGGAAAGGTTCAGCCTTCGAAAGAAAGATTGTGTTAATTGGTATAAATTCCCTCAATATTACATCGAAACCAGTCTTGTCAATCTTCATTTCATTTGGCTTGCTTTGTCAGATCGAAGGAAACCACCCTGTGATCTCTTGAGGCGAAGGTTGACTTTTCGAATTTTATTCTGTTCAGGTTGTGTCGATGGAGCTTAGACAAAATGAATGAACAAACCAGAATGAAACAGTTTATAATAGAAAAGCTTAGCTGTACGTAATGTGGAATTTGTTTCTTTATTTGTAGACCATCCTCGCCTTTAATTTCAATTCTAAAAGATGCCTACGTACCTACCTACCTACCTAGCTATCGATTGACACCAGGTTGACACTGGTTGACACTACCTAGGTACACCCTATTTGTGGCTACTGGCTACTGAACACCTCCAACGAGTCTCATTAGTATTTTACTTTTTTGACATTTTGAAACGCTTGTTGGCTTTAAGTAACCATAGCAATGACCAAAAGTGAAAACAAACAAAATCGTTACAAGAATTCTTTGAATTTTTAATTTAATTAGTGAACTTTGCATCGAATTTTACATTAGCTGCAGTAGTCCACCAGCAATGTCCACGCATCGTCCGAAATATGTGTCAATCTTCAGAATCGACGGTGTGCCCATTTTACCGCCTTTGGTAAGTTGATTTGCTGCAAAAATAACAAATCCTTCGATTACCAGCTTCTCATACCCCAGATGACTGCAGAAAAACGCCGGCAAATGCAGAAATACAAAGAACAGGCAATTCAACTTCAGCATTCCCGAAAGAAACAGCAAACTTCGAATCTAGCGGAACCGACATGTAACCTTCTTCGTCACGGTCATAGTCACATTCCACAACCGCAAACACCACGAAAGCAATTGGTCGAAGCAAGTACATCCGGCGCGTCAGGCAAAAGGGGTGAACGCTTGGATAAGCTCCGCAAGACTGACACAATCGTCTACGATAACCGAGCAAACTCGATTATCCTAACCCTCGAAGGGTTCGAAGAAGAAACTGAATTTCAATCGGTAGAGATCGAAAGGCCACTCAATTTGGACCAAAATGACAACAAAATCTCCCCCGATGTGCCTAAAAACCTAGCCAAAGATGAAGAATCGAATACCCCAGCCAAACCACAACCGTACGCTGCATTTATTCCGATTCCTTCCATCTGTGTGAATCCGCCGACACCGTGTGCCGCGAATAATCCCATTTGTGAGCCCACTTTACCGAAACGGTTGTGCGGTAGTCCTACTCTCAAGCCAGAAGCTGAGTCTGGGCTGATTCGCTCGCATTCCTTTACTCTAGACGGACCAAGTAGTGCCCTATTGGCGCACATAAAGAACCAAAAACTGAAGAAATCCACTGCCACCCAAGACACAGTCGAATCGAAAGCCAAACGAGTACAGAAGGTCGAAACGAAACCAAAGTGCAAGTCACCGTTCTCGACGAGCTTGGGTCACTTCTCCAACAACACGGTTATCTTCAAGACCAAACGGAGTCCTTACGAGATGAAGCCTTCTGTCAAGACGAAGCTCGCAAGGAAACAAAAGTTTGTCAAGCCTGTCACACCAAAAAAATCAACACCGCCGGCGACCAATGGAGGTTTTGATACGAGTTCTGCTTCTAAGTTAGACATGTTGAAAGACATCGAGGAACAGCATCGGGCCAAATTCCTCGAACTCGTACGTCAGCAGCAAGACGAACAAAAGCGCCTTCAGGAACAGTTTGAGACACAGCAGAAGTTGCTGCTCGAACAGCTTTCTGTGAGGATGGCCAAAGTGCAGATGCACTCACCGCCTTCTACTTCGACCCTGGACTCCGTCGTCAGTTCGCCGTCACCTTCGCCCGAGCAGGAACCGCAATCGTCCCGCTATACACCACGACGTCGTCTATTCCCAGAGAAAACAGCATCGTCACCGGGCGCTGGGTCAAGCGCGGACAAGGAGTCCTTGCCATCGCCGCACAGCACAACAGCGGCTCGTCGTGTGAGTTTCGAATAATCACACTCGCTAGTCTGATGGTTGACCGCTCTTAACTGAACTAACCAAAGCATGTGCCTTGTAATTTCTAGTCATAGTTCTATCGGTAGCTTTAAATGGGAACTTTTATCTCTCTCTTTCCTTTAAACCCCTTCTCCCCAATATTTCGCTCGCGCTCTCCCCGTTATCTCTTTATCGAATATACCTACAAACCTATTTATAACGGTTTACTGACGAAATAAAATCAAGACTAACTTACTAACTTCAAAAAACTTGGTAGTTTTATACTTATATTCTTGATTCTTGTGTGTCTGTGTGTAGCAGGAGCAGCAGATGCAGCAACGGTACTGGGCTGCGACACGTATCAATGCATGTGCAAGGGGATTTCTAACACGGCGCCTCTTCAAGACGGACTATGTCCAGCGAATTGTCCAGACCATCAAGGATACGTTGATATTTGTGTTAAATTTACACATGGAGTCGTGCAGAGACACTTCCGCGGACAATATCAAGTTGAAGGCGAGATTATTGCAACAGGTGGGTGCGCAGAATGTATTTGCTTGGATGGTACCTATCAGTGTTTTGTGTATTTTCAGTTGATTTCGGCTAGCAAGACATTGCATTCGGTGTTCATAGACACACGGGTCAAGGAGCGCATGGAAATCATCGCCAGAGACAGGAAGTATATTCAGGCAAAGCTGCTGAACTTAAATATGAAGAGGTGCGTAGTGGGAGCCCGCGGTTGAGTTATTAATGATGTTTGTTTATGATTTTCAGATCCCCGAGAGTTATGGGTTGAGTAGTGGTACCGGATTTTTATAGTTTCACCAGCGTTGGCCTTTTCTGCGATTGTTAGACAATAAAACCGAATTTCGCCTATTTTATATCAGTTACAAAAAGGACTTTTTTTACTGCTACAGAAGATCGAGTGCCAAAAAGTAGGTACACATTTTTTCTGGTACATGCCCAGGCACACGAAACCAAGCCTAGAACGATCATCCAATAGCTTCAAGACCTTGCACCCTATAAATGCAAATATCCTTGACCTTTTGAATATTTTTATTTCAAATAATTTAAACGAACAAAATCAACGCAACATCATTTACTTGCCAGACTCCGTGGCGAATACGGGTCCATGTTCTTCAATTCATTCAAACCATACCGACGTATCGTAGCACGCGCCGCCACGTCGTTCGAAGCTTCATCCTCCGTTGAAGGAGGAGGAGTCTTCACCCCGATCCTCAAATGCGACTCCAAATGTGGAGGCAATTTACGATCAACACCGATGCCGTTCTCCCTCTTGTACTGCTGAACAGCTTTAACAAACGGATAGAGGGGCCTTTCCTTCTTTATCGCATCGTCGACCAAGTTATTGGCGTAGTCAAAGAAGAACTTGTCCTCCTTCTCGAAGCTAACAGTGGTGCACTGGACGTCATACGCCTTTCGATCCACTTCAGTTTGCTTGCGTTTCTCGATTTGTTCGGCCAAGACTTTGCGTAGCTCCTGTGCCTTTTTAACCTTTTCTTCAGTTCGCTTCTGCTCAAAAGCGGCACTAACTTCTTCATTCTTTAGACGATTGGCCAGTGCCAGGCGTGTGTCTTCAGCATTGCGTGCTTTTTGCTCATTTTTAACTTGCAGCTCTCTATAATATTCCTGAATACGAGCGAGTTTCCGTTCTCTGCATCGTTGGATTTTCTCCTCCTCTTGAGCTGTAAACTGGATCTGGCTTGTACTGATGTCCTTGCGAAGACGTTCTTCCTCCTCCTTGCTGGTGTCGGGCTGAAGAGTGGCCAAGTGCTGGCCGTTGATCATATTACGAGCGATGTGATCTTGACGAGCCTGCGCCTCACGAACTCTTTTGATGCGTTCAATATTTTGCTTGCCGTCATTGTAAACTTCAATTATCTTGCCTTCCATCATGTCCTGGACTTGTTCACCTAGAAATGTGCACGATAGCATGAAACTGGGTAAATAATTTTGTGGCAATACCTACGCGCCCTTCTCTGCTCGACCATAATCATAGCTTCGAGAGCATTCCTGCGCAGAGCTTCCCGCTTGCGCTTCAGCATATCCTGCTCCTTTGCTATCTGCGCCTTTATCTCTTGGTCGCTGACGATCTGAGACAATCTGCTCTCTTTCATTTCGTGCTGAGTGTGTTCAGTCTTTTTGCGAGCCTTGTCGTTGATTGCGTTTAATAGTTCAGCCTTGTATTGGTTGTTGCGGTGCATTTGATTTGAAGTTCTCCTTTGTCCTTCCTCAATCCACGGCATGGCTTGACACTCCATTTGTAATTGCTCCTCAGCTGTGCGTTTCTTTAGAGTTTCCTCAAATTCCTTGTTGATGTTCCGCTGAACAGCGCGTCCCTTGAGAGTTTCACTTTGAATAGCAGCACTCTGTAGCTCCTTTGGACCGGGCTTAAGTTTCTGGATAAGCTCTTGAGCTTTGGCTATTTTTTCCCTGCGTATCTGTTCATCTTTTTCTCGGATTTTGAGGAATTCCTGCTTCTCTACAAGGCAGACACGTTGAACTTAGCGAAATTTATCCAGGGAATAGAACTTACCTTTCCGCATTTTGTCCGCAAGTTTTTGCTTCCTTTCGGCTTGTTTTTCTTCTTGTGTCCTTTTAAAGCTCCCGCTCCACTTGGCAACCATATTGTCGGAACCTCGTTTTAGGTAGTCCTTATAGCGCTGCTCCTCGTCGGTTTCTTTCTTGTGTGCATTTTCACCATTGATAGTGGCAATGATTTTCTGATATTTACTCGAACTTATAACGAGGGGTTTTCTATTGGAAGTTCCCAGCGGTTTGTGGACTTGCTCCGTCAAATTTTCACTCATCGTTTTAGTTTTAGTGTTTATTTTCGAGAAATAACAAATTATATTAAACTAAAAAGAAATTTAAAATAATATTCTGCGGACGTAGAGTTGAAGAATCAAAAAAACAAATTGCCTGCTGTTGTTTCTAGGCAAAACGGAAAACTATTGTCGGCATGGCACTCTAGGAAAAATGTATTTATTTCGTTTCCCAGGAATTTGAGAGAAGTGTTTTTAAAAAGTGTTTGCTGGCTGGAGCTGCACTGATGGAGTAAGGAGTATTCATTGAACTGCGCAATAGGACTCATTAATATAGTATTATTTTAATTAAAAAGGATATTATTTCTGATAATGTGCTTCCTAATGCAAACTTGCATTGACCACCGCGATTTCACCAAAAGAACAATTTGTTCAAAAAAAAAAAACACATATAAAACGGTTATTTCATGCTCAGTCTTGGTTGTAATGGACTGCATTATCGACGGCAGGATGTCGGACAGAAGAGAAGTTCTGTTGAGAAAGTTATGTGGTATTCGATTGGGCGCTTTCAGAGCACTTTTTTTTAATCAGAGCCCTTTTCTTCAGAGACAAAACAATGGCGCATATTCATAGTTATACTATAAACCTGGGTCTAACTAAACTCGAATCTAAAGTTAACCCCCAGGTTAAACACAGGTGCTATTCATAAAGAATATGGCACCTCTGTTTAGTTAGATCCGAGTCTAACATGTATTCTACTACAAATCTATTACAAAAATACTTTCTGACAGCAAAAATTCAAAAGGATTTAAAACTTGTAATTTGTGTTTTGTTGTTGCTCTGGCTTGGTTTTGGCGTTTTTTTAAACAAAAATAAGGTATGCATTTTTGTGCAAACATAATTATGTTTTGTGATATAAACAAAAATTATTAAATTACAGATGAGCTGCAAAGAAAATATCAGAAGACCAAGAGAACAAAACTGGTCGGAAGCAGAAAAAGAAATGCTGCGTGAGATTGTCAAAAGGCATTTAAATGTTGTGGACGATAATGTCAAAGTGATATCGAAAAAAATTTGACTTGTTGTATTTCTTGCGCTAAGACTTGAAGGCTTCCAGGTAAAGGCAAGCCTCTCTTGGATGGTGTGTCTTGAATGTTACATAAATCAATTATTATAGTTAACGTACCTTTGTCGAATCGATATCTTTCATAAAATTCTTTATTGGTCAATGATTGAAACGGATCGATTCTGGTTCTGTAGCGCTTCAGTCTTCTAGTTGGTGGTACCATAGCAATATCTTTCAAAATATCAAAATCTTCCTCAATGTTGTAATCCACCGACATATTTTAATTAACTTTTTTTTAGTAAATAACTACGCGCTACGTTAATTTAATTATTGTAAACCAAATATGAGATTATTTGCGAAATTCTTAAATTTTCTTTTCGTTCACTTGGTTTTGACGTATAATTTAGTTAAAAACAACTTAAACATACGTTCTGTCGTGTTTAATGTTAGACTCGAGTTTTTCGTTTAGACATGGGTTTAAATTGTCTATGAATAACATAAACTCCGGTTTAGTTTAGTTATAACATAGTAATAGCTTATCAAAGATCTATGAATATGCCCCAATGTCTCTGCTTTTTATGTTCGCTTGGTAGGTACAAGAAAAATCGATATTTTTCAGATTACGGTGCACTTTTGCGAATCTCGATTTTTTCTCAGATTTCATTCAGATTTACCATCCAAGAGCATTTGAGTTTGACAACTGATGGAGTTTGTTTACAGGGCGTTTGAGTCATTTTATTTAACTCATCGAAACTCAAAGGATGGATCACGTTTGTAAAATGAGTTTAACGAAAGTAGTCCCTAATGTTGCTCACTGAAAACAGGACTAATTGACACTGTTATCATCTTCTGTTTCCATTTCTTTCTGCATTTGAAATAGTTTAATTTATTAAAGGGGAATGCGAAAACCTTACAGTTGCCATTCCAATTATTTATGGAGTGCATTGGTAGATATAAGACGTGTAATAAATCTGAAGAGTGGGTGAGCAACAAGTTATATAAACAAATTAAAATGGGATCCACAATCCACTTAAACTATTAACAGATATTTCGTGCATCCTATATAAAATAATAATTAATTAATCATGACCTTCTGCTCAAATTAAGCAACGGCCTCCCCACCTTAGTGTGTTGTTATAAACATTCCGTATTTGCATTCAAATCGATAAATAACTCGAATGACCACGAAAGTGAAACCGAAGATGGTGGCACACGAACACAGAGACAGTACATTTTCAAATTTCTCTTCTTCTGCCATGAAAAGCATCAATTAGCATAGGTCCAAAATCAAATATAAATTTGTCTCCATCAATCCTAAACCAGTTTTATCCATTCCTGATGTGATGCCAGGCCCAATAGGCATCAGGTATTACCTAACACGAAAAATTGGACAACAGGTATAAGAAGCAGAACAATAAAATATTCCACCGTGCGAAGAGAGCGCTATCAATATTCAATTTCATCAAAATGTGCTTTATTTTATATCTTTCATATCTATTGATATTGACGTAGAAAGACGCGTCAGCGTCAACGACTTTGAAAGTGAGAGTGAAAGTGGTCAGTGTGGTATTGAATAATATCTAGCGGCGCGACTTCAGGTGGAGATGCTCTGCATCGATTGTTAACTATTGGCTAGGACTAGTGTGTCAGTTGGGAACTAAAGCTATCACTTCCATTTAAATGTAAATGGAAGAGCGCGTGAGAAATTGAATCTGTGGCGGAAGAAACACAGATAGAATTACACATCTGGTGGAGAATTGCCTGTTTGCAATGCATATGCAAGCGTTTATACAATTTGTTGGTTTTAATGGGTTTATATAGCCGGGTAGTTAAGTTTTCGTAGCAAAAAAAAAATAAAAAAAATTATTGGAAAACTTACTAAGACTATACATGCATAGACATATTTAGTTGTAGCAGGCTGAATGCATGATTTGCTTTTTGGTTAAATTAAAGAATTGCAGGTGTAATTTTGCGAATGGCTTAGCTGCATAAAATCGTTATTTACTTAGCCAGTTCAGCTCAGATTTCAGATTTTTCTTGCCCAATGGAACATGAAATGGTAGGCGAAGTGGCTAAGTGGGTAAGTGGTTGGTGTGTTGGACTTGGACTACTAAGCGTGGGGTCCACATGTTCGAATCCCGAAAAAAAAAAAAAAAATTCCAACTTGTGTTGTTTTCCACGGCGTCGCCTCTCGCGAACGTCTGACAAACATCATGAAAGAGATTCTCAATTGACCGTTTGGATTCGCCATAAACTTGTAGATCCCTTCCATTTGTTCCCAAAATTAGAGAGGTTAGGCAGGCTCCCTTGTCCCTACGGACCTGTTACGCCAACTATTTATTTATTTATATAATGGAACATGAAATGAGATCACTCTGTTTTTGCATTTGTGTTGTGGTGCGTGATTTAAAAGTCAGCTGTTCTTAAATTGAATTTGTGTTTATAAAAGTTTATATGTTGATATCCATTGCAGCAGCCAAAATGCAAATTCTGTCACTATTTTTCACAGACTTGTCGTTTAAAAACGTCTTGATTAACACACTTTAAAGTTTGACAAATGGAAAACGTCCTGATGCTCATAAATCGAGACTAGCAAAACTGCTCTGACTCTGAAATTGCGGCCAATGACATCTGACAGTCAGCTGATTTCGAGAGCAGAAAAACCATTCTGAATCTGAAAACATGAAAAACGACATAAATTGACAGTTCGCATACGTTACTGAAGTAGGATAAGTGCAGTAACCGATCAATCTAGTTTTTTCGGTACCTCTAGTCGAAACCAATCTAGTCGACTTAGGATAACAACATTTTTAAATGTGTCCATTTATCCCAAGTAGAAGTGACTTAACAACAGCAATTGATCTTTTTGAATGTGTTTATGAAATTGCTTCAAGTGTCACTCCCTTGCAGCGAGTGAAGCACACACAATATACCAGTTTATTCATAGGTACCTTGTCACAAATTTGACTGTTTTATTGCGCGCTTGGCTACTTCGCTTCGCTCCATTTTGCTGAAATAGGTGTTCAATAAAAAACGCTTACACTCATTTGTAGACAATATACAATACCTTTAAAGATATTATGGTAATCAAGAAGGAGGTTTTGATTGGCCGGATTTTTCTATATTTCCTGATCTTCAAATTTCGGATGAAAGAGGAAGAGATACCTTTTCCTTTTCCCCAATACAATATGAGTATGAATCGATTATATGGAGACTGCAGGGATGTCTGCATTTAACAGGTTGGCCCAACTTGAACAAATAAATGTACTTTGTGCGAATTGCTTAAATGCGCTTAACAATTCGTTCATGTTAAGCAACTGCTTCAACTTTAAAGGCAAAATTTGAATATGAATTCATATCTATTTTTCCAAAGTATTTATTTTCACAAAATAACGCATAAATTATTCCACCATCATAACATACTTTTTCTCTAAGGGTATAAGGTATCAGTATGTTACTATTTCTTATGAATTTGCAACCGGTAGATCTGTGAAGCACTCTACTATGTATGTGCTTTCCTCATTATTCATTCCATAGCAGAGGTCTTGAACGCGGTTATCAGGGGGAATAATCAGCTGCCATCGAAGTAACCAACCGAACAGCATTCCGACTTCGTTGCAATCGCACTCAGGTGTCTTGCCGTTGTGCGTATGGTTAAGTGTAGGTATGACTCAAAAAGGGCTATGCGGTGAACCGCATGATTTCATTTAGTATCCGCCGCCATTCTTCGATTGCCGGTTGAATCGTTGAATGCCTTGAATATTAACTCATTTCTTTTTCTCCCATTGCCTTAGTTCGGTTGGTAGTTGTAATCTATATCAACAAAGATAGATGAACCTAGTGAACTAGAAGGTTTAAAGCTTCCGCAACAAATCAATTGAAGAAATATATCACCTGACTGGCATAAAGAGGAATTGAGATGATTATTTACACAATATTTCGCATTTTGATAGTGCATGACAGTTGCATGACTTACCAACTGTCAACGAAAGTTTCACTTTCACGGTTAAAGACTCGGATGAGTTGTGGTACTGTTGAACAGGCGCGCTTGGATTATTGGTTTAGCGGAAGAGATTTGAATTACAATTTCTGCTTTCACACCCTATTGGGTGACTACAGCGATGTAATGGGTATGGGCGCTTTATTGCAATTGTAAATCATAGCAGTCAGCTGTTCAGTTTTATTTGTAGTTTCCTGAGAAAGTTATTATAAATGGCTATGACTTGGGTGTTTTTAAGATGTCATAAACTAAGGAGCTATGCTTATGGTATTGTCGAATTCATTTTAATTGTTTACAGTGAAACAAAAATATGTAAGAGCATTTCAACTGCTCGCTGTTAAGCGGTCGGTGTTACACACATTTCAATAAATCTCTGCAAGCATCAGTTATAAACGTAAAGGTATCTATTTTAATGAGTCTGACAGCTGGCTGACATGATGTGTATCACGCATTCGATATAAATCGATCCCAATCGCACAAATTCTACATAACACAAGTTATCAGCAAAAATGACAGAAAAAGAGAAAATTAGCAAAATAACGAGTTACGACAGTTCCTCTTTTGGCTCGAAACAGCTCAGAGAATTTCAACCGGCAAGTACTGATAAATGTGTCAAATGCACAAAGTTGTCAAGAAACAAAAGGTGTGTTCCTTAACTTTTTAATCTTACGAATTTTCACTATTTCTTACGAATTTTTACTATTTCTTACGAATCAATGCCGTTCCTTAACTCGGAAAATTGGTAAAAGAGATCGTCATCGAGAGAGCAAGATATTACCCCTCCACTGAGAATCTTATGCATTTTTACTCAACAAATTTCTTGGAGTAAGAAGTGGAAAAACTGTCAGTCATCTTACGGTTAACAGCTGATTTGAATTTTGTTCCCCTATTTGGCGCATTCAAATGGTATTAACAGGTGGCCTAATAAAATTGATTGTTCACCTCAGTATTCCTTTCGAAAGTGACGACGAAGTTCTTCCTCGCTGTTAAAAAGAGACAATCTATAATTTTTAATGCAGCGTCGCTTTTTCCTTTCCCGAACGCTTGTAGTTCAATTAGTAAAAAAAAAACTCTTCCACATACTCGGACTCATCAGAAAGAAGTTCGATTAATTCCAGATAACTTTCATCGCTAGGTAGACGAATCAACTAATTTTGTTAGTAAATAAGCAAATCCTTCGAGTTTATCAGATGTTTTAACGACTTTAATTACCGATTTTTTGAGGTTTTGAATTGTGTATCAGTCATTTTCATAGATAACTATAAAAGAGTTCCCTAACTTTTTCGTAAGTGTCTCTCTGTGAGAGAATTCATCCCCACCACTTCCATTTTGACAGTCCTTTCCATTCTTACTAGAAAAGAAAAGAAACAAACCTAAAATCAAAATCCGTCTTTAAGAATCAATTGCCCACAAAAATAAAATCTGTCAAAATAATGAAAAATCAGTGGTGGCCGAATGTTCTCGCAGTTTCATATATTGCAAAAAGGTAATTTATATAATTTATTTGTTATATGGATTATATGTCAAGGATTTAAGTTACTCAAACTAGCTCGAAGTCTATCATTTACGAACTTTGGAGTTTATATTTTCAGCTCTCTATGAGAGTTTCGCTGGATTTCTTGAGTTCAACGAATTTTTATACTCGGCTCGGGAAAGCAGGCGGATAGACATAGTTTTGATTAGGCCAGTTTTTTCAGTAGACGTTTATAGCAGTGTATCAACAGTTCGCATAAGTAGCTCACGTAGGAAAAGTGACGTAACGGACCAATATAGTTCTTGCGTTCAAGTTCAAGTCAACTTAAGAAAACTAAACTTACAATGTGCCCACTCTGAAGGGTAAAATCAGACGGACAATGTGCCACACACAGAATTTGTTTAAAGGTGGTAAACCATTTTATCACTTCAAGCTTCAAGGAATGCCATCGACAACCTATTTGATTTCGAAAAATCTATTTGGAGTACCTCCGCATAATGATGGTCTTGGCTCAATATCAATTCAATGGATTTCCTTGCATATTTGTACATATTTTCGTCCACTATCAAATCAAAGTCAATCCACGGCACTGCATGCACATACTCATTAAATTGAGTTGCCCCAGTGCGCACAAGAGTGCAGGTCCTCGCTATCCGATAAACCAAAAAATGCTTAAGCAAATTTTCTATTGACGCGTGACACATTCAACAGTTAACTCCACTGGGCCAGCTACACGCTACACCACCCAGTTTCACTCCAATCGCACTGCTAACACACTGTTAACTCACATTCGAGCATAACATTCTCGTTTGAGTGGAGTTGAGCTTCTTGTATTTCTGGTTCGACATGAATACCAACCAGCAATATAGCAGCAGCAGGCTCCCCAGCGAAGGTGGTTTGGTTCACATTGGTATGGTGTATCTACATGTGGTTTCTGTTGCTCTCCACTCAATTCGAAGCCATCCGCAGCTTAACAACACCTGTGGTAGATGGTTGAAGGTGGTACAAAATTCAGTGCATCGGTGTCTCTTGGATGAAATTGTTGGTTCGACCGGGTGAACGAAAAAGACGAATATTTTCCAAAGCGGCTACAAATTGAATTTATTTATTACTTTGTTGTTTTCTATTTATTTACACAAGTTCCGCAACATATACGTGCAGCAGATTAAAAAGTATCTAACGACTTTTTGCCAGCACGACACATTCACACACTCAAACCAGATACACGAACGGAATTTCATGGTACGAATGTGTTAACTGTTCAAGTAGATAGTGATTTATACTTTTTTTTAACGAAATCTAAAGTGATTCCAAATTAAAAAAAAATTCTCAAAAATATTAACCGTGTGTGAAAATAAATCAACTTCATGTGCTTTCATTTTGGTATCTTTTTCTAGAGTTAAATCAACAATTCGACACATTTTTTGAAATAAAAAAAAAAATATTTATAAATCACCCTCGAAAGAAGAGATTTTGTCGACAAAATTTCACCGCAGAAGAAAAGTTTTTGAAATTCAAATCGCTTTGGAGAAGTAACGATCAAGTTTGTTGCAAAAATGCTTCCGGTAAGTTGTTCGCATATAAGTGCATCTCGCCATATTCCCGTGTGTGAAACACAAATCCATTTCAAGTGCTACTAACCCAAAAGATGTGTTATGTGTTATACAATCCATTCCCACCATTTGAATGCCATTTAGACACTTGAGGATTGAAGTTGTTATTGTTGGTTCGGGGAGACTATTTGCGATGTTTTGAGCGCTCCTCTTGCATGTGATGCTGCAGCTATATTTTTTTTATTGTATACCTACGTATGGTTGTTGTTTTTGTAAAAATATGGAGTGCAAAACTACTTTCATTTTTCATTAATGTAGATGTGGATTGTATGGCAATAATTTTATACATTTCACGTGTGTTTTTTGGACTTATGCATTTGTTGTTGTTTGTTTTCTGTTCTCACCCAAGGCTGGCTTTAATACAGTCTTGGGAGAGTATGCATGTGGAACTAGTTTTTGTGTGTATCAAGAAAAGGAGAAAAAGAAAATTTATTGGAAATGTATTAATTGGTCAAGCGGACAGATTAGGTGGCAATTGGAAATATGGTATTGTTGACAACATGCCTAACTAGAGCGTAATGGAAGATTGGCCTTGTTTTGAAAACAAAGTTGACATGCTTTTATTTGGTTTAAAAGTGGGTTTGGACCTTAGATGCAAGTGGATTGTAAGAGACTTATGGCCAGTTTTGAAATGAGTACAGTGACCATCATTGCGACAATTTGTACGATAACAGTATACAAAAAGAAGATAGTAGGAACAATACAGATCTAGAGCCCAAATAAGTACGAATGCAGTCGCTGAAATATGACGTTTAAGTCGCTATTCAAAGTGCACAACAATAGATTTTTTTTTTGTCATTTGTAATAGTACATTGGGTCTTACGAATAAAACTAGCATTTGCTATGAGCAAAATACTGTAACAAAGTAAAAGCCCGTAGCAATTGCATTGAATCGGTGTGAATAAGAACCTACTCTGCTAAAGTAAGTTCGAAAATTCGCTGTATGTGTACCTACTTGCCTTGCAGTCCCTGTCAAACCTGACCGACCAGTAAATACGAATTTTGTGGATTTAAAAAGAAAATTAAATTCAGAAATATGAATGGTTTCTATAGCCTATTGCACCTGGTAATATGATTTTTCTTTCCCAAATAGCTTCTTGATGTTTCATTTCTTCTTCAGATGCCGGGAATTGAATCCGATCATAGGCCTGTTGAAAATATTTGTTAACAGACTTGCCCATTGCGCAGTGGCTTAGTGGTTAGTGTGTTGGACTACTAAACGAGGGGTCCCAGGTTCGAATCCCGCAAAAACCCAAATTCCAACTTAGGGTTTTTCCCACTGCGCCACCTCTCGCGAACGTCTGACAAACATCCGAGAGTATAACTGTCTTTAGAGCTTCTCAATTAGCCGTTTGGAATCGGCATAAAATTGTAGATCCCTTCCATTCGTTCCAAAAATGAAACTCACACAAAACGAATGGTTGTGAGAAGCTAGGCCTTGGGTCCCTTGGGCCTGTTGCGCCAACTAATTATTAATTAGACTTGCCCATTAGTAGAAGAAGAACTATGAATTATCGAGAGGATTTGAACTGTCAACCTAAAAGCCCGAGAAATGATTATGTCTAAACATTTCCATCTGAAAGAAATATTAGCCCATACTTGGTGTGACATGAAACAAAAGATGCTTTATTTTATAATTATTTTGTTGGTTTTCCTGTACAGATAGAATTTAAATTCACAATCTTAGGTTGTCCATAGAAAATATTTAACAAAAGGTCTGAGTCAGCTAAATAGCAGGCTTGGATTTTGATAGCAATTGCTACGTTTCATTCAAACTGATCCGAGTGAAAGGTAAGTGGCACCGCTTTTCGCACATGTCAAAAGTTAGTGTTAACTCAAATCAGCTTTTATTCATACGAAACGTAGCAAATGCTTCGATTTTTTACATTTCGTTTGAGTAAACTCAATTGCTTCGTTTTATTCATACCGCCTATCAGGCGCTGAAAGAACATCAGCTGTATGATAAAGGCTTTTCTTTCATTGAGTGATAGGATTTTAGTTTTAAACAAGACAAAAACTGCTTGACATAATCAATTATTATATAGATTTCTCTATTTTGAAGCTTGGACAATCATTTCTTGTGTGAGTTTTACTTTTCAAGACGAATCTAAATTGATTAGGTTTCCTTTGGATGTCTGTCCGACGTTCGCAATACGTGGAACATTGCAATAACCTCTAATGCCTGCAGTCCACTGCACCCTCTTCTCAAGACAAAGCAAAAGCTCCGTAAATGAAAGAAAGTAATTCTGAAAATATAAATATTACATGCTAATTTTGCTCAAATCTCTTCCCACAAAGTATGGTTCACGTAAGTAGCTCTTTTCTTACTTCAATGATAAACAATTTGACTGCTTTCAAAAGTTTTGTTCCCTAACGATAATGCATTCGAACACATTAGCCAAATTAAGTCAAACTTCGTTCCCTTATGCAAAAGTTGGGCAGAAAAGAGCCAAAAAGATGGAACAGAACATTTCCCCTCTATAAAAAACCTGCAAATATTAGCCCAAGAAATTTCTTTGGGCTAGTTGGTTATTGCTGACAGATGGTTGTCAAATCGTTCAAATGTTAATTTGTAACTGACTTTTTATTTGATTTCATTAACATTTTGTGCTTGTATAGCATTATAATAGATGTAAAAAGCAAAAAAATTGAACGTTTTAACTTCTGCAATAAAAACAATTCCAATCTTGGTCTTAAATATAAATTTGTACTTTCTTCTACTTATATTTGCATATTCCTGCCTTGAGAAAACTCACAGTTGAGAGAAATGTGACATATTGCCAAAAATGAACCAGAAAGTAAGGGAACAGACCTAAAGTCTTCTGTTTTCTAATTTTACTTAGTTCCTTTCGCAACTGTTTTTCACAAAAAAACAGCTGCATTGGAAATAATTATGTAGACCATAGTATTTACTGTCTAATATTTTACGACCTTTAATATTATTCATATAAAATAACCTGTCAACAATAAAGTTATAGCGGTTAGTTTGTTTTATGCCATTAAACACTGTCGATCTTTAGCGTGGGTGGAGTGGGGAAGCGATGAACAAGTAGCTCAATATGTGTATCAAGAAATTCCTGAACCCGTTTTTATTGTTAAAGACAAATTTTTTTTTTATTCTTAATTAGAAATTAATGAAATTATCACATCCTTAAGCAATACGATTTTATTTTTCAGAAATTACGAGTGCTATACGATTTTCGCAAACAGTTTGTAAACACATTCCTAAAATAATAAACACGTTCTTCAAATAACAGAACGTTCCTAAATGAGTTAAATGTTTCACCAATTAGATACCTACTTAAATATGTGCAATTTGAGAATAACTTTAATTAGTTTAGAAAAAACTAAACTTGATCATGCAAATTTGAACAAATAAGAAACAGGTAATTGGTTTGACATTTGGTGTAACGTTCTGTGTTTTGCATACCCACATGCAGGTGTATCAGTTATAACAAGTTGTCCAACATCCGTTGTAATGAAATGTCAAATACACAGCACGCGACATATCCTCAAATTAACCTCAAACTGAACCCTAACAGTAATTAATTCGCTTAACTGTCTGGCGTACTTTAACAGGTTCTATTGCATTTAAATTTTCTAAGGCGGCGATTACAAATAATTGCCTTTTTGTGTTGCGATTACTTTTTTTTTACCGCCTGGGTTTATTGCGGAAGACATATAATTAGCCGTGTCTCTTGGGTCTGTTTCGTTGCAAGAGAATTGATTCTCATTTTTTCTTCTTCTTCATAAATAACTATAAAATTCTGTCCAAGATGCCAGAGGCTATGGAAAAATAATTTTCTTTTCAACATGGTCGCTGTAAAGGAAGACAGAAATGTATGACAAATATTTTCATTAAAATACTTGCACAAAAAAAGTGCACAGAGTTATGAAGGTAAGCTTTATTAACGATTTTCAGATAAGAGCACTGCTATTGAGAGGCAGTCGGTGACGCGGATGGGTCATTACGTATCTTTTTTTGTGGATATTTTCAAGGCGTCCTTGTACTTGATTGGCAATTATTGACCAAACTGCTTGGGGTGATTGTAATGATTTCGTTTTTTGTTCGGATTAATTATAGTCTGCGGTACAATACAGGAATGCCGTATTTATGTAGTAAGCTTGATGTCTCAAGTTTGTTTAAACAGGATTTTGCTTGCGAAATTTGAGTGTGTTTCGCAAAACAGGAAAGCGACCTCCGACTTGAAAATAAAGAGAAATTCACAACATAACCTATTAAAAAATGGCATCGACGGTTGTTCAATAAAAATATAACTATTAACTGAGGTCAAGCTTAATTCGTTCAATAAAATATAAATATAAGTTGACATTTAAAAACATAAAACTGCAGTTGGTATGGAATTGTTTTGTTTGAGCAAATGGGGACGTTCAAGTATCTAGTTTAGTAAGTCTGACAGCTGCCTGACTAGATGTATCTCGGTTTTGATTGCCTGAAATCGTGCATATGAGTAGCTGTTTCAGTTGACGTTTATGGAGGGGTAGCCGACGAAGTTGACATTTTGGATTTGTGGATGACGTAGGAAAAGTGACATTCCCCACCAATCTAGTTTTTGCGTTCAGGTTACATCTATTCAGACTAATCTAGTCGACTTAAAATAATTAGATTCTTGAATGTGCCCAATATTTTTTTGACAAATAAGTAGGTACCTACTTGGATGATCCATATTCATGAGCTGGTTTTCTTGTGAATCTTACAATTACTTACTTGATCTAAATTCAAAAGTATACATGTTGTGTCGGTAATGAAGTAAATCTATAAATTTCATTATTGCTTGTCACTTTAATTTGCTTCGCACATTTCTTTACTTATGACTTAAGCAGAATTGTTTTTTATTACAAATTTGAAGATATTGTTATGTTCTCGTTTCATTGTTTAATTTTATAATTTTATTTTATATTTTGCACAAACAAAATACGCTAATAAATAAGTTCGTAATCGGTATTGACAAATTTCCTAACCCTGCTCGGGATTACACTCTTACTCAATATAAATTTATTTGCGTAAAATGGAATCTTTAAACAAACAAAATAGCATTGACAAAAATTGATATACAAGAAAGTCCCAATGTTGGCAATGTGTCACTTCTTGTATTTAGAGCTATATCTACACCTGACACACCACTGGTGAAAATGCGAAAGGTACGAAGACCGTACATAGTAACCGTATCGAATTGAATGGGAATTTTCTTTTCAATTTCGATTTTGTATATTAAAATGTTTTGTCAATTTTTCTTTTAGTGGCGTCTTTGGTATTTATTTATTAATTGTATTGGTGTTGACGTATTTACTAGAAATAGAAATTGAGAAATAAACCCCATTTAATCGTGACTGCCTCCCGTCTTCACTTTCGTTTTCTTTCTTGCGGTACTGGCTTTCATTTCTCCACCAAACTGCTTTGTAAATGTTTTCTTCTGTCAGATTCATCTGTGATAACTGTTTGCACGGTTACAAAACCTGACAGCTAACAGACTTGCTAATTGATATTGATATTGTGCGTCGGCTTGAGATGCTTTGATTTATGAAGGTGATTAACGAGTACTTATAGTGATGGGACTCATTGTATTCGTTACAGAACTTCTTTGCTAATTGTTAAATGTTAAATTATAATAATTTAAAAAAGAATATTGAGAACTTTGTGCGTTAGTAATCAACAAACTGTGTTTTTACTGAACCAGAAAGCATTTAATGAGACTTTATTTTTGTTACATTTTGTGTAGGCTGCGTTCGCCAAGCAAATGTCGCCCTGGATTACCTACTTATTTAAAGCCTTTATTTGTAAACTATCACAAAATCAGACATTTTGCCTCTGGATATATTCCTAAATGTTCCTAGATGAATGGAAAACAGTCACTTACCATTATACTTCAAGATATGTGGAAAGAAATTGAAGGAAAAGTTTCAGCTAATAACTATGATAAGATCTATTTCAAAACCGAAACATTTGATTTGGATTTGGGCTTTTCAGGTCCTGCTCTCGGAATTTAGATTTCGTGTGTCCTCTACACAATCAAAAATAAAACCCGAATTGTGCTCTTCTCAGTGATTGAAATATTTGTAGCCGTAAATACTCATTTATGTTTTTTGTTTTCGAAAATTGATTTATTAACATTTAACTTTAACTTTAATAATTAGGAAAACTAGACCCACTCGATGCGTTTCTGTGCAATGGGAAAATTAACGAAAATTTCAACTTACGCACTACCTGTCAAACTTGAAAGCACTTGTGTTAAATCTCGAGAGATTCGGAAAAGTATCGAACCTAGAGTACAAACAATACGTTTCTATATTCCATTTCGATTTTACAGCATAAATTTTCACGCGAACTGCATTGCCGATGTATGTGGAGAACTATAAAGCAACTGTCTTTTAATCGTCAATACATCAGGGAAGTATAGGTACTCGTAATATCTAAGTTCACTGTACAAACACACTACGCACCCGCCTTGAATACATACTTGATGCTCAATGTTCAAGTGGTGATCGTTTCGTAACACTTTTTATATGTCACTCACCTAACTTTAAACAAAATAAATGATTGAGTCAACTTCCTAAGTGAATTATATGTAAATCCATTCAAAAGTTATTGATAAATTATTACTGAAAAAAAAAAATGGATTAAGTGAAAGTCACTTGGGGAGATTAGGTCCATAAGTAGCACTTAGCCAAAAGTTACACCAAAACGCATCGATTGAATCACCGCTTGAAATGAGATCCAGACGTGAAATGTAAAATAATTATCTAACAATATTGATCGCTTTAATATCAAATGGTAATAATACAAACAATGAAGTCTATATTAGAACGTAAGCATTTTTCGTTGATGGTTTTCTTATTTTTCTGCTCAATTTTATTATTTGCAGAAATTGCAATTTAAAGGTGGTTTTATGTTCACATTCAATGAATAAATTTGAATTTCCCCCCAAGGTGATGACAATAAAATCAGATTGAGACACTTTTCAATGACTCACACGAGTTATGTAATCTGTTCATGGATTTATTGAATCATTGTTGTGCTGAAGACGGATGCGCCATTTAAACAAATTACGTATTCTTCAAGAAGTTGAATCAATAAGATAAGATTTATTTTGGAATTTTTCCGCAAGGCAAACGGAAAAAAATTCCGAAAAGTGCAGTTAGAATACTTAATTGGGAGTTGAGTTTTGTACTCCTGTATTTTGCGTTGCGAAAACCAACTACTTTCGATGCATAACACGTTTTAAACAAAACAGTAAAACAATAAATGTGAATTGTTTTCGAACTTCCTTATTTTAAAAACTCTATCACAATGTTAAAAATAAGAACGCGGCGCAATGGGTGTACAGGACAATAGGCTGAATGTTTAAGTGAAACGTAAAGGACTTTGTGAACGTTTTACGTTCTCAAGCTCAAAGCCAAACTCGACGATTTGGCACCGATTTGACTCAAATTAAAATGTGCAAAAGTTATGTTGTTAAGTTAGCACAAGTTCGCGTTTTTAAATCTTCACCGAATTCTGCTTCTCTGTCGACCTTATCCTCACTCTTGTAAATGTAATTATAGAACCAACACACTCAAACAGTCCCATGTCTGCATAGTTGTAACCCTCCAAACCTTGTCCTCATTAACTTTTCAAGGAAACTTCATCCATTTGCGACCAAACTCAGACCTGAAACCTATCTTTCAGTTTATACTCCCAGGCATTATTTAAAAAAAAAAATCGTGACCAGGAAACATGCCATCTTTCGTGCTTTCCGTGAACTTCATCATTGACATCAGTTGCATTTCTGTTGTTGCGACCAGATCTTCATTACCATAAGCCTTTCCCAGTTGGCAGTGGTTCGCTTCTACCAGAAGGTTACTCGTGACCAATTTCGCCGCTCATCTTCATAGGTCTCACCCATAATTGGAGTCCGTGGTTGCAATCAAGATGCCATCATCATCGCTTCTCAGCCAGACACTGAAAATTTGCTTGCAAATGTGAATCTCTACCGGTTAGCTGTGACTTTTAAAATTGTGACTAATGGCATGTGGATTGCTATTGTCAGGCGTGTTACACTTTAACAAGCCTCTCGCGCAAACACCTTCGACATGTGGCAAACTCGAACAACTATTGTCTCCCGCTTGTACTCGAACTCGTAGTCCATGCCTTTAAATTTACTATTGTTTCGGTAGGTATAGCATCTACCGGGAAATGAAGAAACTTCAGTCTCAGTGGTTGACTTAATCATTCGTGGCACGCATTTTAGGTATACCTACGATCATAAGCGGATTTCCACTGCTGATGACTCATAACGCTTCAAAGCTGTTCAGATGGTTAACGCCGTCTTGCCATTTATTTTAGTAAGTGGGCAATTGTGATGAGTTGTGGCACAATTTGAGAGATTTGTTGCATCTGCTTCGTCGGAGTAATGGCCGAAAATGAATCACTAGCCATTGCGCAAATGTGAAACTATGACAAGAATCCGGTCTATTAATGACTTTAAAGTTAAACCGTCTGAAACTGACCACTTACAGCTCATCAACCATCAACCGCAGAATTTTCACCTTTGTTTGAATCTTTGACATTTAAAAACCAGAGAAGGTTCCTATACCTCAGGAAGCACAACTAAATACCGGTTAGTCCGTGAAGCCCAATCTCCTTCCACACTCTTATGCTAATATATATCAACGTGTTTCTAATAAATCGAGTTTAACAGAATCATAGCTATAGTGTGACTAAACAATTTGCTAATCAAAAGAATGCTTCCAAGGTTAACTAGTTTTGACGTCTCTTAGCGCGTTGCGCTGCTGGCCGCATGTGTAGCGTGTGGAATACTTGCTTTAGATGCTTAAAATTGAACACAAAATAAATTAAATCATCTTTGGATCGAACGGAATTCATGATTCATAAAAGTATACATCAACTCCGATGGAATGCTGTAGATTTACAAGAAAAACAACAAACACAACCTACACGGTATGCGGCATGCTAATGCCAAACTTAATATGCATTCGGTTTTGGGCTTTCAAAAGATCAAATTTTTTACACAATATTTCGATGGACTTTAATAATCGCTTCCGATTTCACTCGATCAATATTCAGATAGTGTTGTACGTCATTGAACAGTGTTCCGGGTTGTCTAGAGAAGATGTTTGTGCTGTGAAATCATTTGGTTCTTAAGTGTTTGCATAATTTTCGATCCTATACTAAAAGTAAACGATGCTTGGCTATTTAGGGATTTATGAGCATTTAAACGTTTCGTATTGTATAAGTTGCAGATTACGTTCGTTGGTCTGATTTAAGTTGAAGGCGCCTTGACACCAGCGTGAAAAATTCTCTGTATCACATTTTGACACCCGATTGGGGCTTAGTTTGAAATGAAGCGCTGCGTGCGGGATTGTAGATTCACCGAACTTCATATGTTACGAATTTTCTTTTACCAGTTTTGTATGACTGTAAAGTCTGAGAAATTTTGAATCAAATGCTATCTGAAGTTATACAATCCTCAGGTTGAAAGAAGATTTATTTTCAACTTAAAGAATACAGATTCTACCTGCAGCGGTGAAACATACACAAGCTCCATTCCAAAATGTATTCAACAAGTACCTACGTTTATACAGAACTCTTTACCAATTAATGTTAACGTTGATAATATTTATAAGTATTTCCGAATCAATAATAAAAAGCTTAGTAAGACAAAGATACCTCTTCAGTTTCTACCCACCACAAGTCTCCTCTTCTGATAAAACTAAGCCATCATGCACTGCTTTCCCTTAAAGCTATTGCAAAAGTCTTGAAATTGGCCTTCTGCGCCTTACAACCTATGAGAAATAAAGAATGCATTGGGAGATTTTTGTCAGTCGCTAGTGAAAAATCCTTTATAGTTCTTGTCACTGAACCGGCAGAAAGAAAATTAAAGTTGAGTAGGGGAAAAGCGGTTGACTTGAGCCACTCTCATTAATTCACTTAAATTCCATTGAAATCCAATAAGTATAGAGGTGTATGTGATGCAGACAGTGACGCGTTAAATGCACACAAAAAGAATTCTAAATCATCCCTTGTCTCTGGTTGGTGGAAGAGAAAAGGTGTTTTTGTTTTTTTCTCTATAAAATTTATCTGTAAGTAAATAAATTTGATGGTATCTAATAACACTGACACTCTACATTATAAATATTAGCATAAAACCATTCTGGATTGTATTTAACAAAAATTATAGATATAAATTTGTTCAAAAATGTGAGCGGGAGACTTGAGACAGTTTCTGAAGGGAGAGTTGGTCAGTGCTAAATGAAATATAGAATGTAGTTTGATGGCTAAGTCATATGGTTATTTAATATAATATTAAGTTATTTTTTTTATTTTTGCTATGTTTCTGAAGTTAAGTTTTTGTTTACCTTTTTTACCTTCTTTATGCTAATAAACCGAAATAACTACCTGTTTTGTTTTAGCTTTGTAAACGTTATGTTTTTAATTTTGATTGTTATAATTTTTTTTGATTACAAACCACAAAAACAATAAAAATTAATTCTACTCACATTGGAAGTGGATGAATTATTGGTTTTATTGTTTTGCTCGTAGAATTTAAGTATGCTCAAGGCTCCCCGAGGAAGGGGCTCCAGTCTCCCGGTGGGGCGAAAATCTGTTTTGAAACATTTGGCATTTGCCATAAAGTTCTTGCGTTTATTGTCAGTTAAGGAGACTTTTCTTAAAATAAATAAATGTAGCTATAAAAAATGCATTCAACAGGTGACTGTATTTGATAAACAAACTTTTATGAACGATATAACAAAAAGTGGCTCAAGTCTCCCGCTTTCCCCCTACACGGTTCCACTTTCTTATAGGAAAATGCAGTCAAGTTCGCCATATGCGGACAATGGACTCCCGAAATTATTGCAACATTTTTACACCCGATTGAGGCTAAGTTTGAAATGATACGAGTACCACCATTGGATAGGTTGGTTTAATTTTGTGATGGCGACGAACAATTACTTGTTTTGTTTAAATAAGCTCTAAAACAATGCCCAAATTTGTCTTGACTCCTGCAGCTTCAAAAATTCGGTAGCTAAATGCACATTGCTCGAAAATTTGGACCCTCTATTATGAATACAAGGCAAACAATTAAATTCCATTTCGAAAGCATGTCCACTCAATTCATTCAGACAGCTGTCAAATTTCAGCCCACATTCAAACGGCCGAGTGTTTGAATACTAACTTTCGTCTTCAGCGCAATCTTTCACTTCAATTTAATTTTCTTTCCCATCCATCGAATGCCGCAATTAGTTCAACCGCAAAATTATACACAGGCAAAAAACAAAACAGCCTTTGCCATCTTTTGGTATTGGTATAATTTCAACCGAATCCGGATAATGAAAGCAAAAACATGCTGAAGAATATAACGAACTAATCGGTGTGTGTGGACCTCAATAAAACGTAAATACGCATTTAACTTTCTTAATTCGAGCGCGATATATACGGATCCGCCAAAGAAAGTCATTAAATTACGTGCAATACATTGTTTCCCATACCCATAGAGTGTGTGTCATTCAATACACAAAAATGCTGCAAAAAAAAAAGAAATGGCTCGTGCACACTTTTGGAATTTCAAAGAGTAAATACCCGAAAAAATGCTGTCGACTTGTGACCAGAAAAAAATAAACGAATAAAATTGTTAACAGGGGGAACACAGCCACATGCGTTGCCAGTGTCTAAATAAGTCCGTTCACCTTAGGTCCGGGAGAAACAGATGATGATAACTTGCACGTTGGAACCTATGGACAGACGGTTCGAGTACAAATACGAACACTCATGGATGACGATTTCAACTGAAGACGTGAAGAAATTTCGAAAAATTTTCGTTCACCAGTATACCCTACCGGTGAGGTGTTCTTGTTCAGTTTTCAGCTACCAGTGTGATGGATTTGTAGGGAGTTAGGCAGGGATGCTGTACAGAAATTTATGTTTACCCGGGAATGGTCGGAGAAGGCTGATTTGCCTCGCATCACGATGAAGGTATTTCGTGTGGAACTATAGAGGAGGAAATTTCATAAGATGTCAATTTCCGGATGGTTAACAGTTTTTGAATACCAATTGAGTGACGGCCGGTTCCCATTGAGGAGGTCTGACATTTTTCTTCACCATGATTCAATGAAGGATAATACGAATGGGATTTACAATAATTGTATATGCTTCACATGTAATGTGACTTAAGCTGTTTACATATTGGTATTGTTTTTCTGAACTCTTATCGCAACAAAACAAAGCAAACCGAACCTAAGTAGACGAATAAGTATAGTTTGACTTAAGGCTATTCTTGTTACTCTCCTCGAATTGATTTTTTTTGCTCGAAAGAAGATTTTGACATTATTATGATAGGCGCTAGTTGAAGATTCTGTTTTACTTTGCTTTACTTAAAAAAGGATTTTCAGTACAACATGCAAAATATCTTTCACGCCTCACTTGCCTGAAGTGACTATTATTCAACTTATTTAACTATACAATCAAATATATTCAAGATAAATAAGATAATTGCGTCTGCTCTTCAGATCCCTTTATCTTCAATTTGTAACTTAACAAAAGTTCTTGTAAATTTTGTTTCGGGAATCGCCTCCAGTTTTCAGTAGATGGCGCAAACAGTGATTAACCGTTACCTTTTCTACCATAGGACAATATTAAACTGGCTAGTTTTTCAAACGAACAACAAAATGTGCTATATGACCCCACACGTCGGGCGCCACTTAAAGTACAACTAACTTATTTACTTTTAACTACAGTCCGGGGTGGGCCAGTGCCTCAACACGCGCCTCCTTACCGCAGGCTTTGACTAACTGCCTCCCATTGGCGACCTTCAAAGTTGGTTGAGGTCTTTAAGGTCTTTATCTTTTGAGTTGTCACTCCTTTCGAAAGTCGAAAACTTCTCAGCCCAATGCTTAGGTGAATATTTGCTGACCTTTCCCTGAGTAGGTCAATATGTCACTGTAAAGCTCGCAAGGTTCACTTTTAAATATCCTCCTCTACATCTAAGCAACTCTAACTTGACTGAAAATGTTGCTATTCAAAAAGCCTAAGGATTTCTTCATCCGCGATGTCTAAGTTCCATTATTTTGTACCTTACAGCAGATCTAGGATAATGAGGGTCTTCCTAGACCTTCTTGGCTTCTTGGGATAAAGAAACAGCTATTGGCAACTGTTCCTCTTTCTCTTGTGATGTGATTTTAAGATATGATAGAGAAGACGGGCTAGACAAAGTCCCTAACCACATCAGAGTTCTAGCTTTTTTACATTTTAAATTCATTTTTATTTTTATCCTTAATTAAACTTATATACTAGACAAAAACGATTAAATCTAATTTAAAACTAACATTTATCTTATTCTAGCTTAATGGCACTTAGTCAGCGCTCTAAACTTAACAATATCCTTAAAATGATTGCCTTTCGACCTTAGATCTATCAATCTATAATTTGTTTTGCTTTTTAACCTCCAAGAAACTTTAGAAAACATGAATTCTTTATTATTTGTTTTATTTAAATACTACTTAAAACTACCTAAACTACTTAACCTTAATTACCTTTAATCAGGGTCACCATCCTGATCGCGTCCAGAGTTCTAGCTACCTTTTATGCTGTGCATCCCAGCTTGTAAAGAACGTACTACTCTATTATTCATTGCGCCAACTCTTGCGCTAACAAAAATTCGAGAGTACAACTGCCCTTAAAAACTGTTTCAATTCAGCCTTTCAAGCTCCGCATAATGTTATAGATCTCTTTCATTCGCCCCAAAAGCTGAAAACTTCCACAAATGAAAGGCTGTGAGAAGACCTATCGTACCTATGCGAACCTGTTTTCACAAAGTATTTTTTTAAATGACACTTCGATGAGTTCTACATCAACGTATGAATGCATACCCAAGTTGCACTGTGTTTTCAAAAAATTGTCCTCCTGATGTTGGCTTGTGAGAGTCGCACAAGATGTTGGAAAACTCACGTCACAGCGCATCAACGTGTCTACGTCTAACTTTGTCCCTTTTAACGTCATAATAAGGACACTGTTTATGTGTTTTATTGAGAAGCTCGTATAGATAATCTTAATAGCGTCATCTCTAGGCCTAAGCATATATAAGGCTGACGTTTGCGAATTAAGTCAAACTGATGAAACCCATGCTCTTGCCGTGCTTAAGTCTGCCACTTGTAGAAAAACCGCATCCAAATTTATGTATTTCTCTGTAGCTGTCTATATGAAATACAGGTATATGATAACAAACTTTTATGCCTTGCTGCACAATTTACTAAAAGGTACTAGCGGGTAGAAGAAGTCCGCAAAATCTATGCTGAATTTATTTCGTACCAATTAACCTTGAATCCGCCAATTCTCACTCTCAATTCAAATACTTATTAAAGCGGATGCATACGCATTTCCCCCGCTTAAATCGTTACTCTTTCATTTTGAAAATCATTACAACCAACCCAAAACTGTTATCAATTGCCAGTTGAGTAATCCCGTCCAGAGATAATTACGAAATTACGCGGATATTTCCTTTCACGGATTTAAGTTTCTCATTTTAATTCTGTTTTTTCCTTTTGTTCTGACGTTCCGAACTGATTCTGGTATCGTCGGCACTATGGCTCCACGTCGCGGCGCCGGCCGCCATTATGCAACCCCAATTGAGCGATAAATTTAACAAGAGTACTGATGATGATGATGATGCCGCTGCTGACCGATAGTCGATGCACCATGCCCACGAAGATGATGATGTTTCAATCAAATTAATCGGCTAAATGAGTTTAACAATGGCTTAAAATTGATTTCGCTGTGGTCATCGGACACCAGAGAGAGAGACCGGTTCATTCATTTATCGACATTTTATCGAATATTCCCCAAGGATATAGTTTTTCCAGAGCATCCATGAAAAATCATGATAATATTTATTTAAAATTGATTTAAATTAATTGGAGCATAATAATTATGGGGGCAATTGGAAATATGGTTCAACGGACATTTCCATTTCTGCCCATGGACCTCGATCGTACATGCAATGCAATCGGAAATAGATGTCAGTTGGGATTTCGCGTCCGCTACCAAACAACTGATATACTGACTATAGGTAATTTACATAATTTCATTTTCATCTTCTGTGTGCCGCAACTCGTGTTGCTGCAGTCAACATCCATGCTGGCAGAGAAAAAAGAAACCTGTTGAACAACACCGCATCTACACATGCACTAAATCTTCACCACAAGAAAACGCAAACATTAATTGCGCGATACAAGCAACTGTTGCATCCTTTAAAGCTGAATGTCGGCGGCGGTCTCAATCTAATGAATCTCAAAGTCCAATGCGATGATGTAGCAACGAAGATTGAACGATAGATACAATTAATTTGGTGTTTTGTCGCAATCAGTGTTGGCTTTCAGTTAGATTTTGAAATGAAAGTTGATTATACTCTGTATTGAGATGCTGACTTGTTGTAAAAGGATAAGTGGGCTATTGTTGCTATAACGGATTGTTGTAAAATATAAGGTCATTGAGATTTTTTTCCTTTAAATGACATACTTGATTTATGAATATGTCTATAATGGTTTTTGGAAATACCAGGTGAGGGATTGTAAAGAGTGATTTTTGGAAAATGCCTGGTTATTTGGTTTAATAAAAGCTTATAATTTTAATAGGGATGACAAGACAGGAGGTTAGAAATTTGATTGCCTAAATATGGAGAATGACTTTCTTCTTTTCCTTTTGTATAGGTTTCCTTTCTTTGAAGTGTGTCTGCTTCAAATCATTTACAATTATTGGCCCTCTTTCAGGAAATTTAGATTCGCATATCTTCTGAATGGCTCATCCGACTGTAATGAAATAAAAACAATATGTTGTTCCATGAAGTCGTATGTTATATCTTAGAAGTCCACACGAACTGCGTGAGTCGTTTAAATGCTAAGCGGTAACAAATCCAAATTCACATGCAAGCAGACTACGAATTGGACAATCGAAGCACTAATTTAAATTTTTTTAGGGAAAACGGATCGCGTCTTGGCTTAAATTATTTTATTCACTTTAGAATACCTTTTTGGCCTCGCCCTCAAAATTCTTACTTGACTCTGGTTTTCTGACAGCTACAATTAGACATGTAACGGCCTTCGGTGCTAATACCGTAAGAGTATACAAAGTAGATGGTAAACTGAGAGCAGAGACGATACATTTGTCTACAAGTTGCAACACGTATTCACAGACAGAAAAAAAGAGGGGAAATCGGGTAGGTGCACGGAAGTTGAACGTCTAGTTTTGATAGTCTTTGGGTAATACTTCGGTGCCCGATCAAACGCCCCAATTAATGGCTTAAAATTTTCTATTTCAATCTTTCTAAAATAAAAATTAAAAAGTACGTACATATTTTAAAGCAAACGAGAACTAACCTTGCTTTGATGCTGATGCATTTGTTAATAGTCCTTAAAACTGTATATAAATCAGAATGGCAAAATTGTACGTCCGCAAATATCTTTGCCCGGACTTACACAGTTTTTTTTTTTTAAATGTATAAAATAAATATAATATGCAGGTCTTAGGCAGGTCTAAACTACAGCATATTTCATTTAACAAAATAATGTTTTCACGTGGTTCTGGTAGTTGTTTTATAGCTAAAATATCATCTTCACATTATTTTGACAGGTCATGATAGGACACGAGGTTTGTCAATGCGCATTATTGCTTTGTCCAACTCACCTTTTTTTGTTAGCATATTACGTAGCTGTATGTCTGACAAAACCCTCGATTGTTATCTGTCAGAGCGAGTCTTAGGTATACTCGAGCCTTAGGTATACTCGTATACATATTGTGCTGCAAAAGTAATGCCAAAAATAATAAGTGCGAGAACAAGGCAGCTCGTGTGACATTGGCATTAGTTCCAGAACTAAACAAGAATATATTCTTGAACCAAATATTGCGACAAGTTTTTCTACGAAAATCAGTTCAAAATAGAAATAAGAATAACCGGTTTTCTTGTGGAGGTTCGAAATTTGAATTAAAAATCCTATTCCATATTGCACAAACTTGTCTTCATATTTTCATTTATTGAATTATGATGAAAAACTGTTATATAGATTTAATCGCATGTTATAAACTTTGCAAGCGTCACTGACGTTTATTCCTGTCATGTGTACCTATTCCTCACTTGTTACTGTTACCAACTTCACGTGCTGTAAATTACAATACAAAAATTTTAACACCTCAACATTATCCATTAATGCTAATGATTTATTTTCTTTTTCTCTTTCAGGTAAGTGTCAAACAGTATGTTTTATAATCGGAACCGCTATATCGTAAGTAAAAAGAAATCGATTATCATCCAAACTGACAGTTGCATTCCAAAAAGAGTGATTTACAATTCACTCCAAATATAGTTGCAGACTTGCCGATACATTCGCTCCAACTTAACGAGCTAACCTGAATGAAAGCACACATTTGACTTACTTTTTATAAATCAAATCTTGAATACAGATGCCAAAACTTGAATGTCCAGACAAAATCCAATTAATTCATTCGCACATTTTTCCCTCCATTAACTGTACCATCCCAACTTCGCCAACATCAAAGAAAACCAAAAAAACCTCAGAAGGTACATAATTTTAATTGAAAGTGCCAAACACGATTCATATTCGCGAGTCTTACGAAACCACTCGCCAAGCAAATACCGGCAACTGTCACCGAAAAGTGTTTGGGTAACTCATAACAGCCCAGTGGTTTCAATCGAGTGAATCTCACTTTGGCACACGCACCGTTTTTAGCCTCAAGCGAAAGTTTGCTTTCCGTTGAACATAAATTATGGGTCATCCTAGCAGTAGCTCACCGCTATCATGCGCGCTTAGCCGTTTAAGTCATAATCCGACATCTGTCAGAGAGGTACGATTTTCTATCCAACTATCAGGGTGTTGCTGCACGAAGATTGCTTGGAAGATGATTGAATTCGCCACTCCACCACCGGGTGTGTGTGGCAAAAGAAAACGGGAAAGTCAACGAGTTGCACCAACATATTCAGTTGGTGGCCAGCGGCGATCGGCTAGCGGATTATTCTCGCAAAGCATTAGATGTTGGTTGTGAATTTTGAAATTCATTACCGCTCGCCGCCTTGTGTTGCATGCTTAAGTGGAAGTTTGTAATAGAAACAAAGAGAAGGCGCAAGACTGCATGCATCCTAATGGTGGATAGTTAAATAGTTTGATACCGGATATTTTACGATAAGCATCAGTTTTACTTTCCTTCGGGGTGCGAAGAAATTCGGGTCTGTCTGGTTTATAGAATTTCAATTTTGACATTCGGAACTATTAAATTGTTTTTCATCTTATATGCTCAATGGAAACAGTTACTGGACGGGCTAACGGTTTTAGTATGCAATGCGCTCGGCTCGCCAAGGTGAATGACTAGTTTGTTGGGAGTTTCGATTTCGATTTCAATTTCGATACAAAAATATTTTGTAGGGGTGTGAAAGTCACTTGGATACAACAATAGCTGTTCATCAGATAGAATAACTTTGCTATTAAGATTGTGAAAGCCGGTCCACTTGGTACGTGGGGCTAAATTAAAACGGTGGCATTTAAATTTTAAACTGAATTTACTGTGATTTTCTTTTGGAAGTTCAGGGTTTTTTTTTAGCATAAATTCTCTATCGATGCTGGGCTAGCATTGGAATCCTGTTTTTAGAACACCGACCGACGCCTTTCTAATAGGAACTTTGAACTTTGTCATTTAATGACCACGAAAAATGTAAAGGTAAAGAGTTCTGCAAGTATCGCTGTATTTAAGCTCTATACAAAAACTAAGAGATTAGTAGGACGGAACATTAATCATCCTTTAGGAAACCCTGAAAGATTTACGAAAAGCTAACTAATTTCAAAGACTTTGAGGGTATTGCGTTGCATTAGTTGACTTAGTGAATTTAAATGATTAATTGCGGTACAAACTCGTTTTACTGAAAAATATAAATCTCTTTACTAAATACCGAACAAAATCGCGTCGCAATTTAGAGTTCAACGTTTGAACTGGTATTTTATTTCTTAGTAGTCTGGTCGAAAGAATTTATTTATGAATTTGAAAGCTGTTGGCTTATTAGTCACAACTTTATAATAATAAAGCTTGGAAAGTATCATTAACAATGTTTATTGAACCAACCACTCATTCATAACTAGTCAGGTTTGCAGAAGGCTACCCAATTACAGACATGGTTCCAAGAGGGCCTCACGCGACAAAGCGTCTCTCATATGTTGGGGCATTAGAAAGACGTCCAACGACACATGTTTTTTTTTTTTTTTGTTTTCAAAAAGCGTAGTGCAGCCCAAAAGCGACCATGGTGTCGACAGTGCTCTACGATAAAACATGCGCTTTCTGGATGTAAGTCAGTTTCGAAAGCGGGACTTGGGAAAGTCGGGCAAATGTAAAACATAACATCGCACGACTACACAACAGGACAGCTTGTGAAGACGCGACCCAATTGAAGCCTGTTTCCTATGGGAAAATTACATTCTTCAACGTGAGGTGAACCGATAACTCCATTTAAAATCCTCTCCCAGTCAGCCCGATCCTTAGCTAACTGCCTGGAGTTGCACACTCCAAATAGATTGATATCCCCTTTTACTTGTACTTACCAGGGTTAGACTCGAAGACTAGGGTCGAAGCTCTGAGGGAATAGGGCACAAAAAAGATGCAGAGAATTGATATACCATTTGAATTCACCGAATGACAGTCATATCTTCATCAAAAAGCCAGTGTTTCACCAATTCAAAATGTTTTGTACACTTATACTTGCTTGTGTGGCAATATTTTGAGTTCCATCCAGAAATCAGTTAAAGCCTTGGTATGACGTCTGGCGAATTATTTGGCGCGCCTTGGTTACAATAAGATGATGGTCCATGGTATCGTTGATAAATGTCTAATGTCGATTGCAATATTTTTGTTTGACAGTTTGATAATCTGGTGACCTCCATGTTGCTGTGAGGAGACCGTATGCTCGCTATACGATACTATACCAATAGGTCCACTTCTGGGCGTCAGGTCTTTTTGGGTGATGTACTTATACCTATTGTTCTGTAAATTTACGATTACACGGGCATTTTTTCGAGTCATTTAAATGACGCTGTGACGTCAGGAAAAAATGTCGCATTCAAGCCACGATTCGTCAATGGTCATTTGCAAAAAATGGCGATCACATGAAATGACATGCCTCATCAAAATCACAAATGTCACCTTTCCTATTATTTCGATTCCGCGTCATTAATCTGTTTTGCGATCAGACGGTAATGACCAGAACTCTGCTATCCCAAAGCGCTCTCTGCTTTTCCAACGCCACAATCAAACGCGATTCCTCTTCGTCGCTCCTCATTTCTGCGTTTTGCCTAATTTTATCGACTTTGTTGTACTTTGTGTATTCAAATTCACAACAAAGCTGACGCAAAAGCCCAAATTGTCTGCACTTGATGGCGACGGTTCATATTCCATTTCTCTCAATACCGAACAACACAACGACAACAAAACAAATAAAAACCGGTTAACACACACATGCGAGACGTCCTTCCGCCATGAGAAAAACACCAAATAAAAGCACAGATATCAAATGCCGCGTCATTTGTCATTTGCGTACGAAAATGGCATGGTATGAATTTCGAACCTGGTTATTTTTTGGAGGCTGGCATATAAATGACGCAACAGCCAAAAAGTTTTGTCATTATGTCCTCGGCGTCATTAAAGAGCGATCACACGCTAATTTTTTTCCGTCATTTTAATAGCACGAAATCCATGTCATCTGGCCCGCAATTCCCCTGGTCAGTTAAATGACGCCGAAGATGGTATCCCGAAAATGGCGATCACTCAGAACGACATTAAAATGACGGCTTTGTGACACGATTTTGACGTAAACGCGCCATCTAAATGACGCACAAAAATGATCCTGTAGTCGTAGCTCAACAGATGCTCCTTTTCTATTTGCTCGTTTAAATTAAAGCTGACGTCATTCCGGTTGTTCAATGTTTTTGCCGATCAGCTCGTGGAAACACTATTCGATTAGCAAAGTCTTCTTTGGCATATGGTAGACTGAGAGCATATTCAGGCTTATGTGATTTATAGCCTTGATGCGGACTTTGATGTCGGCCTGCCACCAAAAACCATTCTTTTTCAAACTAAAAGTTTCGTCCGTTTTTTTGCAGCAATCATACTATGTGTCACAGTTTTTCGTTCTTTTTTTGCCCGGCCATCATATCGCTGTTCATGGTGGGTGGGGTTATCTTCCTAGTACTCCGAGGATGTTTGTTGAATCTTGGCCGATTAATTTTCACTTGTTTTGGAAGTCAACCCCACGCACAGCACCCAAACTTCGAATTTTGTTTCCAATTTGTTTACAAAAACCGTTTTTACCAGTCAAACTTTATAACACACTTCAATCGCAATGCACGCAATCCAATCTCTGTTAAGGAATAATATCAAAAGTTTCAATTTTGTTTAAAACTTGAACTCGCAGTTTCCGAAGAACCACAGTACATATATATAAAATTTCAATTGAACCATTTCACAAACAGGTCCATTCCACTATCGGCATCAACACAGTTTCCGCAGCAAGTTAAAAACCTTTTTTTTTTATTTCACACCGAAAATTTATGTGCGAGAGAAAAAAAATAACCCAACTCCCCGTTAGAATAGGATTCCCAGGTTACCACTTACCACTGGGTCGATGTATATCTCTCTCTCGATGTAAAGTAGTATTGCATAATTGCAATTCTGTTTCTGATGTCCCGATTTGTTTGTTTGGCTACGAATATTTTTACTCGCCGAGTGTGTCCCCCAAAGCAGACAAAACATTGCCTTCAGCCATGGGAATGTGGGTCAATACGACGAATTCAAATTTTCAATTCCCTCGACCTGTACTCTGCATCCAACCAACTAACACACGTTTTTAGTGTAGCTGTAGCTGTGCTGTAGCTAGTCTCCCACCATTAGGCATCCGTGTACATATTTTGCAAATCTATCTCAATGGAGGCTTGAAACTACAACACACAATGGTGACAGATAGCTAGCTGCAGTGAGTTGTATGGATGCAGTTTGGTGGCCAGTTATAGTAGTTCCCACAGTCTAACGCTGGAATTGAGTGCTCCTCTAACTGAAGCCTTTTAAGTGGTTGTTTTTGTTGGCGCATACGAAAATTTAAATTATTCGTGGTGTGGGTCAAATGCTTGGAAAAAATATTCCATTGTTATCCCAGGCAGTAGTGGCTTTGATTGAACTGCAATCGGAGCATACCTTTGTCCTTTAAACTGTTCTTTGGAAATGAAAAGTCGGTGAAATGTGATGCGAACTGGGCGTCCAAGGGTGCGGTATGAATGATAGTGGTGACTGAGTGTCACCATAAATGAGTGCATGCGATGATTGTGGTCTAAATAGATTGTAATGTGCATGTAGTTGCTGAACTTTGATTTCGATTTGAATCGGTACGTGTTTGGATTTTTGAGCAGAGGTGTGGTTTAGTCGTGAACGATTTTTCATGAATGTGTTGGGTTAGCATTGTTGAAAGGTTACATTTCATGTGGATTTTGATTCACAAGCTTTTTGTGGGTGTAGACTGTAGAACCTCATAACAATCGCTTGGGGGTAGGTGCCGCAAAGTCCTCGGGCAAAAGCACAAGGCAGTGGGGGAATATGGTTGCAATATTTTCTCTGTATTCTACTTGAGGATAAAATCAATCGGCTACAGCTTTGGAATAACCCTAGTGCAGTAGTGCAGATCTGTAAATTAAATGCTGGCCATTCTATTTTTTATTGTGAGTATTTTTGCATCTTAATTATTGCCGACCTACTTTATCGTACAGTCAGAAACACTTACCCGACCAGCCGCAACATTTATGATGTAATTGTATCTATTATTCTGTTATTTTGTGAGATAGACGTGGATATACATGTTTAATGGTTTCGCGCTCAAACTAATGGTCAGTTTATATCATTCAGGATGTTGCGTTGTTGTCAAGTTGAATTTAAACGGTGGGAGCCCACTCAGATGCAAAATGTGAGTCACTGAAAGTGGAGTACACCTGGTAATAGAGTTATACCAAGTTTGAGAGGCCTTAATTGTTTTTTTTTTTTTATGAGAAATTGTGTTTTTGTTCCTATTTTAAGGAGGAACAACAGTCAACCTACCTATACTCTTCAGATGGAACTACAACTACACCACAAATTCACAATCTATACATCAGATTCCTTTGAGTGATTGTTTGAACAATTGGCAGTCAATTCTCTTTGAAAGGCATTCGTGTTCGTCTGTCACGAAGTGAACCATAATACCTATTCACACAGAGCCGAAAACAATTTGAAACTTCATCGAAAACAGAAGTTTTCCCATACATATTTCAGTTTTCAAAACGAGTTGTTTAAAGTCGACTTCCAATCGATGGGTTGTTGAAACAAACACACCTTTTGCAATGTTCAGCAAATTCAGCAGATCAGCTGCCTTAACAAATGTCACAACTCCATAACTAAAAATCACTTTTCACGTTTAATTTATGGGCTAATATTATTTTTATTTGTTAATTATTGCAATCGAAATTTGTAAACAAAATAGTTTACGCAGAAGTTTAACGACTAGTGTCTCACAGCTGATAGAAACGTCAAGCGAAAACTAGTAATGTTCGGTGGGAATGCGTCAACGAGCTTTTCGGCTCGATGTGAATATTTCGTTTCGCCATCTGACGTACTATTGAGCCTGGCAACAAACAACACCAATAGCACTCAACCATAAGGTTTGTTTGACGTGCCTAGCACTAGTGCCCCCTAGTGCGCACTGAGAAGCTGATTTCCACATCTGCTAAAAACCCTGCACATCCTCCACCACTTTATTTTTTGTTTATTGTTAAAAATGAATGCACTCAAATCGTTTGAATACCAAATTTATTTGTATTTACCTTTATCACGATTAACAAGTGAATGACAGCAAGCGAAATGACAGCGCAACTCAGCACTGAATTCTTGCCGACAAATTAACTGGGGTTAGTTCAGGGCACAACTAGGGCGCCCTAGAAGTCATGTCAAACACAGGTTTTCAGTGCCAGGGCGAGTTCAGTGCTATATCGAACCCGTTAGGGTACCCACGTCAAACAAACCTATAAATAGTTGCGTGCGAGCTGATTCTGATTTTAAGCCTAGTGCGCAGCTGTTCCGGAACGAATTTTCCGGCGATCTGGTGGACAGAAAAACGTCTTCGAAAAGGGAGAAAATTATTTGTTAGTCTCCATCAGCTGCTACACAAGTAGCAGTGTTACCAGCACTGACTATTTTTCTCCGATTTGGATACTCACTGGCTTCTTAAAGTTGTCATTTGGGAATTATCCTAATATAGGCTGTTTACTTTTAAGATTGGCGATTTTTAGGCACTTTAGGTATTTGTAAAAAAAAAAATGCATACTCCATGTAACTTAAGCTTTCTTTTCAGTTAATAGCAAATGAGCCAACTCCATTTTCATACAGTTTTTGAACAGACTCCCACGTCTCAGCAGTAAAATCATCTCATAAAATATTCATGAATATGAAAACACACTTTCTAAGAATTTTTTGTTGTTTTTTTTGTTAACATTGCAAAATGGAAACAAGAAAAGTCTCTCAATTCCGAGTTTGTGTTGTTTTTTTTAATTTAATATTTTCGTCTTCAAACTAAATTTAATCAGAATAAGCTTGCATATTTATTAAAAAAAATTCACATTTTTGATCTTCATATTTGAGTTTGAGCATTTTTGGCTCCAAAATTTTTCAATTTGGCTCCATACCTCTTATAAAAGCTGGCCAAATTTTCGCAAGCAATTATTTATGTCCCGGACAATAAACGTGTGCGAAAAGAGAGTGCAGAAACAAGCAATCTACTACAATTACCCACTTTTTCCGCTTGTATTTAAGGTAAGACGTCATCCTTTTAAATGAAGATAAAGGAAGACACTTGTTCTTGAAAAGAGTATTTTCATTGTGAAATCCATACAAAAACGTTTTAGGCTACACGGTTTTTATATCGCACATACGTCTTCTCTAAAGTAAACGAATTAAAATTTGTTGCCATTTGTTGATGGCAACATTAATTTTGCTAAGAATGTGACGAAGATTCGAAATTCTGCTCTAAAATATTAGTTCCGAGAACCATTTATTGTTGCGTTCTGTCTATGCGAATAAAAATTTAAGACTGTTTGTATGGATTTGGATTTGTTAAGGCATCACGTAAAAACTACTCACCCAATCCGTACGAAATCTTAAAACAAGCACATGACTTAATGGAGCAACAACACTTTTGTCATCGTACTCCTTTAGAAGACATACGAATTCAACATTTCTTGAAAGAGGACGTACATCATCGACGTATTTCCAGGGCATACTCGTATACCCTAATAGGTAAGGAGGGACATTGAACTTGATCTTCATAAATAGCTTTGAGTATAAATATGCTTTGACACATTTGTCTAGTACAGATTTTTCATAGGTTTTAATGTTTTGATGACCAAAGTGACTTCTACTAGGATGAAACTCTTTTCTGGACTGCTCAAAACGATGGGTTTGTTACCCTCAGTACACTGTTGCCTGTTCTGAATTAAGCAATTCAGAAAGCCTTGCTCCTTCTGATGTCTCATAATAGAAATGTACACCAACTTATTATTTAAATCCTTCCAAGATACTTATTTCATGTTTTCTCAAAGACCGCAGATGGCCGGCACTAACACTTTAATTGGAACTCTCTGTCAGTCTATTGTTATTGCGAATATTCCGAGATATATTGAAGGTGCTACTCTTGACGATTGACAATAATTTACAATTCAACCTATCCAAAGGGTACACAATTCAAAAACCCTTTTTTGTCGAATTTGTTGTCCGCATTTATTTAAATTTATTATTTTTTATTATAAATTAATTTGGAGGTTAAATCTATATATGTAGACTAATAGTTAGTATTTTTTTTTTTTTTTCTCTTTTTGTGTATAAATAACTTGGATGTGAAACTTTAATCGGCTCTGTATCTAATAGCTAATTTGTATTATTTATTTAAAATAACAGATTGACAGAGAAGTGAAATAAACTAAAACCTTAGAGTTCCAGTTGATACCGAAACTACAGTGTCTTATGGAAATTCTAATTTAATTTAATTCTTTCGTCATCTAAATTGCGCCACCAACTTCGACATCCTCATATTCCACATAAGTGTTGCTTGCCCAAACATTAGCGGTCTTCGTGTTGTTAACCATCAACATAATTGCATCAATTTGTCCGCAATTATATCTTTTACGCCATCTCGAAAGTGGCAGTGGGTATAATTGTAAATAGCTTAACGACGATTTAAACGTTAAAACGCCTTTTTAATGACTTTACAGACAAAGTAACGTAGAGTAAATTTCTTTAATGCTTTAAATAGTTCAAATGCTATAGTTAGACCCATCTGCACGCCTTTAAATGCCTTCAAGTGACCTACCTCTTTTAATATTCCTATAACAGCTGTAGGTAATGATAAATTTAATTTTCATTTCTGTCTAACTTACCAATTCTAATAAATTAGTAAACACAATTAGCGTACTTCCATATCCCCCTGTCTATTCTTTATCATCAAATCCAAAAAAAATACACTTTCAACCAAACAAAAAACAAAAACAAAATAAAGGTGAGTACAGCCAGCCTTGTGGTACTTGTGGCTGAGTGCGTTCTTCCCTAACTCGTACTTAACCAACGAACTAATCAATCTCTATAATAACGCATCGTGACATAGCTACTATTACTCCGCAAAATTCCAGTTCGAATTTGACATTTCCTTAGGAATTCCATTGACTCAGACACCGAAACTTGTTTGCGCCTCAACTTCTTGGTAGACGTAAGAGAAGAAATTCAGCTGACCTTATATTAACCAGCAGTCCACAACGAGTATTGCAACGAAAATGGCCATAAAACGTGCAAAATAAATCGGGGAAAAAAAGCATTATGCAACCCGGTCAGCACCGTTCGGAATGACCAACTTCAGCCGACCACATTTTTCTGCGCAAAAACGCTTTCGGCTGTATATAGTATACCTATACCTTCCCTCGGGCGCGTTATGCTATTTTTTTTTACTGCGATTTTCAAAAGAAATTCCAATTGAATACATCTCTTGGGCTTATAGATTAATTTACATGATTCCATGTAGTGTCAGTAGACTGTGAACTTGCTACAAACCCAATCAATGTGTGCAAGGTCGAAGCTGCCTACTTACATATGTTTCACCCGAAATTGGTGTTTTCTTTTTTTTTTTAAATAAAATTCCCATCATACAATTCGAGTTCCGAAAAAAACTGGGTTTATCCAAAAACAGCACGACCAGACTGTTGACTTGTTTCGTTTTAGGTCATGAATTGGTCGAATCAAGCCGGGGACGCCTTCACCATTCGGGAATTGAATAGCTAATGAGTCGGTTTTCTATTTTTGGTTTGTTGTTATTAATTTTTTTAACTTAGTGCGATTGTATAATTTTGTAAGAAGATGTTGAAAGCCGGTTCTTAAAGTCACGTCTTTTGGCTTTCCATAGTCGGGGAGCGGCAACGCATTACCTAATGCAAATTGAGTGTTGTCACAGAACAAGACCCACATTGGCTTATATAAATTATATTGAGCAAGCCGTTAAGTAGTAGACATAAGGGAATTGGGTTATGCAATCGTTATATAAGACGGAAGCTACTGACGGAGCTGGTGATTTGTCTGAATGTTTGTGGTGAACTCGACTTAAGCCCTTACTCTCAGCGGCATCAATGATTAACGAAGGAGAGTTGGTTTCGAGAATCTCCACACCTAGTTGCATCTGCTTGTGAACTACAAGTTAGTTGTATAATTCTGCTCAATTTGTATCACCACGAGGACATTCGATTTCTTTAATACATAAGAAGCCAACTTTTACACTCGCCTCCTGGAGATGTATTTTCGAAACACTTCAACTTACTTGCAACAATTTAAGTGCAGAAGTATTATGTACATGAAAACGTCACAGGATATTCCTTCTTCAAAAACAAAACAAAAATCATAAACCACGTGTTTCTTCAGTTGTGACGTATGAACAGAGTGAAGGCATGCATAAAGTACAAAGTGGCGTAATTGTCAACACAAAACTGCGCCACGTGCATGTTTGCAGATCTACATTTGTCTCGTGCTACGTAAATGTCCAGAATTGAAACCGAAATGGAGCTTTCTCTTATTTTTTTTGTTCGTACTTAATTTTTTCGTCTTCTTTTCTCACCAACTTGCTTTCCAGCACATGGCAACCAGCTCCTAATTTCATAAATAATCTTCATTTCCTTTTATTTTAATCTTGAGATTGATTAGGTATTCTTTTTTAATTCTTTAATTGCGAAGAAGAACTCCACGTGATTAAGTCGTTATAATGTCCAATTTGTATCTTTGCAACCTCCCTCCATACATTTGAATGGATCTGCATACGTTAACCATCAATCTGAGCTGAGAACTGGATTGGCAACCTTGCTAACAGACAATATGACAGCAGATTCTAACACATTCTTGCTCCAAATCTCGAAACTTTAGCTGGACACACGAGCCGCTCTACACTAAGCCATGGTCAATAAGAACCGATCACATGATTGTGGAATTGAATTGGTTTTTTTTTCTTTCGGTCTAAAATAAAATTCATTACTTCTCAAGGCAACCGCGAGACTACATCATTGCATCACAAGAGCTTGCAGATGCAATTGCCATGAATGCCGGGCAGAATGGTGGTACCTACTCTAGTGCGCATTGGCCAACACGAGACTTATGTGCCAATTAAGTCCAAACCATTTAACCAATTTGAGTGCGTATTTGACTATTTGGTCAGATCTACAATTAGTAAATATGGAACTTTGTTGGTGCAGAAAAAAAAAATGTCGACACAAGATGGCATCCGCAAATACCTTCTATACGCAAACACACATCCAAAGCAAACATTTAGTCGTCGCGCTGCAAATTGCTTTGGCTTACGACACAGCAACTCTTAGAGTGGGTCGGGGCATCTTATTCGCATATAATTCCTTTACTATCCGCATGCAGCGTGTCCAATTGCATAACACCCTCTCGCGGATGCATCAAGCGGTCTGGGTTATGTTGGCAAAACGTTCAACGACCGATTCTTCTCCCATGCTTATATCTGGAGCCATATTATGTGGAACCGTAATATAGTGTAACAGATACTTTCAGCCTATTTACCTGCAAAATATGATATTTCCTAAGCGGCGTATGCGGAGTATACGTATAGATGCGATGTACGCATGCGGTTTTGTCTGTACTACTGGTTGGGTGACATTCCGCGCACCGAACTATTGATAGCTGGGTATTACACAGCGGTTACATGTGTTTTATTTGCTGCTTCTGAAGCAATGGCTGCTTAAGTGTCATTAGAGTAGGCATTTGGTTGCAATTGCCAAATGGTTGGCGCGCTTGACGCGAAACGTTATTTACCAAATTGATTCCTATTAGGGAAGTGGACAATTTAACTATTTGCCTATATTTTTGTTGACAGTTGTAGTTTAATGGTGATTTGCGGGATTTACTGCAGGAATTAATCGCGATGGATACGTATTTTAACGCTGTTTCTGCTAGCTTCACGCAATGAGGAGATTTACGTCTAGTCTTCTGAATGAGAGTTTCTATTTAAAGTCACCAGTTGCGAGGCTACAGCATTTACCAGTGCTGGTAACATTGCTACTTGTAGCTGCTGATGGAAATCTCCACAAATTATATTCCGCTGCCTTTTCGCAGACGTTTCGCTGGCCATTTGGAGACCACCGGGAAATTTCTTTCCGGAAAAGATCCGTACTTGATTTAAGACAAAATTTATCTTCGTCGGCATTCTGTAGTATAGACCCTTCTAGAGTTTGAACATTAGACGGTGCAGAGAATTATTGAAGTGCAAATATGTATTTACTTCTAAAGAAAACGAAGGTATGTGGAAATTAATCCTACGGACTTGTTGCCCCAACTATCCATTTTACAATCATTTTGACACCGAATTTGCACAAATAAAAAGGAAACAAAAACACTGAAGCTATAAACACGTTTTCTAAATTCCAGTGGAAGAGTTTGGCCACCATCATTTGTTTCCGCGATCAATTTTTCATTTTCGTCCTGTGTTGTGTTACGATTATGACAACTAAGTTAATACTGGCTCAGCTATCATCGTTCCTTCTCGTAGTATCAGATTTTTTCCGTTGCTTTTATGCTGCATTTGCAACATCACATACTAACAAGGAATATTAAAGGGATGCCCAGTAATAAATAGCATAGCCGCCTGACTGAAAGGGACAGTATTACCCAACACGCAAAAATACATGACACGTATTTTGGTCGGCCATCTTGTTTACGTGGTAGGAATTATGTGAAAGCTCCGCATTATTATATTTTTATAGCGATGGCTAACAAAATTCCACGTTCCTATAGAACAAAATGGCTTCCGGAAGTGATGAACGAACAATTATTTATTTATTTCGTATAACTGATTGATGAATTGTTGGTTTAATTTACTGAAACTAATTACAACTCTCATTTCACATGCTTTAAATCAGAAATAGAAACGTTTACAAGTAATTGTAATTGAAATGTTGGTGGCCGGAACTTGTGTTTGTTTCCGTTTTACGTATCTATAATTATGGGTAGAACATCCATGACACTGGCGTCTGATTTGTGATCTCATTCTAACGACTTTATTAGCATTGACTGCGGACAAACAGGTCTCCCTGTCCCGTATCGTGCACAAATGAGCGTGCGTGATGGAGTAAATGCAGTTTTAGTCAAATACAAAACAAATAAAACTGTAGGACAAAACACGCCCTTAGCTATAAAATGTGTCCCTGCCAACAAAGAAATAAAATTATAGCCCTTGAGTTACCCATAACGATAATTGCTCTGGATAGTGGCATCCATTTTGGACAACAACCAAAAAATACTACCATTAAAAAGAAATCTCTACAAACTTTTTTATTTGACCACATGGACCAGCTTAAAACAATTGGTACATATTAAGCATTCTTTTGGTTATACTATATACCTACGCATCATGCTGTGCGGTGATCCGACATGGGTTTGTCTAACGCCTCGATGATGGCCATGCAAATATTCTACCGCTGCCAGATCTGAAGATGTGAGCCTCTTAAGGTGGGTAATTGTGTTTGTTAATTTGAGGCTACAATCACATGATTACACTCGTTGCGGCGGAATTATCTCCCGTGTAATCGTATTTAATTGGATTTCACTGTGTTTTGTGTGATGACCCTCGAGTGTTGTGCTTGTGCTCTTCGCCAGACAAGAATGGATTACCCGAGGCTATTGTTGTGGTGTAGGTATATACGAGTTTTTTTTTTTTTTTTTTGTTTCACTTACGCAAATCCAATTGAAAAATATGTTTATTTGGATGTTGTTTACGCTTTCTGCGGATGTGGAAGATATGCTTTAATTGACTTCATTGGAGCACAATAAAGATAAACAAGATGCAGCTGATATTACACTCCTGGTTTGAACGTTATTAGCTCTAAAACTTATTAGAGACGCATACCGAATTACAAATCAAAGGCTGAAGGGAGACTGAGGCAGCAAACTGTAAGTTAAGCATTTCTTTGTTTCTCAATTATTATGTGACCAAAACATCATTACCACGTCAGCAAATTCTTTCTAATTGACACATTTGCATCTAATAATTTTTTTTAAACAAAATCGAATCCAGACCTTACGAGCCTAAATAATGACGTTCAGAAATAGATTTCTACTTAACACGGGAACAGGTTAAAAGAGAAAAGAAACAGCGTTTGCCAGGTGGCCTCATTCAGTACCTAAATCTTCTCTCTTAATGTAGCATGTTTATATTGTTTAATAGGATAACTTGTGCGTTGCCGACTTTTGTTACACTTTCAAAATTTGTTAGCCTGAAAAATATCGAAAAATAAACTGCTTAAAATCCAGAAATGTCAACTGAGTAATCAGGGGGATTTTCTTCACAAGATTTGGCCACACCCTCTGCTTAAAGGAAACCATCGAAATGTAGTAATTTGTATTTTGTTCAGTTGATGACTAACCTTATATCTTCATTTCCTTTGTCTCTTTATGACCATAATGCAAAGAGGATCAATTTATGACTTCCAACCTACTACCGACTTCTTTGGAAACAAATCCAAGTAATAATTCATTGGATCTGAGTTGCCATTACTTCTGTGTTCAGTTCACGGAACAAGTCAATTTGCCTATAATTATCATATTATCTTGATCCTAACTCCAAACGAACAATAGACGAAAGAGTCATGAATAATTTTGTAGCAGATTTCTTTGATTTAATTTCGCACTATGCCATCCACATACAAACACAAATGTAAGGTGCGTTTAATAAAATCATCCCAAAAGATGGCACATGCCAAAATGTATTTGTGATACAAAATCATAGATTTGAGGCCTCGCATATTCAATATTTTTGATAAATTTGACGACCTCAACACTGAGTTACTGGTTTTTATTATAATTTTTTTATTAATAAATCATTTTGACTCAAAATCACATTCCGATTGTAATTCAATATCCAAACAATAGATAGGTAATAGCGTGGCAAATTTACAAGCCACCAATTTTTTGTATAATAATTGTCTGCGGAATAAGGACAAGGGCAGTGGAAATTATTCACAAAAGAATGGTAATTGTGGTGACATAAATATGAATTTGAGTTGATTGCTAGAAATTTCTTTGGAAGAAGCAGTGGTCCCAGGTTGGGGAGAAAAGCGCCAATTTCGGCGCTTTTTGAAAGAAAAAGGGGGAAAAAAGGGATAAACTTTAAAAAAGAGAAAAATACAAGATCTCTGTAAAACGTAAATTGTTTAAAAATAAAAATAAAACGTAGGTATTTTCACGAAAATATTTCAAAGAATGAGTTGTCCATAGTAAACATGAAGGAAAACAGCCCATCGAACGTCTACGTAGGACTTTTTTACATCTGAATGCATTCACTCGTTTTGATATTATGTCTAATAGAAAAGGAAATTAAGGTATAACATGTGTATCTTTATGTGATATGTTTTTTTAAGCTTGTTAATAAGAACAGTTACAATTTTTAAAGTTTTCCTTATGAAAACAAGTGCAAATTTCACTAAGGGGAGAAAAGGGCGATTTTTTTTTTTTTTTTTTAATTTAGGGGAAAACTTAAGCTTGATAAAAAAGGGAAAACAATCTTTAAAATCTGGGAGCACTGGGAAGAAGGTGTTTTTTTATTGCAATGGCACAAAGTCAAGAGCCTGTTGCTAAATTTTGTTAACAAATTTATCAAATGCAAAAGCTGAAAAGAACTCCAAGTCTGTACGCGTACATTTTGCCGTTCTCTAAGAGTGTTTTTGTCAATATGTTAAATTTTATCAAATTTATGTATTTTACTTGAGAACATACACGAGTAAACGCAGTGGGCTCGTTCTAAAAAACAAAACCACCACACAATCTATTACTTTTTTTCAGTCCAAGCAATTGCCAAGTCAAAAATAAACTTCGCATCATTAAAAATATTACACCACATTCACCTACAAAGCTTTTTTTTCCCCCAAAGAATACACATAACATTAAATTCATTCTCAAGATAGAAAGAAAAAAATGTTGACCCCTTCACACGCTAACTTAAAAAAGAAGATTCCCAAACCGGTTGCCTCAATGCCTTCCTCAAACTCGCAACCTCCACAAGGTTGTTCAAATTAATTTATTACTCGATCGAGCTCCAAGAGGGTCACCGAAAGTGAAACCCACAAAACCAAGCCAAGCCCTCTTCTTAGAAAAAAAAGAAAAATTTGACCAAAAATGTGGTTATGTAAGCCCTTACTACATATTTCAGCTGTTCGTGACTATATTTTCGCACTGCAACTGACAACATCGACCATACTTTAAGCTGCTTACACAATTTGACATGACAACTGTTCTTTTTTTTTCTTCGAACTCGCATGTTTCGATTGCGATCAATGAAAAGAAAACGAAAACAATGCGATAGTCATGTTCATTTTAGCAATAATGCGCAATACAAGCGAAAGTCGGATGTAAGCTTGAAAAGCAAAAATATGATTGGCGCCAGTTACGATTTCCATTTATAGATTTGATGTCGTTATTAAATGACATTGGCAATTATTGCTAAGGTATTTTATTTATAAATTAAACCCACGGACTAGATGTTGATAAGGGTACCAAACATAAGCCATAGTAAAGGCGATTTATCCGCAACAAGAATGTCACTGAACCGGTATAACCTGACAGATAAATTGGCCGGCAAAAGCAATTATTTGATAGCTTACTGAAACTGCGGGTACAAGTAATTGTTTTTTTATCTTTTATTTTTAATATTTGATCAGTGTTAATGCCAATTGAATTTCAAATTTGACAGAACATACTTTAATTCATTCATATTAATGTGGTTTTGTATTTTTTGTTTTATTTCAGCTTCCGCGAGGAGCGGTATGGCAAATATTCTTTCTACTATGTGTGGTACTCCTGGCAAATGGTAAGTTTGGAACTTATGTAATAAGAAAAACTTTGGAAAATATTTAAGTAAATATTTTGCTGCTAAAATATAACCTACAAAATATAGCACCATTAATACTCAGTTACTGATATCAGTGGCAATTAGAGTTTCGCAGGTATCGGCGCGAAAACACCGTCAGTGTCAAAATTGTAGAACGCACTAGATGGAACACCATATATTATGGACAAGAGCTTTGCTAACTGAACCATTATTCGAAGGAATCTCTTCTTATCAGTCCAGATATTAGGCTTACAATTTTCGTTTGTTCCTGTCAAACTTCAGCTTAAGAGATCAACTTCACTCTAGTTACCGAATAATTGAGCGAACGCGTTTTCCTGGAGGAATTTCTTAAAAAAGCCGATACATTTCAAATTTGACAGAACATACTTTAATTCATTCATATTAATGTGATTTTTGTATTTTTAAAACCCGTCGCCTGTCAATTTACATTTATGGAAAAAGTGGAACACAAATAAATATAATCAGACAGTTCACATTACTATACCTATGAACTGGCATAAGTTAATCTCGTAAATTTGAGTACCTATTCTGCCCTTGAAAACTTGCAGAATGTTTCAAATCATATTCGCGAATAAACTCCCTCTTAATGTTCGCATTTTGTTCTTCAATGAAGGTTTCGCCGAATCAGTGCTGAATATTTCCCAAGAGATGTCAATCATTTACGGCAGCATTTATTAAGAAAAAAAATATAGCAGACCTAAAGCCGTCTCAAAAAAGGAAAAGTACGATAAGAAAGGTAGAAATAAGATTTGCGGTTATCCTCTTACTACACATCTCCGATCAAATAGCTTGATGGCAGACTGTGTGCTATGTTTTTCTATAACCCTAGTAAAAATAGTATTGCATGCGTCGTTGTAGTAGAGGATTAATTGTTTAGGGCCAGGCCGTCAAATTAAGCTTTGCGTGTACTCAAGAAAAGTCCAGAAATATGCAGCAAATCGATCTAACTCGAAGAAAATACTTATACGGATTTATGGCGGAAAAGTCGGTTTATAAAAGTTACAACTTTAAGCCCTTTCAGTTCAAAATTGAGCCAGTGGTTACAGTAGAATGTATGCCACGAGGCCTGGTTTTGGGTTGTAGTGTTATTTGAATATTAAACCTTTGAGTAGTGTTACGAGCTAAAATATTTAAATCATTAATAGACATATTTCTTTACATTCCATTATTCCAATTATTTTAGAAGTCCGCTCGGAAGAAAGAGTTGTTTGCTACTACACAAATTGGAGTGTCTACCGGCCAGGAACAGCGAAATTCAACCCGCAGAATATCAATCCCTACCTATGTACGCATTTGATCTACGCCTTTGGAGGGTTTACCAAGGACAACACAATGAAGCCATTCGACAAGTATCAGGACATTGAGCAGGGTATGCACTCGCATTTTATATGCAAACCATTTTATTTCTATAACTACATTCGTTTACTAGGTGGCTATGCCAAGTTCACCGGTCTCAAGACCTACAACAAACAGCTCAAAACCATGATCGCCATCGGTGGCTGGAACGAGGCTTCATCGCGATTCTCCCCCCTAGTTGCAAATGTCGAGCGTAGACAAAAATTCATCAAGAACATCCTGAAATTCTTGAGGCAAAATCACTTCGATGGACTGGATTTAGATTGGGAGTACCCAGCGCACAGGGATGGAGGCAAGTCGCGCGACAAGGATAACTATGCGCAATTTGTTCAAGAGCTGCGGTCTGAATTTGACCGAGAATCCGCTAAGACTGGTAGACCAAGGTAGGCTCATCTAAATTTACAGAACATATATATATGTCTGCAACTAATGTACTCATTTAAGGCTTCTTTTGACAATGGCTGTACCTGCCGGTATACAATACATAGAGAAGGGCTACGACATTCCAAAGCTGAACAAGTACCTTGATTGGTTCAACATGTTGACTTACGACTTCCACAGTTCGCATGAACCGTCTGCCAACCACCATGCTCCTCTGTATTCCCTGGAAGCTGAAGATGAGTACAACTTTGACAGTGATTTGAATATTGTGAGTTGGACCGGTGTAGGCTTTAATGCACATTGACACTTTTTTCCCATTTAGGACTATTCGGTCAAATACTACTTGGACGCTGGTGCTGACCGAGACAAGCTGGTTCTTGGTATCCCAACTTATGGACGTTCTTACACTTTGTTCAATGAGGAGAGTACAGATCTTGGTGCTCCGGCTGACGGACCTGGCGAGCAGGGCGATGCCACAAGGGAGAAGGGCTATCTAGCTTACTACGAGATCTGCCAGAATATCAAAGAAGATCCTGACTGGAATGTGGTGCAACCAAACGCCAAGGCTATGGGACCATACGCCTTCAAGGGCAACCAATGGGTTGGCTACGATGATGAGGCTATTGTTCGCAAGAAGGCAGAGTATGTTGTTGAAAACGGTCTGGGTGGTATTATGTTCTGGGCCATTGACAACGATGATTTCCGCGGAACTTGTACCGGCAAACCATATCCACTGATCGAAGCTGCCAAGGAGACGTACCTGGATCGATTGGGGTGAGTTCTTATCCGTCAATGCATAAGCCCTGAATATAATCAATTTGTATTAATCTGTAGACTGGGAGATAACGAAGTTTCTAAGCCCTCATCAAAGAAGAAGCCGTTGCGATCTAGAAATCGCATTGCATCATCGAATCGCAACAAAGTCGAAGAGGTTGTGGAGAAGGCAGTCTCTGTTTCACGGAAACGTCCAGCGACCCGTAAACGTCCGTCAACGGAGAAGGCCACAACTACCAGCACGTCGACATTCTCATCACTGTACGTCGGCGGACGCACAACGACTCCCCAACCTCCAACTACACCTGATCCCGGTTCAGGTAAGTCAACAAGCTGCTCTTACTATGTAGGCTTACTGAATTCGCTTCTTTCTTTGCAGACTTCAAGTGTGAAGACGAAGGCTTCTTCCAACATCCCAGGGACTGTAAGAAGTACTTCTGGTGCCTGGACAGTGGTCCATCGAATCTTGGTATCGTTGCTCATCAGTTTACCTGCCCCTCTGGACTGTACTTTAACCCGGCCGCTGATTCCTGTGATTTTGCAAGAAATGTTCCATGCAACAAGAATCCCAAGGAGGCTCCATCCACCACAGTCAAGTAAGAGGAGCCCATTTCGTGTCATAAAACTCGGTGTAACTTTTTCCATCTTTCAGGCCAACAACCACTACGACCTCCACAGCGCGGACAACAACGGCATCATCAAGAATAACCGCAGCAACATCTCGAAACTCTTTCTCTCGCTTCACTTCAACAACTGAGGCGCCTGAAGAAGAAGACGACGAGTACGAAGATGAAGTTCAAGACGCCGAAGAAGACCCTCGGGTTATCAAAGAACTCATCGACCTCATTAAGAAGGTGGGAGGTATCGAGGAACTCGAAAAACACCTTCTCCAACAGGAAGACGGATCTGTGATGCTTAAGAAGGACGAATCCTCATCAATCGGTGGAACCACAACTCCTTCCACTATAAGCAAATCGCTCTACAAGAAGGTCCTCAGCCGGCCAAACAACTTGAACGCCTTTAGGAATAAGTTCACTTCGTCGTCGCTCTTCCGAAGCACAAGCAAATCAAAAGTCGCCCAGGAGGAGAGTGAAGAAAACGTTGAAGAAAACAACACCTCGACGAAGTACTCTTCAGTTGTCCGCAATAGCCGACCAGGTCCCCAGAATGCCGGCATCGACAAACTGCCCGAATTCGACGGCTTCCTCAAGGAAAAGAAGAAGTATGTCACCATACAGAGGAACAAACCTCTATTAGTATCAAGTGTGGAAGTGACCGAGGACGAGGAGGACGACGATGCGAAGAACATTCAAAAAGACGCTGAAGATGAGGACGACGACGAGGAGGAGGAGATTGTGGTTAGTAGCAGTAGGAGACCGACTTCATCATCGACTCCGGCATACACGAGTATAAGGCGAACAAAACCAACCAGTGTGAAGCCTGCGAAACTCGATGACGACAAAAGCGATGAGGATATTGTTGTTGAAAAGAAAGCCTACACATCTGCGAGCCGTAATCGGGTTAGAAGCACAACAGACACTGTTCCAGTTGAAGATGAGATCACCACTGCTGCAGGAAGCAGGTGAGTTATCGATTTAAGTTTATTTACTTGAAAAAAAAATTGAACCAAACTTTCTTCTTCTTTTGCAGGTATAAATTCATTGAACGCACCCGCCCAACAAAGCGTCCAACAACCACGGAACCTTCCATGGAGGACAATGACAAGGAAACCGATGAAAGCAAAGATCCACTTGTTACGGTACAATATTCGGAAACAAATGAAATTTCAACACAATTACCGACACAACAAAAATCGCAAACCACAACGCGTTCATACGCAAGTATAGGTCGTCGTACAACAACAACAACAACCACATCAACAACAACAGATCAAGATCCAATCGAAACAACAACACCAGAAAGTTTTGTAATTGATACCACAACACCTGAACCAATAATCATTACTACCACGACCACAACTACTAATCCCACATCCATTGAAACCTCCACACAATCATTTACCACAACTCCCATCCTAGCTTTATCAGCTTCAACCCTAAGCTCTTCAACGTCCCAAAATGACGACGAAGACGCCACAATTGCCTCCAAAATCCCAAATTCCCTCGCGACAGAGTCTGGTCTAGATACACAGGAACTTGACACGACAAAGAATCAAATTCTAACTGAGACAACAACCATTGACGAAAACAATCGGAATGAGGTAACAAACCAATCCCCCAAGACGACAACCACTAGCAATAAGTCAAAATCTAGTCTCAATAATATTAGTAGTAGTAGTAGTAATAGTGTAAGGGGCACCCTTAAAAATAATTTCACCGGTGGTAGCCGAAGACAACAACAGAAACAAAAAACCAAAACCACAACAACTACCACCATTGACACAAACCAACAACAACACGAAACAAGTACCAATACTAACGAATTCCTGGGAACTGTATCTAGTCCAAGACCCTTTGGTTTCCCACGTCGTCGCACCCGTCCAACTACTACCACTACCACAAATGGTGTTGACGATGCTGTTGCGTCGTCGACCGTTCCTACATCAGAAACAGCAACGCCGCTAGCGAAAAAGGTGAGTTCAACTGAAGAGTCATACCTACGTAGCCGTAGCCGTTTGTCCCAGAATGTAGACCGGGCTCAAAACGTCAATAGTGGCACTAGTTTTTTTGTAGATCATGTAGCTAATGTAGTTGGTAGTTTGGTGGGGGGCAACAGTGTGGCTTATGCCGCTGATGATGATGTAACCAAGCAGCGAACCTATTCTTGGAAGGATGCTCGAAATCCAATTTACCGTCCGTCAAAGCTAACGGAAAAGCAAGAGCAGGATAAGCTAGCCATAGCGCAGTACTACGATTGGCAGGTAGCCCAAGGTGGGCGTCGCGACGATGAACGCTACAAACATGACGGGGACTGGCAAAAGGTATGGGGTCAGAGTTATAATCCGTCTCTGAGCTATAGCGGTCATTCAAGGTATGGTGCTGGGAATGGTGCTGGGTTAAATGGTTTTGATAATAATTTTGCAGGTAAATGGGATAGCGGACAGTATAGACATGACGCCAGTGGTAAGTGGCGGGCTAAGAGTTTGAAGGTAAGTGCTGACGGCGAAGGTGTGTACCGCAGGGGCTATGGTACCGGCGGTCAAGATGTTCTTTCTGCTTATCAATATGAGGATTCAAGTGACGGTCAGTATGCAGACAGAGGATGGCGGGAAAAAGGCGTTGAAAAGTCTACTTTGGAGGATTCCTCAGGAGGTGGCTACGGCTCCGATGAAAGCCGAGGTGATGGAAGATATAGGGACCACCAGTCCAAAAGTGGAGCATATGAAGGATGGAATGGACACTATGTCCAGGGTGTTGGTGAAGGGCAAGATGCACATATCAGATATAGGGGTCAGCAAGTCTTGAGTGAAGGCTCTGGCGATGAAACTGAAGCCAGTCATAGACTTCGTTCTCCACAAAGCTTTGAGGGGCAGACGCTAACCGCTGGCGAAGATGGAAAGTACAGTGTTAAAGTGAAAGACGGAAATTCTTTTTTTGCTGGACAGTCTCAGGAAGCTTCTAAGCACAGAACTGATCTTCAAGGGGGTTCAGAAGTCTCAGAGGGTGAATCGGAAGAGTCTCACCGCAGAAAGACCTCTGAAGTCATTGAAGGATCTGGAGATGAAAGTGAAACCAGTCAAAGACGTCGAGTTCAACAAGACAAGTCGAACTCAACAGAGCAATCTCACACGGAGGGAAGTGCTGTTCACAGAACACGTCTTCAACAAGGCTCCGTAGTCTCAGAGGGTGAATCGGAAGAGTCTCACCGAAGAAAGACAACTGAAGTCATTGAAGGGTCTGACGATGAAAGTGAAACCAGTCATAGACTTCGGGTTCAACAAGAGAAGTTGAACTCAACAGAGCAATCTAATACTGAGGGAAGTGCTGTACACAGAACACGTCTTCAACAAGGCTCCGTAGTCTCAGAGGGTGAATCGGAAGAGTCTCACCGAAGAAAGACCGCTGAAGTCATTGAAGGATCTGGAGATAAAAGTGAAACTAGTCAACGACGTCGGGTGCAACAAGAGAATTTGAACTCAACAGAGGAATCTCATACGGAGGGAAGTGCTGTACACAGAACACGTCTTCAACAAGGCTCCGTAGTCTCAGAGGGTGAATCGGAAGAGTCTCACCGAAGAAAGACAACTGAAGTCATTGAAGGGTCTGACGATGAAAGTGAAACCAGTCATAGACTTCGGGTTCAACAAGAGAAGTTGAACTCAACAGAGCAATCTAATACTGAGGGAAGTGCTGTACACAGAACACGTCTTCAACAAGGCTCCGTAGTCTCAGGGGGTGAATCAGAAGAGTCTCACCGAAGAAAGACAACTGAAGTCATTGAAGGGTCTGGCGATGAAAGTGAAACCAGTCAAAGACGTCGAGTTCAACAAGACAAGTCGAACTCAACAGAGCAATCTCATACGGAGGGAAATGCTGTACACAGAACACGTCTTCAACAAGGCTCCGTAGTCTCAGAGGGTGCATCGGAAGAGTCTCACCGAAGAAAGACCACTGAAGTCATTGAAGGGTCTGGCGATGAAAGTGAAACAAGTCAAAGACGTCGAGTTCAACAAGACAAGTCGAACTCAACAGAGCCATCTCATACGGAGGGAAGTGCTGTTCACAGAACACGTCTTCAACAAGGTTCCGTAGTGTCAGAGGGTGAATCGGAAGAGTCTCACCGAAGAAAGACCGCTGAAGTCATTGAAGGATCTGGAGATAAAAGTGAAACTAGTCAACGACGTCGGGTGCAACAAGAGAAGTTAAACTCAACAGAGCAATCTTATACTGAGGGAAGTGCTGTACACAGAACACGTCTTCAACAAGGCTCCGTAGTCTCAGAGGGTGAATCGGAAGAGTATCACCGAAGAAATACCACTGAAGTCATTGAAGGGTCTGGCGATGAAAGTGAAACCAGTCAAAGACGTCGAGTTCAACAAGACAAGTCGAACTCAACAGAGCAATCTCATACGGAGGGAAGTGCTGTACACGGAACACGTCTTCAACAAGGCTCCGTAGTCTCAGAGGGTGAATCGGAAGAGTCTCACCGAAGAAAGACCACTGAAGTCATTGAAGGGTCTGGCGATGAAAGTGAAACCAGTCAAAGACGTCGAGTTCAACAAGACAAGTCGAACTCAACAGAGCAATCTCATACGGAGGGAAATGCTGTACACAGAACACGTCTTCAACAAGGCTCCGTAGTCTCAGAGGGTGCATCGGAAGAGTCTCACCGAAGAAAGACCACTGAAGTCATTGAAGGGTCTGGGGATGAAAGTGAAACCAGTCATAGACGTCGGGTTCAACAAGAGAAGTTGAACTCAACAGAGCAATCTCATACAGAGGGAAGTTCAAGAACCAGAACACCTTTTCAGCAAGGTACCGAAGATGAGGGAGTCAGAACTCGGCTTCACAAAAGTGAAGAACAATCCGTCGAAGCGATACGAAAAAATAATTTGGAAGCTTCTACAAACACATCTTCAGAAAACCCAAGCAACACCCTCTCAGTGACAGGATTAGCTAATGACAGTAATCTGAAGGTGAGCTTAGAAGCAACAACATCTTCAAATGCAATAGGATTAGTTCAAGAGTTTGGCTTGGGTGCAAATACGACCCTCTCAGCTCAAGATTTTACAAGTATGTCTCAAATTAAAGGAACTACTCGAGGCTCTGCAATAGATGCAACTATTTCTTCACAAGCTACTGGATCCTCTAGCCTGTCAATGTTAAAGTCGGAAACAGAAGTTTCATCAGTAAAAATTGATGGAACAGGTCACGAAACAGACCTAAAACCGAGCTCCAATTCCACCACGGAAGATGCAACTACAACTCTCACTGGCTCCGTTCAGGACCTAACTCAATCAGGAAAAACCAAGCTACAGTCCGGCTTGAACATAAGTACGTCTGCAATAGACTCAACTACCTCTCTCACCCGTTCAGTTCTAGAAACAAATTTTGAAGCAGGCTCTGCTGTAGCACAAGTAGCAACTTCTGCACAGGTTGATACAGACTCATCTTCGACTCTGTCAGGATCAAATACAATTCGAACATCTAAATCCAAAGTTGAAGACGAGTCTCTTTACGAAACTAAAAATCTAAGCGTTCCACGAGGTTTCTCTAAGACTAATGAGGAACTTACGTCTGACAACACCAGCTCAGTAGCTTCCGATCGTGGCAAAAGTTTATCAAGAACACTGCAAATGACAGCAGGCACTCACACCGAAGGAGAAATAGCTACTGCAGATCGAGGAGATTTATTATACAAAACTGTCAAGGCCACAGAAGCCGTAGACGAAGTTAAAAACACAGCAACGTCGGCCCGTGGCAATGCATCTTACAAAAACTCTGGTGTATGGAATGGGCACAGCATACAGGTTACCGATGAAGATGAAGACGTGTCTAAAGCTGGAAGGCGAACCAATAAAACGACCTTGCAAGCATACAATATTCGGACCCATCATGAAGGAGCCATTCAAGGTTCTGGCGATGAAACTGAGATCAGACATAGGCTTCGTGGGCAGTCATACACAGAAACAAATGACGGCAGGTACAGAGTTCGTGTGAAGAAAGTTAAGTCAAATATTGAAGGGCAGTCTCAAGAAAACGGTTCTCGCAGAGTTCGCGTTCAACAACACACAAAGGTCTTAGAAGGAGAATCACACGAAACCATAAGGAATAGACTGTCAGAAGGAAAAGATACTCTGGCTCACCGTGGTGGTACCAGGTACAAAGTTCGCCTTCAAAACGGCTCTTTCGCGTTTGAAGATGAATCACAGGAAACGCTCCAAAGAAGGCATCGCATTATATTGGGAGATGCTGAAAGTGTCGATAAAGATTCGTCCACTACCGAAGTTGGCAGCCAAAGAACTCGTCTTCAAAGTGATATTTCAGGTGGATCACAAGAGTCCATCGTAAGAAAGACACAACTTGAGAGTGAAGTTGAAAGCCACACTACTAACGACAAACAAAGATCGGGTTTGCATCAAACTTCCACATCGAGTCGAAGCAGTGACAGGAACAGGTTGCAAGTTCATAACACTAGGGAGCAGCTGTCAGGTATTGCCAAAAATAGAGACCATCTTCAATCGAGCGCTTCATTCTCCGAAGAAGGATCAGGCTCAGATGCTACTACTAATTCTGGAATTTCAACTGAAACTGTCTCGGGCTCATCTCAAGAAACAAATCTGACACATGAGTCAGATATCTCTGCTCAAACGGACGCAAGTCTAGCTCATACACAAGGAAAGGGCTCCGAAGCATCTTCAGAAGCTACAACTTCAACAAAGACATCCGAAGTTACGACGCTCTCAGGCTCGGCTGAAGACACACAATTAGAGTCAGGCCTGAAAACTAACACCTCTTCGGAAGGTACAACTACGACCACCTTTGACTCAGCTCAAGCAGGACTATCTCTGTCTTCCCGCTCAGATGCTAAAAAGTCTTCAGAAGCTACAACTGAGGCAGCTGAAGACCTCAAATTGAAGTCAAGCCTAGGCGGTACTACATTGGCCGAAAATTCAACTGCTGCTCTCTCGACAACAACTCAGGAGCAGTTATCCAACCTATCTGAAGGTTCCAGTACTACAGAAGGATTCTCAAAATTCGGAGCCAATGAAGAGATATCATCTGCCAGCCAAACTGGAAGCACAGCTACTGCTGATCGTGGTACGTTACTGTATAAACAAGCCGAAGCGGGAAGCCATACAGCAGGTCACAGCACAGCTACCGCTGATCGAGGTCATATCTTGCATGGTACCATCACAGTCACTGAAGGTGAAGATCAAGTTAAAAGTTCTGTCACCTCTGATCGTGGCGAAGCATTGTACAAAACCACGGGTGCCGGTGATGATGGAACTTATAGGGCGTCTCACCAGATTTCAAGTGGCACTTATGTCAAGGGTGGATCAAGGCAAGGAGGGCATATCACTTCCAAAACTGCTGAAGATCACGAAAGCATTGCTATCAACTCAAGCTCATACTATGGCACTACAGCGGATGACTCATCGAATGGAGAAATTTCCACGACCGACCAGGCTTCACATAAAACGACATCTGAGTCAGTACAAGAAGGTTCTGAAAATAATTTTAAAGTGAAGAAGGAGTCAAATATCACTTCGGGAGGAGCTAGTAACAGCACCAGCTATCGTGGATTAAAGACAACACAAATTACTGATACCATTGTTGCAGAACCGGATTCGGATCATATTGACAGTAGCAAAGTGAACAACCAAGGGTTGTCCGAGAACCGAACAAGAACTCGACTGGAATCAGTGAATCACGCAACGTCGAATCAAGTTGTAACCAATAGCACTAACACTGACAGTGGCTCTACATCCATAAGTGGTAGCAAGGTGAACAAACAAGTTGAAGCTAATACAAGAACCCAGTTCGGAGGTCAAAGCACTGGCGGTTCCCTAAAGTTAGGAACTGCAACTCGTAGCCAAACTCGAAACCAATTTAGGACCAAGCAAACCCAATCAAATGAACACTCCGCAGACACTGAATCCATGACAATCACTGATTCAGGCCTCGAAGCAAGCATCGACAAAGACCCGGATCCAATTACGACAACTTTGCGACCATCAGCTGCATTCACATCTCGTTCAAGATTCGCCGGTTCAGCAAGGAAGTCATTCACCAAAACAGTCGAGAGTGAAGAATCTAAAACTAAGACCATCGCTGACAGCGACAAAGAAGTCACATCCAGAGCTCCTACTGCATTTAGATCACGATCCAGATTATCCGAATCAGCAAGAAGGATACAAAATCAAGTTGTCACGCGTCCAAGAACACGAGTTTTCACCACTCGAACTCAAACTGAAACGGCAAGCAGCCACGATAACGAAGAAGTAAAGAAGGTCGTAAGTCAGTCCGAAACCAAAAATATCGTAACCGGTACAGAGGAAGAAGAAGAGGAAGAATATTACTACGAAACAGCAACATCAACAACCCGCCGACCAAGGGTCGTCAATCGTGGAAACTTCCGGCCCAAGTTTAATGACTTGTCATCCTTGCTGGCCATTGATTTCCATCGAAAGCAAAAACCACTTCCAACTGAAGGTCCCCGAGTAGCTTTGAGGCGTCGGCGACCAGTGCAACGTGTAACCACCGAAGCTACAGCAGAGGAAGAAATTGAGCGATCTACCAGACCCACCCGACCACCGAGGACAACAACCACTACAGTAGCACCGAAAAGTACCGTAAGACCAACATCTTCAATCCGACGTGTAGAAAGTGGATATTCCTCAGATGGGAAATATGCCCTAAGGAGGAAGCTCATTGGGAATAGAGCTCAAAACGATTCTGAAACTTCGTCTGGGGCATCTTCAACCAGCACTTCTACCATCAACACTGAAGAGCAAGCAGGTGCAGGTACTGTTACATCTGGATCCGAAGTGGAAACTGATAAAATCAACTCTACAGTAAGTGGCACGTCTGGCACTCAACACAAATCCACTGTGAGAAGGAAGTTAATCCGGAAACACATTCAGGGCGGTTCAAACAATAGCTCGGTGAAAGTTGTCTCTGATGGCGAAGGACTTCGTAAGGGCCCCCAGTACACTGTGAGGCGGAAGATCATCCAGAAGAGAATTCAAGGCAACTCCGGAGTTTATACAGACGAGCCTGTCTCTGATGGTGAGTTTCTCAAGAAAGACGAGCTGGCTCTGAAGGACACTATACAAAACTTACTGAACGGAACGCATTTAACAAATCAAAACAAAACCGCAATGATATTGGAGACTGAGGTGAAGGTCGATTTCGAAAACAGTTCCGACAAGATACAAACCGATGCCAGTTCTAGTGATTCCACACGAAATCAGATCTTTCGCAATCGCTTCGCATTCAACTCGGTCCGAACGCAAAGTAAGGATACAACTGGAACAGACGAAGAAACAACTCAACTACCGCTGACGGATGGCTCCATTGATGAATTTAGCACTGGCTCGGAAGGGACACGAAAACAGGCTTTCCGCAACCGCGTCTCATCCACATCATTTCAAACTCGTACTAAGGGAAGCTCGGGCCTAGAAGAACTCACATCTGAAACAACGGAAACGGAGACGCCCAATATTCCGCGAGGAAAGGCCCGCTTGAGCCAGTCCGAACTATCGTCCCTCCTATCGTCGGATGTCCATTCGAAAAACCATCGTAGGCTCAATTTTACGGCAACCGATCAGAGCCAAGCTGGAACTAGAGGAACAACTGAGGGCAACACGAAGACGACGACAACTACTGTGGAGAAAACCTCTTATCTGACAAGCCCGGTAACGCAAAGGGCATTCAACCTGAGGAAACCAGTGGCCAGTTTTGCTGGGCTGACAGAAGAAACTCCAACTACTATCGACTCCACCGAGACGGTACTTACAGAAACATCTGGGAACGGTGGTACTAAAAATGTCAAGAAGACCGTCGTTACCACTAGAGTCATTGAAGAAACTTTGGGCGTAATCGATAAAACCCCGACAATAACTGAGGAAATTATAGAAACTGAAGAAACAGGTATTCCTAAAGCAAGAGGCTTCTCCTCGTCCTCCACGAAGACAACCCACTTATCTTCATCGAGTCAGAGTAACGAACTCCTAAGTGAAGACAATCCAACTGTTCCGATTTACACTCGCAGAAAGTACTACAAGTACCTGACTGATTCGCCGATAACTTACCTCGGCAAGTTCGGTGGTACCGTTGGAGGTAATGGTAAAGTAGAAATCGAAGAAACTACCAGCTCGAACAAGGAACATATAAGCAAAGCTATCTTGGATGTCTTCGACATTTACAATCATTCCCGCTCGGCAGCTGCAGCAAAGATTAAGGAGAATGAAGACGACGGTGGGACGACGGTGAATCCGCAGGATACTCCGCCGAATGAGGACATGAACTCGATCGCACAGGAGATCAACAATCAATTGAATCATTTTTTAGTGCCCGCCCCCAGAGCAACAACTGAAGTTCTGGGGGCTGACGAATCCTCTACCATTGAGGATAACACACAAGCTACTGAAGCGGATAAGGACGACGAAATTTATAAGCTTGCGATTGATGTGAACGCAATGGGTATTGGAGGGTTGGAGGTGGCTGTGGATGAGTCTGGTGAAAAAATATTTACAGAGACAGAAGACACAACAGTCACACAAACTACTGATGCAGATCATAAGACTGAAGACGAAGCAACAGTCATACCTTCTCTAGATGACTTCGAATCCCTGACAACGGTGTCGCCGTCAATTGAAAGTGACGCTGAGTCAACCGAATCCACAACTGTGATTCATCGAAATGCAAAGACTTTTAAGGTATATAGCACTGACAACAGTACCCCTTCTTCATTGGAGCACACTGAACTCGAAGAATCTCTAGAAGCAACGATCGATGAAGATGAAGCATTTCCCACCACAGCTTCACCCGATGCGGAAAGTTCTCCTCACGAACTTGTGAAAACGTCCGAATCAGGATCGTTCACAGACCTAGAAATGCTTAATCAACGTCGTAGGCAGCAAACAACAACGGAACCTTCAATTGAAGCAACTACGCAGGATTTGAAACGACGACCGACAACCACGAAGACTTCTGAGGTGACAACGGACGTTCCAGATGAATCTAGTACCTCAACCCGACGGTCCAATGGTATACAAATTCTTCCCAGTCTCACTACAACTACGGAGCTGATTGAAGACGATGAAGGTACAACTTCTTCGACAACTGCCAGCCTTCTTGGGTCAACGAGGAGAACGTTCACCGGTCTGAAGCGCTTTACGACTGCAGGTACCACCGAATCAACAACATACAGAAACGAGGATAATGAATTAACAGCGGATATTGATGAATCTGAATCCTCCGACTTGATAACCTCAACTGTAGGTAGTTCAGACACAGCTACGACCCGGCGATCGTTTACAGCTCGCAACCGATTGCAAACAACAGAGAAGCCTGAAGAGGGCGATGATTCTACGCGACGATCTTTCAATCGAGTAAGGACTACATCCACGGCTGTTGCCGATGACAATGGAACAACCACCCGTCGAAGCTTCACAGCCCTTAACCGCCTAAGAACTTTTAGAATAGGGCGACCGGATGCTATAAAGCAAGTTGAAGAAGATGAGGAAGTAACTGAGATTGACATTAATGAGATAAAAACTGACGTTACTGAAAATGAAATTAGTACCTCAGGAGCAACAACTCGACGCACTTTCAATGGATTCATCCGAACAAGGCCGACAGCAATCCCAACAAGGAAGACCTCAGAAGTGTCTACGGATGATGGGGAATTGGCTTCGACAACCGAACGTAGCTTTAGCGGCTTCAATCGTCTTAGAACTACAACTGCTGCAGCAACAGACACATCAGAGGGAGCTCACGAAACTGATAAAGAAAAAGCTGAAGGTCTTCAAATCAAGAGCCGTACCTTCAGCGGACTCAGTCGCCTAAGTACCACAACAGAAGAGGACTCTGAAAATACAGAAAAAGCAGCAAGCACAGTCGGCACGCCAACCAGGCATACTTTTGCCCCCTTAAACGGGCTAAGAACCACCACTACTGAAGCAGCTGAAATTACTGAAGCAGAAAAGGCTACAGAGAAAGAAAATGTGGAAGCAAGCACCATAGGAACACGGCGTTCATTCGCGAGTTTCAATCGGCTCAGGACCACAACAACTGAAGATCCTGAAGCATCGGAAGCCGCTGAAGAAATTGTCACTGAAAATGTTGAAACCAGCACCCCAGTCACAACAAGGCGTACTTTTGCCGGCTTCAATCGGCTTAGAACCACATCAGCTGCCCCGGAGGCCTCTGAGGCTCCCGAAGAAGAAGCCGATACAGAACTTGAATGGGTAGACACCAGTACAGTCGTGACCACTGGTTCCACTCGTCGCGCATTTGCTGGTTTCAATCGGCTCAGAACTACAACTACTGAAGCAGCTGAAACTACTGAAGCAGATAAGTCTAAAGTGAAAGCAAATGTGGAAGCAAGCACCATAGGAACACGGCGTTCATTCGCGAGTTTCAATCGGCTCAGCACCACAACAACTGAAGATCCTGAAGCATCGGAAGCCGCTGAAGAAATTGTCACTGAAAATGTTGAAACCAGCACCCCAGTCACAACAAGGCGTACTTTTGCCGGCTTCAATCGGCTTAGAACCACATCAGCTGCCCCGGAGGCCTCTGAGGCTTCCGAAGAAGAAGCCGATAAAGAACTTGAATTGGTAGACACCAGTACAGTCGTGACCACTGGTTCAACTCGTCGCGCATTTGCTGGTTTCAATCGGCTCAGAACCACAACTACTGAAGTTCCTAAAGAAGAAGACCAAAGCACGGTCGCAACCGCAAGTACCACACGCCGCGCATTGGCCGGCTTCAATAGACTTAGGACCACAACTGCAGAGGCTGAAGAAGCAACTGAAGCAGACAGCGCAAGCACAGTCAGAACCAGCGATACTACGCGTCCTCCATTTTCTGGTCTAAATAGGCTTAGAACCACGACAACTCAACCATCTGATGCAGTGATTGAAGAAGATGCAAGCACAGTCCCAACTGTCGATAAAACCAGCCAAACTTTGCCTTCCATAGATCCGACCACAACAGTTACAACCACCAGAGAGTCGGATTCGTCAACAGAAGTAATTGAAGATGAAGACATGACTGCAGATATAGATGAAGAAGGGGTCACAGAGGAAGTACCAGCCTCTTCCACAATACAGCCGTCGCTCGTGAATTTTGAGACAACAACGGCTACGCCAACAGAGATCGTCGAGCTTTCGACAGAGGCAGAGGAAGATGAGCCTCTTACTGCGGAAATAGATGAAGGAGAATCCACTGATAACAAAACAACGACGGCAACACCAATTGAAGCAACCACAGCCTCTATAGCGCCTGAAGCAGAAATTACCACAGATACAATTAAAACGACTGCCACCACACGTCGTACCTTTGTGGAAGTGAATCGAATAACAACAACAACATCACCAACTGAAACCTCAGAAACCCCAGAACCAGACGCAACGTTAGACGATACAAGCACGGTCGGAAGTGTAGCAACCACACGCCGAACATTTACTCGTTTTAACCGCCTCAGCACCACAACGTCTGCTCCCATAGAACCTTCACCCTCTCCAGATCCGGAAGAAGAAAATGAAGTAGACGTGAAGAGCGAAGATACAGGAGCTCCTACAACAACACGCCGTACATTTGGCGGTCTCAATCGCCTTAGAACGACAACAACCGAAGCTGTCGTTCAGGCAGAAACTGACGAAAATAAGAGTCCGGTAGTTTCGACAACGCGCCGCACGCTTATAAACTATAATCGGTTTAGAACAACAACCGCATCTGCTATAGAAGAAGCCAATCAACCTATAGACACCGAAGATGAAGAAGTGAACACGGTTGATGTGACCAGTCGACGATCTTTTGTCGGCAGAAATCCCACTCGTCCAACGACAACTGAAGGGCCAACAACGCGAAGATCATTTGCACCACGCCTTCGAACAACGAGTACGACGCCATCTATCGATGAGAGCGAAGAAGATGACGACAACGAAGTAAAACCGAAATCTGGTCTGGTAGTCAATCGACTAACCAATGCCCAACAGCAAACGCAAACAAGTAGAACTCGCCTTCAGTTGGCATCAAGACAGAATCTTTTTAACCGTAACCAAGGATTCAGAGCCCAGTCAGGAAACACGCAAGCAAATAAGGACCAAGCGGAAGATGATGATGCAGAGAGTGAAAACTCAGATGAAGAAGCAGAAATTGCCCCACGACCTTCCACGACAACTCGCAGCTATCCAGCACTACTTAACCGAAATCAATTTAAGATACAAGACTCAACACAATCAGTTTCAAAAGAAGGGCATTACGACGATGAAGAAGAGGAAGCACTTGATGAGGGCGAGGAAGGAGAAGTCACGAACACTGGAAATATCATCAGCCTTCTAAATCGTAATCGACTTAGACCAACGCAAGCTCCAGTAGTTGCAGAAGGTGAAGAACCTGATAATGAAGAAAAGCCCACACTTAGCCTTCTTCAACTGCGCAATCGTGTCAAAACCGAACAATCTCAATCCGATAAGGACATTGGTGTTATCAACCCACGCCTTCAAAAAATTCTTGCAACTGCCGACGAAGAATCAACCGCCATCTCGCGGAACCGTTTTATTACCACCCGAGCACCCGTCGCCACCTCTCAAGATAATGACGGCGATAAGTCTAAACTGAGCCTTCTTCAACTACGTGACAGAGTTAAAACTGAGCAATCTCAATCCGACAGGGATACAGGTGTCATAAACACACGTCTACAAAAGAATCGTTCAGAAGACGATGAAGACGACGATCTACAAGATCAAGATCAGTCCAAGAACAGCTTGCTTCAACTGAGGAATCGAGTAAAAATCGCCCAATTCCAGCCCCAAGACAACGGTGTCATAAACATCCGCCTCCAAAAAATTCTATCAAACACTGAAGAAGAAGACTCAACATCCCAGAGCAACGCAAACCAGCGTAGCAGAACTGGTTTCAGACCAACGCAAGACACTCAGAGTGACGAAGATGACGAAACCACCAAACTCAGCCTTCTTCAGCTGCGTGATCGTGTCAAAACCGCTCAATTCCAATCCGAAGACACAGGCGTCATAAGTACCCGCCTGCAAAAACTCCTTGCAAATCGTAAACCATCTAGCCCAATAACTAAATTGAATAATTTAACTAACCAAACCACAACTAACTTCACTGTAGCAACCATAGTAGAACGCACTCATACTAACAACCTGTCACTAACCCAATCTAATGATGATGATGAACGTACAGAGTTAGGTCAGGACGAAGACTCCGAAGACTCAATTGTAGAAACTAATTCTAATCTTAGCAAGAACACACCTAATCTTAATCGACGTTTTCAGAGGGTACAATTCAACCGTACTACTGGATTTAGAAGACCTACAACAACAAGTAGACCCACAATAACAACAAGCAATCAGGTAAATCCGTCCCTCGATGATGTTGTTGACTCGTCATCAACATCGAACTTGGGACTGACTTCAGCTGAATCTGGAAGGTCTGCGGATGACGAAACCACTGCAGTGACATCTACTGAGGCTGCACTTAAGCAAAGGCGTCGCCTTAGAGTCTTGAAATATAGACGTCCTTTAATTGTTAACAATAGTCTTAGTGTTGAGTCAAGTAATTCTACTAATACCACCACTAGTAGCACTGAGTCTGTAGATAACCTTAGTGTAGGTCCCAAGTTAGATACCACAATTAATACAACAACTAGTCCAACCCCAACAAGACGGTTTAGAAAGGTTATTAAAAAGTTGAGACCTCTTGTCAATAGGACAGCCACAGAGGACGGTACTTCAGGGGATACCGAAAGACCGCTAAATATCGCCGAGTTGTTCAGTAAGTTAAACTCAAGCACGACGACGGTTTCAGCGACAGAAAGTGCTGAGAATGCCACTGTGGCGGAGGGCACAACAAGTGAGCAAACCGAGACGGAAGTGACGTCTGAAGAAACAGTGTCTACAACTACTTCAGTTGCGCCAACTCCACGAAGACTTCTGTTGAATCGCAGGCCGTACGTGCCAACCAAGCCGTCGCTAACTGCGATTACCGCCACGACCGAGTCGAATTCGATAACTACCCCCAAGACGTATGTTAGGAAGTTTAACCGGAACTTCAAGGCAATTCGCCCCCCCACAGACTCAGCCAATGGAATTGGATATATTCAAAGACCGCAGCTAACGGCACAGCCACAATCAGTCTTCCAAGGTGCAAATCGATTCCGATTCCCAACTCGGACTACCGCAAGACCCCAATCTGGGGATGAGCGTGAAGAAGAAGATTACGACGAAGAGAATGATGTCGATGAAGAAGAAGAAGAAGAAGAAGAAGAAGGAGAAGAAGATGAAGATGAAGAAGAAGAAGAAGAACAACAACAACAACAACAACAACAAGAGGAACAAGAAAGAGTAGTAGTAACACCAGTAGTTCGGCAGAAGGTGCTCTTCAATCGAAACCAAGTTCAATCGAATGATTTCAAAGAACATAAGGATGAGCACACCGAAATCGAAGCAGGAGACGTAGAACAAGACGACGAAGAGGAAGAGGAAGAAGTAGAAGAAGATGCTCGACTCCCACCAGTTGCAAATCGTCCTATATACACTCCCTCCAAGCGTCCCTCCAACCGTCCATCATTCAATCGTCCCTCCAATTCTCCCCTCGTCCCGAACCGACCAGCACCAGTACCAGGTCCTGTCAATCGATTTGCTCTAGACCGTCGTCCGTCAAATAAGCCGCGCGTTGTAAACCGTCCAACACAAATAACCCTTCCACCAAACCTATTAGACTCTGATCAGCCCAAAATACCGTCCTCAATAACACCACCATCTGTTTTTATCTCCTCGATTACACGCAGCTACGAGCGTAAGTACTCGGCATCCACCGAAAACGTTCCACAAGATCAGAGTAATCCTCTGCTCGAGGACCTTGACATCGATGCCCTGAACGCGCGTAATAAGAAAATCTTTGAGGTTAACAGCAAAAAACACACAACAACAATTAAACCAAAAATAATCCAAAACCAACCACAACCAGGTTCAGATACCACAGATACAACACCACTTGACACTAGTACCGTTTTAGAAGATGAAGATAATAATTTAATCAATTCACAGGACGATTCACAGGTGAAGACCACTACCACAAGAGTTGTCACCAATTATGCGGAGCGGCCGGCCAGCGAAGGCCACCTAGTCTCGTACAGCCCCAAGAAGAAGATTATCACAGTTAGTCGGGTCGTCGAGATCAATTCAAAGGAAGCCAAACTCCGGCGAAAGTCGAAAGATGAGGAGTTGAGGACCGTCGAGTCGACTGAACTACGGTCTGAAGGTCTGCCCAAGCTGGAGGCCCTCGGTGAGATCAGTCGCGTGAAGCATGTTCATCTGGTCGATGGCAGTGATATCGTTGTTGACGGTCATAGCACTGTTACTGACTACACCCCCACTGAAGCGTCGGTCTTTGTCAGGAATACCATTCCCGAGGTCGAGCCGGACAGTCTCGAGAATACCAGGATTGACTACCAAGCCGGGCCTACATCGGCTCCGGTCCGGAACACCATACCCGATGTGGACTACTCTAGTGGCACAATTGACGACGCGTCAAGTGCATCGGTTCTTAGAAAGTCCAAGGGCATCACGGTGCCCGAAGTTATAGCCGATGTTGTAGAAGCTTCTACGATATCTCTACAGGGCTTGTTTGACAGCACCCGTCAAGCGAAGAAGATCAGCGAAACCGCTAACGAGGTAAATGGTATTTTCTATGCCTATTCTCTAGGGGAAATACCAACAACTCCCCGAAACGAAAAGCCCACAATTGTCGCAACGACAACACCAACCGTGACCTTAACTACAACCACACCACAGCCTACCACCACTCCCATCACAACGACAACAACCACTACAACAACGACGACCACAACACCAATTCCAACGACAATCGAGGTCGTCACCGAAACAACAACAGACACAACAACCGTACCAGCACCGGTATCGTCTGCGATCACTAGCAATCGAACATATAACCGCCCGATAGTACCACTCTTGCGGCCGGAATCCAACGAGTCACCACTGGTAATATCGATAGCAAATCTAGATAAAGTTATTTTGAGTAAGGTCCTAAAGTCAGATTCAAATTCAGCGCCATCTATTCGTCAGGAATCAGTTGTAGCTGCACCAAAAGTTGGCGCCACTGAGTTGCTGCAGACTAGTGAAACTGGTGGTATTAGTAGCAGTTTAACAAGTAGTGGTAGTTCGAGAAACGCAATCGAAACAAAAGTTCAAACTGAAACAAGTTTTAGCTCCGAATCGCATGTGGTGAGACGTAAAAAGCCGTCAACGAAACGCAAGCACAAGTCAAGGCATCATAGAAAACAGGCGACAACAGTCAGTAGCATAGAGTTAGATAATGTGACGGCAGCTTCTTAGGGTTAGAAGTTGTTTTTTTCTATTTTCCTAGGCTATTTGTAGGTTTTTAATTGTAGGTAGGCATATCCATAAGATTTGAGAATTTTAATAAATAATGAGATGTGATCACTTTTGGAGAAATAAATGAGTTGTATCTACTGAAAGCTTGAGGGCTGTCGACAGTCAAATATCTGTCCATTGGAAATGGAAGCATAACACGAAGTTTAATATTTCTCAAAAGAGCTAGACTAGCGAAGCGATCATTGGAACGCACTTTAACAATTATTCACTAAATGATTACTGCAAGTTCTCTTTCGTTTCATTAGTCTAACGCGGTCTTTTTGCAGTGACCGCAGCATGTTGTAGGTTCTTAGGACTCACATACACATTTTATTTTCGTACAAGGTGCAGCCAGCAACCAGCGGCTACGAAACCTAGATGTTACACCTTTGATTATGCAAATTGTTTCCAATTTTTATAAAGTGATGCAACATTCCTTTCAAATATTAATTTTGGTTATTAAATGTTTAATACCTAAACCTATATAAAATAGGATTGTTGCGTCAGCGTTGTATAGTGCTACAAAGTGTTACTTTTGTGATCACTATTTCATTAGATTAGATCCCTTAACTATGTAACACAGCCAAGATTATTAAATAAGGTCTGAAATGATATAAGTTTTTTGGTAAACTATAAGTCAAAAAAAAAAACTGCCAAAAGTACTCGACAGTTAAAACTTGGGAAAACGTCAGTATGACAGTATTCTGCCCAAAATCGTGTGCATGCCAAAGACAGACAGACAGATTACATCAGTGCTTACTCTTTTGGTTTGTGAAGATGTAACCTCACATTCTGGAAAAGAAAAAGTCTTAAAAACGTCAATTTTGCCAGCTAGCCCATATAGAGTCGCCCCGTATTTCATATGACCGCGATCAGTTCATAACCGGCATAAGTTTTGTAAGATCAGTTTGAGAATGCTGAAATGCTCAAAGTTCTTAACACTGTTCTGCAATAAAACGCCTTCTTTGGTCAGGTACAAATGGACAGTTTTTTTAAATTTGTTTTACACTAAGACACTTACCTTGGTAGAAAACTATAAACTATAACTTCTGTCGACATTATTTTGGCATTAAAAAATAATTTTTGAAATAGCCGATAGACAACATTCCGTTTTTGCAACAGGCCTTGTTACACTTTTTACAAAGTGATCTTTCAAATCATCCGTTGACTGCCTTTATTTGGCCACGACCATTTCTTTGTGCTTTGCATTATAAATCAAACAAAATCCAACAACTTGTTTCTTTATTTCAACACAAGATTACAATATCGAATCAAACTGATAACAGACACTTCTTGCAGTGGCAACCCTCGCCACTTGTTTCCACCTCCAAGGAGGCATCTCACTGAAAAGTAGTTTCTTTTGCAGAAAGCATCAGTAAACTCCAATATTAGTCTAGATCCCAAAGGAGCACGTCACATCACAGCAGTCATAATTTATATTCTAGTCGTATATTCCAAATCAGCTTAAACAAAAACAAATTGGAGAGTTTTCATTACCAGCTTTTTAGAGAAAAAATAAATTAGCTTTGCAAATAAAAAAAAAAAAACGCTTTCTATGTGCGACCAAATGGGTAATGTTATTGCTTTCAATGTGCAATATTTATATTTTAACGTACTTATCTCGTTGCATTGGATTGTTTGAAGGAAATCTAAAATTTAAAACCAAAAGCATCCAGTGTGACCATCACTTTTGAGGTCATCTTTTTGAATCATTCATTCATTTTCTTAATAAACTTAATTTCTTATTCATCGTCCGTCGCACATCGCAGGCTTATCTTATTATTCTTTCATTAATGCTAAATTAATATTATATTTTGTTTTAACTCAAAATGTATCAGCAATCTTTCTAATTCTATCAATCTATCTGCTGCCATAGCTTAAGATACTAGAAACGAAAAAAAAAAAAATATAAATCATTTAAAAATATCATTATTTTAATATTTATTATATTGGTTCAGTTTCAATTTGAATTTTCAGTTTTTTTTTTCTCTTTATTTAATATTTATAATGAAAACAAAAAAAAATATATTCACAATTTTTTGAAAACAATTTATCTGTAGAAAAATGTTGATTTTGAAATGCAAATAAATATATTTTCTTAGCTATAAGATGTAGTTTGTACAAAAAAAAAATATTTTTTAAAAATAATATTTATCAATATACTTAATGTAATTTGTATAATATATTTTTTTACATATTTAATTACACAACATAATAATTATTATTTTTTTTTATTTACCTTAACAGCTCCTGTTTACCTTAGATTTTGTTATCCACAATCCTATTGATATTTTTATACTACACAAACACATGCCCACAGACACTCAATCCCAAAGGACACCTGTAGAAATAAATAGAAATGGGTTTGGTTTGAATATTTTTTTTAAGAACAATAGCTTCTGCGGAATAGTAGATACATTTTAAATGAAAATAGCGATTCAGTTTTCAGTCTCACGTTGAACTGGAAATTTCATAATTAAATCGTGTTACTAAATTGATTGAATGCGACATGGAAAGCGGGGTTCAGTAAACAAAAGCGTCGAAGACACTTAATTATACTCGAAGTCTGTACACGTTATTTAAAGCTTTATTGCTCATTTACGACTGAATAGTTTGGTTATTCCAAATATTTATTTCGTATGCTTAAGTTGAAATTGTGGTCTTTGTGGTACGAGTATATGTGAGGTATTTGTATTCCTTCTCAATTCAGTCAAGTTTAGTCTAAAACTTTGCTGTGTATAACATTGTTTAGATTGAGACAGATGCTAATCCAAACTTAGCATTGAAAGTTGCGCAGTTACAATCCCTTATGGTCGTTTTTCCCATCATATGTACCAACATTTAAAACTTCTTCAAATGTTCGCATTTTGTTCTTCCGTTTCAGAAAAATTCATATATAGCTCTCTTCTTCGGCGAGCCCTGTAAGACTACCCATGTACATATTTGTTTTAACTTCTTTAATATGTTCGCATTTTGTTCTTCCGCTTGGGTTGCGGGGGAACGGAGGCGAATCTTCCATTAACGTCTTTAGAAACCTCAGCTATTTCACTGAAAAAAAACCTATTGCCAGAGGACCGTCGTCCTCCCCACTGAAATGAAAAAGTTTCCCAAAAGATTGTTCTCACGTCCAGTAACTATCCGCGAACCCAGCAAATTGGGCAAAACCTGTTCCACAAAATGCAAGTGTCTTCAAATTTGTTTATCACAGCAACTGGTTTCTAAATTACTCTGGTCCGCAAAAGTCACTGCCAATAATAAGCCTCACACGTTGAAAACAAAATCTCCTTACTTGCATCACCGTCGCAATATAATATTATCAAGTAAATTTTAATTACGTTCGGACATAGCGTTCCTACGTGCTTGTAAGTCTTTCTCTTCACAAAGCTGACCTTTCCTCGTCTTCCATCCACCTGTCCTTGAAAATAATACATCTCGTGATGAATATGAAGAGAATGTCAAGAGCCACGTAACATGATTCTCAGAGTTTTACTCGTATGCACAGAAACCACAAATTATCTGACATATGGCTGAAAATTGCTTCTCTTGTGTATTTTGTTTTCTCCTATAGAAGATGATGCTAACGCGTGTTGTATTCGTATCTTCCATCCCCTCTTGGTATGGCGATTTACAAGTGTTTTCGATTAAATTTTATTCGGTGAATTTAAATTCACTACACCGCAAAGCGCTATATAACATTGTTCCATGTGGACTGCATAATGGATAGCGATTAAGATAATCACATTGTATTTATGCAGAAAGATAAACAAATCGATGTGGCAAGAAGATATAAAGTACTGCGATTTAAAAGACTTATTTTCTTTTACAAAAATATTGACTGCAGGTTGGTAACAAAGTTGCTTGTAAGGAGTCATTTCAAAAGAATGCTATTTCTTTTCCAAATGAATGAAAATGTTTGTACCGCGATTCATGTCATTATGTAGATTAGTGCCCTTTGTTCTTCAGTAATTCCGCAAACATTTAATTTGCTTTACAATTCTTGATTGCAGCAGACTGCAGGTGATTTAACCTACGATATGTCTTTGACTCTGGTTGCCGTTACGGCTTTTGAATAATTTATAGCCGGAAATGTGCATGTTCGCGTTTCGGAAAAGGATCAATTGCAACCCCACTTTAGAGATCAAATTCTGAAAGCATCATAATCCAGCCACGACACGTTTTGAATGAATAAGTGGAACATTGGAGATGAATGCATGTATGAATACTGAAAGCATTTTTGGAGTAGGTTTAAATCTTTCCACGAACGTTTGTTAAATAAACTCGAAGGTTATCTTTACAATTTTATTCAAGACATTTGGAAAAATTATCAGAGGTCGAATTACCGCATCCGGGAGCGATCAATACGTCACTGCATTTTGTGGATTTAACATGTAAAATAATAACAAATTCAGTTACGTAGTACTCGATCACGGACGCGGTAATTTAGCCCCAGTACTCCATCGAAAGGAATTACCCTCAATTTTTATTTTTCGCTTAATATCAAATTGCCATTGTGTAAGCTATGGAAACTAGTGTTTCATGGTCATAGTTGAAGATTGGTCAGGCAAACTTTCAATTAACAGCTGAAAATCATCGCAACACTTCATTAATCGTGACATAGACCTACTGTCTTCTGATTGATTGTGCTTGAGCAAGATGAGACCATAATTGTACCAGCAATTAAGGATCACTTAAAATTTAAATGTTACCGTTATGACTGCACCATTATAATCATCATTTTGAATGTTCAAAATTTGTAATATTTAGATATGTTGTGAAATCATTTGATTTGCAGTGCAACTATTTTATACCACACTCTTGCTCTATTGACAGAAGTAAAAGTTTTAACTACAATTGTGATTCACTTTCACTTCTATTTTAAATTTTACCTACAAAATTTACTACAGTGCTACTTACAGCCAAATTTAAGTTGAAGATTATATATAATTTTCCAAAAGTATGAGATTGACTGAGTTTCGAAACTGACACCTCTTTTCATTTCTTGATTGAAACTGGACATTTTTTTCATCCAGTTTTTCGAACTCACAATAACGCAATTTTATTACATACGAAATCAACTACTGTGATCTAGAATTATTTGAAGTGAAAAGCTGGAAATTGCTAAATGTAACTCCCAATGTTTTTTTTTTCTCAATTTTGGGATCATTGCGACAATTGTAAGAGTTGGTATAGTATTGAGCCTGGAATATTGTTGAAATCAATGAATATGTATTTATCATGATTTTCACCATTCTAAAGCTATATTATTTTAACTTTGAGATAAGAACACGTTTGTTTGACTTTTCTGTTCATTTTTTGTTTGGCAATGCTTAAGGAAAATTACAATTTAATTTTGAAAGCTGCACTAGTTACATTTTTTTCCTTTTGTCAAACGGTGGTAATCATTCCATTGCGAATCTGGCAGCACTTGAAAGTGGCAAAGCAATCGCAAAATTTAAATAAATTGGTTTATGCTTGAAACTGAGAAGAATATTTTTTTTTTTTTCAAAATTTTGAACGGAACTGTAAATGGAAGCCGTCAAACAAATATTCTTTGGTGTATTATTTTTAGACTGGCAGCACTTGAAATATCAAGTGATATGTAATGTCTGATCTTTTGGGAAAAAAATGGCCTGTTTTGCGATTGTTATTGGAATTGGTTCATCTGTAAACGAGAAATAAATGAAAATTTGTTTTGTTTGTTAAATCTACTTAAATTCATGAGCATATTGCTATTGAAGTGATTCAAAGTCGATCAGAGTTAAATAAGTCTAATTATTAGAGCAATCATAAATCGGTGATTTTTTTATCCTCAGCAAGCTGACTCCTTTCGAAATCCTCGAATGATACAAGAAATTTGACCGTGTCATGTCTCACATTACATAAGAGCGAATTTTTCAAAATGTCTGGCCTCAGTTTGACTGTTTTTCCCAAAGTTTCGATCCAAATGTTATGAGAATATGGAGCGTAATAAAAGAATGTTCGAAGGTTTTAAACAGGAAAGCCAATTATGTGGACCATGACAGAAAAATAACAAAATGACCAGAGCACTAAGCTCTTTAAAAAACATTCTCAAAGAGTTGTAACAATCTACATGCAATAGGTTCGTTCGTACTTTCAGCATAGAAAAATTAAAAATGTCAAATCTCGAAAATCGAGATAGAAATATCTTAATTTCAAGAGAAGTGTGACTGGTTTTCTTACAAAAAGTTTAAGAAATGTCATTTTGACAGTTGACAAGGTTCTCTTTAAATGCAGCATCTGAAAAATAAGTTGGAATTGCATTTTTTATAAAGCAAAAACTTACCATTGTGAATGCGCTGACATGTTCTAGGAGAACATTCAATTTTAACTTTATCCTCACACATCGTTGAAGACGAAAACAAATAAAGTTTTAGTTGTCAAACCTTTTAGCTGTCACTTAGTTGTCAGTTTTCATTTTTCAGTAAGCCGAAATTCGGCGAGTAGAAAATTACGAAAAAATTAAAAGAGCGGAAATGAATTTCTCTCTTATTTTTATCTTCAATTTTCTTAATACGTGATCTCATTTGCACAGTTACTTAGCAAATTTTTAATAATTTTACGTTTGCAAAAAAGTATCCGAATGAACCTAAAATGCTTGTCGATGAATGTGTTTCTACTGTTGATACTTTGTTTATCATTTCTCAATGTACATCATAATGATGACAAACAGTCCATTCGCGATATGTGTTTACTCAAAATGTCGCCTAAACCAATATCGGAAAATATTTTCTTATGCCCAAGAGATGATCTCTTACAAATATGTTTGCGACTAAATATGAAATACTTTCTTGAAGCAATAGTAGACGTTAACTTAAACCATTGCGCGTATTGCCTCCAGATTTCAATTCATCTATTCGATGATCCTAGTTCAAAGCTTGTAAAATGCCTGTACAAACAATCAAAGCAGTTCGCTTAGGGTATTCAAATAATTTTGAGACTAGTTCTATTTTTACCATCTTTTGTTTTTTTTTTTTTTTTTTCTTTTTTTTTTACCATCATCGAGGACACACAAAACACTACGTTCTCTTAGTGTGACCTCCCAGTATCGCTGTGACACTTATCGACACAAAAAATCAATTTAAACTCCAATTGGCTCCAAACTCCAATCATCCATCTACATGTGTGCAGCAATCAATTCCAAGCCAAGCAGCTCTCCATCTTCGTGTGCAGCTTTTCAATAAATGCGAAATAACCCTTGTATCTACCACCGTCAATGGAACGCTCACTTCATCACCTCACCTTCATCGATTATTCATTCGACGCTATGCGTTGAAAATGCTTCCCCACCGCACAAACTATTCCAATACCACTTATCATGCTCAAATGGTATATTTCTCCCGGCAGTCCATTCCCTCGAGCACTTATAAAAGTCAACTTCGCATTTCCAAATTAAATATGCCATTCACATAAAAATAACGCTAGGCATATCAATTTTAACTGCACTTTTCGTCCGAAGACACACCATTGACTTGCTTCAATTCAGTTCACGTTTGTCGGCATATTACAAATCACCTGAATCAGACAAAAAATTGCAACTTCATGCCCGTATTTCGAACTAATTTGCTGATATATATTTATTCACGCATAGGTCACATACACAATAATTTGTCCATCCAACTGGCCACATCTTTGCGATTTTCCGTTTGAAATCCACAAACAATAACACTTTCACTTTCCATACAAAACCATGTGTTTTCAATAAGCCGTTTATTTCTGTTTCGGATAATCTTCACCCGTTTACAATGTTGCGTAAGCTTTGTAATAGTGATTGCCCAAGATAAAATGATCGCAAATTGGTAAAAGTTATATTGGGCAAATAAAAACTAAATCACGTGCCTTCCTGTACTTCCAGTAAAGGTTGGCTTTGGACACTCGTCACCTTTCATTGACTTTTACGGCATTTCGGATAAAAAATTTATGACTTAGTAGACGCACTTTTCACTGTGGACTCCATTCTACAAATGCTTACATTCGAAACAGAATTTGTCGTGCACGCCCATTATGTGACGGAATCGAACAAACATTTCTGTTCCTCATTAACATATAGTTGAAGATAATCAAAGGTATTTAGGTGTATAAAGAGTTGAAAATAAAAAATCCAGTTTTCGCAAATTGAATCTCTTTGTCAGGGTTTTTCTCTGCCTCGTTATTGCCAATAGTATTTCGCAATTTTTAAGAAGCTAAGCATGACTGTGGGATTATAACTCAAACAAAAGGTTCAATACGAGTATAAGCTGTAATTGATTTATGGCTATGATGATGATGATGATACATCCGCATGACTAGCAACCTTCAACTGTAGGAAGAGAGACTATTTTGTAACCAAATTCCACATATCTGGATATGTATTAGTAACTTGACAAGTTTCACTATAACCAAATAAGAGTTTTATTTTATTTGAAGTGACTGTTTCTCCGCTAAGTTGAAATTTCTTTATAGATGGACCTAAGATACTGTCATCTGCGGACTTTGACTTTGTTGGCAGCGAGCTTGCACTCGAGTTTCTTGGTTTCAAATTCACAGCGGCACACTGGCCCAAGTTGAAATTCATGAATTCTAATTGTCTCGTTTGTTGCCGAGTCGTGTTATGAATATGAAATGATTAGTCGCTGTGTATGAGTCCCAAAGCAAGGTTTTGCTAGTTATCTTCGTATTTCCTTTGAATTCGAGATACTTATCCATTTTCAGTAACGCCGGTATAATTGGGAATATTTTTCGTTCATGTAGTACTGGTAACTGCAGAAATTCTTTGTCGACATTCATAATTAGAAATGTGACTACAAGCAAAACGTGTTTCGAACAACATCTTTTTCGTGTCTGGCTTGTAAACAAACATTGAGATTTTATAGATAGTTTGAATAATAAAACTAATTGGATATTTAACCGTGAATAGAAACAATATTTCTTGCTGTCATGAACATTTCTGTTGAGAAATAATCATAATCAATAAATTGACGGAACAACAAAAGTCTGTTTGTTAATAAAAAATTTAGTTGGATTTAAGGCAATGGCTAAGATTTTTATATAAAATCGTTTGTGTTTTCCCTCATCACAAAGTATTTACACAAATTATTATTAAAAGAACCGCCATTTGTAATTTGTAAGCATACGCTTTGGTTGGAAAAAAAATGTTTCCAAATAAAAAGATATTGTAAATAACTTTGCGGAGTGGAATTACAAGACACTCCAAGACAAAAGTTGAGTTGACTTTCGTTGCTAAAGTGTTTAATAAGTTTAGCCAATCCACGAGAATATTTTGGTAACTTCTGGCGTCGCGTCGTTTTGGCGGGACGGTGATCTGACACACTGATCATAAACGTCAAAATGCGAACTGAGTGTCAGAGCTCGACTCCTCGACTCCTTTTTTTGTTGTGTTGTATGACTACTCAGCGAGAGGTCTAAGGTTCAATCCAGAAGATGTTAGGTATACTAAGCCTCTTCCCACGATCATTTGACATACTTATTCAGAAAAGTTTACAATTCAGCCGTTCGGATGCGCCAAAATTGGCAAACTTTGAAATATTTGGCTTTGTTTAAAATAATATATATGACAATATTTTTTTCATAGCGAAAGTGACAGTTTGACACGATTGAATGTCACAACAAATTCAGTAACATCAAGTCAAGACTCGAGATTGTTCTGTTACCACTCCGTAGGTATAGGTGTATACGTCAAGCGATAAACTGCTGACGTGTCGAAGGTTTTCTTTCTGAGGGGGGAAATACATGGAGAATTGACATTTGACTGGTAGAACTCAACTGTATAAGCAGTCACTTAAAAATATCTGATAATGAACTAGTGATATAGTTCGGGATATCTTTAATTTCAACCAAACATTAATTAGCTAATTTCTATTCCATTAAAACAACAAAGAATATGTGAACATTTTGCAGTCTCCAAACAGAAATTGTCAGCAAATAATTTAACCGAGTTGCTCCGTAACGTTCTTCATTCAAAGACAAAGACATCTTCGTGTAAGACAGTTGTATCGCGTTTAGTGAATATTTTGCAAAACAATTCCGCGAACAGAAATCACAAGACTACCTACGGGTGCAGATGCATTTTATGATTACCTCTCTTCATAATTAAATGTCAAACGCCTGAGCTGATCAGGGTATTGTTACTCTTCCAATGTTAGTTGCATTCAGCACACATGTGTTGCTTAACATACAATCTCAATGTGAGCCCAAAATAAGCTTAAGCTGCGTTATTCTCATTTAATCCTATTTTATGATTCTCACTTTAAGGCCTAGTACCCTATTCCAGAAAAGCTGAAACTTTGGCCTCTAATGTCTCTTTCCTGTAACGTGTTCGCTTAATTCTGCCGGCACATCATCTATTGGATGAATTCTGCCCCATTTTATTTGTTTTTTCTGCATTACATTATTTACCCACTTGTACTGTCAAAATTAAGTTGTGGTGAAAAATATATTTTTTATTTATTCACCAGCTTAATTTTTGTGAAGACTTTTTGTCCTTGTTTTATTTAGCTAAAACTGCCCACAATTTTACCTTTGGAGACATTTGTGTAAGGGGGATTATTTCTAGCGCGAACAGCGTGTTAGGTCTTAGATGCTAATTGGATCACTTGGATCACTTGCAAAATATTTGTATATTTACTAGAACCAGTAGACACCTTTTCAGACCATGTCGGGCTGAAGCTAATTATAGCAATCAAACTGGCCATCGAATTCACAATCAAATGGTGACTAAAGAATAGACGCTAACCTTCGGGCCATGACAAAGTCTATCGAAAATTTGTTGATCTCTCTATATGATTTGCATTGCACAAAATTAGATTGACTTTGAAATTTCTTACGTCATTGACATAGGCGCCAAACTTTCTATTAAAGTCTCTGTCACTTTTCAACTGATCTCTTTCGGCAACGTTAACATTGTAATTATTGTTTATTAAGATTGAAATATTGAAATTAAATAAAGAAAACAAAGCATTAGAAACAAATTTGGTTTGCTTGTGTTAAATTTCATATTAGGTGCATTCAACATTATTTTGTGCATAGACAGCGATGTCAGATGTCAGATGTGCACTTACGTAATTTAAAATGTGTATCGAACTCTTTACTAAGTCCCGTCAGTGCGGAAATACTGTTTACGGACATTTTTTGAAGTAAGATTTGCAAGAACCTATTTCTAATAAAGAGAAACTTTTTGCTCTTTCTCTATTCTGTCAAACTTTTGCGTACGGGAACGGATTTTGTTAAGATCAAATGAACTTCAATTTCGCCATCCGTCGTACGAAGGTCTCTAGAGCCAGTTATGTATGGGAAAAAATTGTCATTGCGATGAAGTTGGATACTAAAATGCAATTCTTTATTTATTTGTTTTACTGACAATTTAGTTTGCTGTAATTGACGTACTTATATGTTTCCTTAGGTACCTCTAAAGGTGGTGCATAAAACCTGTTTTTTCCGCTTGTTTAAATAACCACTGGACCTGAATTGTCTGCTCTATTTCCTGTTGTAAACCCTCTTTCAACACTGGTCTTTAGTATCTTTCAAAATTGCGATTTCGTGGATGCTTGTGTATCTATTACGCAGCCCATTGCTACTTTAATGACACTCAATGCACAAACAGTTGTGCTCTCCAGCAAGCACACTCAAGGTTCAAAAGGAAATACACTCTGGCCGCGATCAATTTTTTGCCAAAAAAAAACTTGAAAGGAAAGAAAATCGAAAACCTAATAGTAACACATTACCCAATCCTTACGTTTTCACGACTGACTGGATAATTAGATCAAATTTACGCACACGTCTTGCACCAGGTTCAAGCCTTCAAATCAATTACCTACAATATCTCGCGAAACCTCAAAACGCCAATCAAACAATAACACCATTGACATTGAATACCATTTGTCCCCCTCGATTACCAGTAGGATACCAAACTGTCCTCAGAATGGAAAAAAAATAAGTCCAAATCCGAAACCCACACAGAAAACTGAAGTCAAACTCAAATCGAATCTTAGACTAAACAAATATGAAAAAGTTGTAACCAACGAACTAGTTTGTCCACTCCCGACCAAACAGGGACAAACAAAAACACACATTTGCACTTTTAATTTATTTATTTTCAATTAGCAAAGTGGTGATGGAGGAAACTTTTATCTATTTTTTTAGCAACACCACTTGCACGCTTTTTTGTAGCCCTTAGGTGCCAAGTAGTAAGTAAAGTGTAGGAAAACTGAGCCAACAAAAATAAAACCACCAAACCAAATATATAAACCTTTATTCTTCACACAAATGCGTTTAATACTCAATTAAATTATTCACTTGCAGGTGCGCACAGCTACGATTCCCGTCCGTCGTCCAGTTGTACGCAGACGGTTATTCACCACAGCACAACCTGCTGCCAGCACTTCTAATGATGAACTGACGGCTGACGGCACATCGACGATCGGCACTATCAACACGGATGATGATGTCGGCTCGGCGACCTCTCCAACAACCAGCAACTTCAAGTACAACCGACGGACTAGGCCGAGTTATCTAACCACGATCGCGGCGAAGCTTAAGCCAACACCAAAAGCACTGTCATCTTCGCTGACTTCATCGAATCCGGGTGAGATCACCACGATCGTCAGCACCACGGGATCGGCGGCAGCATCTTCAAATGATATCACGTTCGTTACCGTTAATAAACTGTCAAATCAAAAGTTTCCATCGGGTGTGATGCGACGTAAACTCATCAGACCGTTGAATGCAAATAGATCCACACCAGCGGATAGTAGTAGGAGTACGGTGCCATCGGACGAAGTTGGTAAGTCCAGTAAAGCAGTATAGCGTTGGGTCGTTGTCGGTTGGTTTGACCATGTTAGACACCGCAGAGCGGGGCTCTGGCTATAAAAACTGCATTCCATGCGATCTTTGGCGTTCGGTGGATACGAAATGCACGCAGTGTTAAGGTGGCTTACACATTTGCATTTGGTTATGAGTCAGCAAGTCAACGAGTTAGCATGTCAGTTCTGTTAGTCAGAGGTTGTATGTTCGGTTCGTGTTTTGCATGTGGGTTAAAAGTTGGCCGAGTCGGATGCATGTGTTGTTAGCACTTTCCCTTTTTTTATTTATTAACATGATCGCCTCTTTGTTTTGGCCTTTTGATGGGCTAATGAGATGAGTTGGTTAATTTGTTACCAATCGCGTTTGGAGTTTATCTATTTCCGGGTTTCCCAAATAGAGCTGCAAATTTTGGCTGTCGTCTTTACATGTATGAGTAATGAGGGGCTTTTTTTACATTTTTTTGATGGCCGTTCCGTTGGCTTCTACCAAAAGTAGTGAACGCAGGAACGTTCTGGAAAAATAAATAAATTTAAACCAAAGTTGTAGACACCTCCAAGCAGACTGATATAAGCTTTAATGAAATTTCCTATCTGCCAATTTAATATGCACACCTTCTTGTTAGTTACGCATGCCTAAAGGGTTACATACATCGCGACTAAACCCAGAGACATCCTAACTTCTGCAATGCGGTTTTTTGCATAAACGCATACTCCACTCATTCGTGAATCTTCCTCTAAAAAGAAACTTGCGTCAGGACAAGTTTCATTCTCTCTGCCTTTGACTACATTACCGCACCTTGCCGCCATTAATCACACTTAACGTACGAACAGTGGTTCAAGTGGATGTATCAAAATTTCATAATCGCTCGTAAATGGCAGTCAACGAAATTCCAATCTTCACAGAGATAAAAGCATTTAATTGCGATGTCTGGCTATTTTACCAATTAAAGGCAGATGGGGGACCTGATCACCTTGAACAATTAAAACCGAAGAAAAAAATAGCACTTGAGAAAATTGTTTACTCTGTAATTTTGAATGCATCTTTGGCGGTTGTTTACGAAACCAGTCTAATGCCTGCCGTGGTTTTGTGATTGTTAATATTATGCAAGCAACTACAACAGTCAGTGGTGAATTTAACCGTTCGCACCGTACACAGTACTTGGCACTTTGTGAAGTAACTGTTTTCGGTCGCCGTTATTGAATACAGAAATGAGCTACTGTTTTGTTTGATGCTTTGCGTTTAATTACCAACGCCACCTTAAGTGTTGGCTATGACATCATTTGAGTCTAAGCATGCTTCAAAATAAAGCACTACTGGGGCTTCGCAGGGAAATTTTAACGTCTGTTAAACGTTTCTCTACATTTTATTTACATTTGCTGTAAATTCTAACTATCCAGTACCCTTTCTCCATACTTTCAGCAATCACAGATCCACCCAGAACTCAAAATCCCCTCTTCAAGAGACGATTTCCATTTTCGACCACATCGCCACCTCCAGTGACTTCTACTCCTCCAGCACCAATAGAGTTCAACACATCGCCACTTTACTTGGACACTCTCATACCAGAGGACATCGACCAAATTGCCAAATCAAGTATACAGGAGGCAAAGTTTTTCCAAAACCAAATAGGTGATAATCTCAGCGAGCCCGATCACTCCCCGGAGATATCCATTTCAACGAGTACGTTCAGCAGCACAACACCCCTTTACCTGTCAACCTATGAAGAAGCAATTACAAGACGACTTGGCACTGCCGCTACAACAAGTAAGTCCCGCCATTCACCTTGTCGGTTTTGTTGACGTTCTTCTTGAATCACAGGAAGACCATCGTTACGTCGCCCACAAAAGACCACACCCACTCCGGAAAAGGCAGCCGTATTCGTTAGTCGAAGGCGGCCCCACAAAACCCCGGCACCATTCAATAAAATAATCGAAACTCAAACCCCTAGTCGAACCTACGAAGCCGCCATTGACTACGACTACTATGACGATGGCGATGAGAGGGTTGTGGACAGGCCAACTGCATCACAGGTTTGCTCTTAATTTATTTAAAGTCACTAAGGCTGTCCTACGCCTCATCCTCCTATTGTTGCAGGTAAAAGTAGTCCTCCATGGTAAGGGAATCATCGAGTGTCTGGACCAGGGTAACTTTCCTCATCCGTTGTCCTGTCGGAAGTTCATTTCCTGTGCAAAATTTGAGACCGGAGGCGTTGTCGGCTGGGAGTACACCTGTCCCAAGGGTTTGAGCTATGATCCGGTCGGCGGCATGTGTAATTGGGCCGCAGGCCTTGGCTGTAAGGAGTAGATTTTGAATTTTAATCGAAATTTGTGAATTGGGGTGGAGTAAAAGGACTCGAAATTATTGTAATTAGTGGACTGATAATACTTGTGTTGAAAAAGCGAAAAGGGTTTTTTATTTTGTAAAAAAAAATCAACAAAATTCTCATGTAATTTAAATGTGGCTCCTTTCTTTTTCTTCCTGTTTTATTTTTGTTTTGTATTTTGTTTTTTAATTATTTTAGAGTTAAGATAATTGTATTGTAAAGTGTTTTATCGTAAGCAACGAAAAGCGAGAAAGTGTTTATTTAATTTATAAAAGAGGTACTCCACTTATGTGGCATTCCTTCTTTGAATAAATAAAGAATTTAAATAAAATGAATAAATAAATATTAAGTCTCTTATTTTTTACAGTTCACTGCCAATTGGTTGCACGACTTCGAATTCTATTTCATTTTGATCTCCTAAGTGTATTCCAAAGTAGGCGAAAGAACATTTGAAGAAGAATAGAAAGTAAAGGGTGATTTTTTAGCTGGTTTGGTTTTGGCAACACTGGTTTTGACAGCTGACGTGTGTTTAGTACCTTGTGTCACTGTCAAACAGCTTCAGTTTGGTTTGCAATTTAACCATGGATCGTCTTACAAATGAACAACGCTTGCAAATTATTGAATTTTACTATCAAAATTCGTGCTCGGTTCGAAATGTTCATCGCGCGCTGCTTCCATTTTATGATCGGCATTCTCGACCTTCTGAGCAGTCTATTCGGAAGATTGTGACCAAATTTCGCACCAAATTTACTTTGTTGGACATTAAACCACCAACACGTTTACGTACTGTGCGTAGTGAAGAAAATATTGCGGCCGTATCAGCTAGTGTGACAGAAGACCGCGAAATGTCGATTCGGCGCCGTTCCCAGCAGTTAGGCCTTTGTTACAGCACTACGTGGAAAATTTTGCGGAAGGATTTGGGCGTAAAGCCTTTTAAGATACAGCTGGTGCAAGAACTAAAGCCAGCCGACCTACCACAACGCCGAATTTTTGGTGAATGGGCTCTTGGAAAGCTGGCCGAGGATCCGCTTTTTTATCGAAAAATTGTGTTCAGCGATGAGGCTCATTTTTGGTTGAATGGGTACGTAAATAAGCAAAATTGCCGCATTTGGAGTGAAGATCAGCCAGAAGCATTGCAACAGCTACCAATGCATCCCGAAAAAGCCACTGTTTGGTGCGGTTTATGGGCCGGCGGCACTATTGGGCCATATTTCTTCAAAGATGATGCGAATCGCAGCGTTACTGTCAATGGTGAACGCTACCGAGCGATGATAACAAACTTTTTTTTGCCCGAAATGGAAGTTCTTGACTTGCATGATATGTGGTTTCAACAAGACGGTGCCACATGCCACACAGCACGCGAAACAATGGCGCAATTGCGAGGCGAGTTTGGTGAACAGTTAATTTCACGTTTCGGGCCGGCCAATTGGCCGCCTAGATCGTGCGATTTGACACCATTAGATTATTTTTTGTGGGGGCATGCCAAGGCTAATGTGTATAGGGACAAGCCCGCTTCGATAGACGCACTGGAAGCCAACATCCATGCATTCATTCGTGAGATACCGGCCGATATGTGTGAAAGAGTATGCCAAAATTGGACTCAGCGGATGGGCTACCTGAGACGCAGCCGCGGTCAACATTTGCATGAAATTATCTTTAAACATTAAATTGCAAGGTTCAAACTATCGATTCAAATAAATATTTCATTAATTTTTTCGAATTTTTTCTGTTTTTTTTTTTAAAAAAAGTTCTAAACCTCTTAAAAAATCACCCGTTATAACTTTAAGGTGAAAGCAAATAAGGTACATATATGAGTGAGGTGACTCCTTTAATGTCGTGTCAAAATTTGGATCACTTAAAAAGCTTTTATTTTGACATTTAGATTTTCGGATTATTCATCGCATGGAAAATTGGCATCCATATTTGTTTCCTCTGTTTTATATTTTTTTTTAAATCGATCGAGAAAACTTTACATCTGGCCGCTGCAATGGGTAAGACACAAATAAAAATTTAAGAACAGCTGACTTTTAAAACACACACCACCACAAATGCAAGGAAAAATAAATCTAGTTTTATGTATCATTGGGCACGAAAAATCGGAAATCTGAGAGCTAAATCTGAAAATCTCAATGGAAAAAGACAGTAGCGTTGTGCGCCATAAATTTTTTTTCGAAAAACTGAAATCGAAAGTAAAAAAGTAGGTATATATTTCAACGAAAAGATCTGTCACAAGTTTCCTGTTATTAAAACTTTTTGTAAATGGAAATGTAGATAAGTAAAACCTACATAACGTCAAGGCCTAAGATAAATCGCATGTACGAAACTAATTTGGATATTAAAAGGCTACTGTGTCGTATACGTAACTTTTATAAAACTTCTAAAAATTCGGAAATTAATCATCGATTAACATTGATGGATTACCAAAAGACTTCGTTAGTCGGAAACAGCGAGCATTCATATTCTGTAGGGATCTCTAAAATTACTAATTTTTTTTAGAAATCGGCTTTTGAAAAATATGAGTTTGAGTTTCAGATATTTCTAAAAGTCTGCAATGGAAACTAAATTCAGTTGTTAATCTGTCTAAATTTACCACACCGAAAGAGTCGTTTTCAACTCTCTCTATTTCGGACCTATACCTTGCTTATCATATTTATCCCCTTAAAGGGAATTTAAAAATATAATAAAGATGTGGAGTTGGTTCTTTCATTTACAAGTAATTAACGAACTCGTACAAATTTTTACTAAGTTTTCTTAATTTCTTCTTAATGCCGTTCCCAACCCAAAAACTAGCAGATAGCGGCTTTAAGAGAGCAAGATACTTAGTGACCTTCCACAAGTTTCTTGTTTAAAGAGTTGAAAAAACCAATAAAAATCAGGGGCCGAATTGTCACATCCTTGCACGAGCTATACTTTCACGACATCAACTCGATTTTGAATACGAAACAAAAGGAAATTTCTTGACTTATAGCTCGCTCAGGGACAGTGGTCAGATTCTGTAGGCGAAAACATTAAAACGCGTTTTGGTCTAAGTTCTAGAAGTAAATGAGCAAAAGATCAATTCAACTATTTCAGTTATGTATGAGTTGAAAACTTAAGGAATACGATTTCATTATTACGAACGTCTACAGAAAGTAGAAAAAACTAACTCTCAAGAAATATGCTGCAATATTAAATTCTTTTATTTATATCTATTGAATATTATATTGTTTTCCAACTAAACGCACGTGTTCACTGGTTCAATATTCCATCAGCTAGGTTAGTAGAGAAAACTGCTACGATCTCTGTTGGCATTGCCGCCCAATCGTCGGGCATTCCTCCCATATGGAGATTTTGGATTCACTCTTAAGACGAAATTGCCCTTGCAGTCCTGTGGAGCATCATGACCCATGGGAACACGAATTCCGTGACAACGCTGATTCTCGTAATCCTTCAAAGAGTTGCATTCAACGGCCATTAAGTTCCTCTCGTTGCCTGGCAGTACTGTCTCGGCATAGTACCGAATAGACTTGAGTGAAGCATCTAGAATATTATCAGAGCCTGGCGCAACTGATCCAGGTCCATTGGGATAGAAGTCAGCATCGCCATTGCTCTCAGCTCCAGCGCCGTAGGAGGTCGAGTGGATGATATCAACGAAATCGGCTACACCACGGTTCAATTCGGATTGGATTTGTTGTTGATTGGTGAAGATCTTGGAGGGATCCAAACCAGTCACACGACGCAATTGTTGACCCTTTTCTTGGGACACATATCTGGCAGCGACTCCGACGACATGAGCAGCCACACCATGACCAATCATGTGAATGTTGTAGTATGGAACGAAATGAGAGATGGCGACGATTGCCTGGCCGATGGCTTCTCCAGTTTGTTCAACATCCAAAGTGATCCATTTCTTGAAGCTGTTCAAATAGTTTCCCAAATCAATAACCTAGGAGAGATGAGAAACCTCAGAATACTGTTCAATTTGTATAGACTTTCAAACTTACAATGAGGCTTCCGCTGGTTGGTGCATCCCATGAGTTGCTGTACTGATATTGGTTCTCACTGAGTTCGTAGCGCACGCGATAGGCCTCAACCAATTCCGTTACTGCATCGCTGGGATCTTCTGAGTTCGATGGAAGACCAGTAACAAAAATGGATACCTCACCGGTGGTCAACTGGGGATAGTTCCTCAGGCCTTGGGGATTGTTCAATGGAATCGAAACATTTCCATTAGCCGTGATCAGGTACATCTTCATTTGGTTGTAATTAGGAACGAAGAACGAGCCAGAAAACGGACGAAGATAGCTGTGTTGGACTGCAAGAAAATACCTCAAATTAGTGATTGTTACAATGAGAATAACATTTGTCTCGTACAAACTGCCTTCAACAAAGCGGATGCTACATCCACCGGCATGTGGATTAAGTTGGTGAACGTGATATCATCCACCTTTGGTACATTATCCTCTATCTTCTGAAGCCAGGCCGTTGGATGAAGAGCGTTCACTGAGCGACCAATACCATTCTCGGGAAATGGTGCTCTATCATCAACTCTTCTGTCAATGAATCCGGCATAAGCAACTGTGGCTAATGCCAAGAGGGCCAACGCTGTCTTGGTTGTCTTCATCGTAGCTATCTGCGGTGTGTCGTAGTATTCCAAAACGTCGAGAAAGTGAACTGATTACTTGGACTGCAGGACAATTAATTTATACCCACAAATTGAAGTTCAGTTTGTGCTGAGTGTACTGTTTGATCGCAGAAGTGCGCCTCTGTGCATTGACCCAACTGAAACAATCAGTATTGCGGATGGGCATAATTATGCAAAAACTTGCGTACCTTGCAGCATTTAGCTGTCTCAGTTGAATATCTAAAATACATTTAGTGAATGGGAATATGAGTAACTACCAAGTTTGATGAAAGGTGAGCGAATCAAAAAAAAATATATCCGGGGCACACTGCATGAAATCAAAAGTGCTTCCTCGATATAATTGTTTCTTTTTTTTTATAAAAGAAAAAGAAATAGTACGGTGCTGCAAACTACAATATAAGATGAGGAAATTTCGGGATGATGATGGTTGATTCAGGTATAGAGAATTCCCCAAATCAAGTTATACCGGTCGTCTTCGGGATTATTTGCTGTTTAATTAATGGCAAGATCACTGGAATACTTCTAAAAAGAGGGCGGGAGAAACACTCATAGCATAGACTATGATTTGTCTTTGACTCATAGAACAAATCAAATCGAGCAATGGATTAGCATACGTCGGAACTCTTGAATTCTACATAACCCAGTTATTAATCCGCCACGATTTCTTCCCATGACACTTATACAAAATAAGGACTAGAGCCTGCTTTTGATTTGTAAAATGATTTAGGAAAAAAGAAAACCATCGAAATGGAAGTATTTATAGGGCACATTTACGAGAACTAAACAAACTTAAATCATGAAGTCACCTGTGAAGTTGTTCCGTCTCGCGATTGGAAACTTGAACATTTTTGAAAATCAATAATCTCTGGATTGGAAGAAACGAATAAGAAATCATAACGAAGTAATCCTTACTGAAAATCTTATATTTAACTCTGCTCCACTTAAATAACACGTTTACTAATATTTGTATAGCCAATGCCAACACAGGTCATTAGAACTTTTAGTGCCCCAGGTTGTTTTTCCTCGTCGTCTTCGTCTTCCTCTGGATTCTCCAACTTGAAGGTAACAGCAAAGAAGTCTCGTATGTGCTGGAGAAAATGCACCGTGTACTGAGAAAGGGGTCCGGTCAGGTATTTCGAGACATGTTTCTCTCCCAAGGCCATGAAAAGAGCCGCCATCCATTGGAACGTAGAATCTACACACCCGCCTCTATATATTTCGTCAAGTAATTTGTGGGCGGCTTCGTTTCCCAAATCCTCTGGCACAGATGGGTCTGTTCCCTAAAATGAATACAAGCATGAACACCCAATGATTACAAAAAGGCAACTACTTACCGCTTCCTTGACATTGGACACACTCTCCGCCGAGAAAATCACTCCCTCAGTGGTCTCTGCCACCAAGTTAACACCGTAACCCGGACTATTACCAGACAGCTTTCCCTTATTCTGATCCGAATAGATGTAAACGTCTGTGAGGAAGTTCAGCATTACACCTTTTGCCGATTCAATTGTACGGTTGGCCAGCGCTGGTGATACTTTGCAGGCGTAAACTGTTCCTCGTATACGCTTAACCATGCCTTGCTTTAGACATTGTATCGCACGGAAACTTTTACGAACTGGACATCTGAAAATCACCTCTCCACCACCGTCCGGCATCACCCCACGTTTTATGATCTTTAACTCGAGTCCCTCATCAACAATTAGGAATCGTTTTAGCACTGCGAAGGCTGCAGTTTTGATGTGATCAACAGATGGTGATTCTCTACTGTTTGTTACACCACGCAGTGTTGCATGCAGTGGATTCTTGCAAAACGGGCCCAATGCAATAAGCACATCCAAATAATAGCCAATTCCTCGGCGAACACAGCAATCGTGGTGAATTGTTCCACCGTGCAGAAGGCCTGGACTGAAAACCACTGAAGTGCCAGAGGGGTTCAATTCGATTTTTGTTCCATTTGTTATTTTGTCCAGGAGTCGAATAAGACCGATTTCGTATTCCCTTAGACCGGGCACATCGTCGTTGCTGCGAATGTCAATAATTTTCAATGGTTTCCCACTAAGTGTTGAAAGAATGAGCCGCTGTTTCAGGAAGTTGCTACCCTTGAAGACGAGAAGATTGTTTTCTTGTGCAAAAACAGGCATTTTGCTATAAAAAAAATGTATAAAATCGTCAAAATTGATAACAATACCAACCACACGTGTGTTTAGAGATTTAAGTCAGTTGTCAGATGAATTCAATAAACAAACGCGAAGCTGGGAGTAATGCCAGTCTATGGAATTGGCAGCACTTAAGATAAGGGCATGAGGAAAATAACGTTTTATACGTTTGACCATTCACATGTGCGCGAACTTTAAAACTGAGCTGTTCGCAGTTCGCCATTCGCTCTCATGTAGTCCTTTATTTCTAGCAGAGATGAATGATTAAAGGAGATGGATATCTTTCGTACGTCTATCGCCCCAAAACCCATTTGTTTACATTGTTGTTTTTGTAATTTCAACCCCCGTCTGTGAATACGTGTGATCAACAAAAAAGCATGTTGCTAATGGCCGACCGCGAATCATGTTGCTTTTATGAGCATCGCGGTGTTTAATTGTTCTGTGTTTTGTATTGAATTTGTTTGGTTTTTGTGGAGGTTTTGATTAAAATGAACAATATTCTGAAATACACAGTAGCGAATACCGAATTCTTGTATTAAAGTCCAATTCATGAACTCACATATACTAGAATAGAAATCAGCAAGTGTGGCTGACTTCATGAATATTTCTGGAGAACAGGTTGTAGGTAGCCGCGCCCTTTCACTGGATAGTTATAGGTACATATCTGTATTCCATTATCTTTCATTTCTAGCGCATTATTTGTGCAAACACAATTCTTATTGCGTTTAACTCAGAACCTGGCAGCACAGTTTTTTGACATCTGGTAACAAAGTAAAGTGAAAAAAATGATGCAACAATTTTGCACAATACATGTCGTAGCTTGTTGTCATGATGGGCACCTTAACAGAGATGAATGATTAAAATCTTTGACTAAAGAGACCTACATTTCACATCCATCTTAATTAATCCAGAATTTTAGTGGTACACCTCGATAAAAACTTATGAAATGCAAAAAGAATTCCGATGAGTTGGTTCCTCCTCTGAATGACTAAATAAGATAAAACATCAGGAACGGTGTTTTTACCACAATGCAGATTTTATTGGGGTAGTTATGTTTATAACGTGGCATGCAAGCCCCCATGCTTGCTACCATAAACAAAAACCTTATTGGTATTATTTTTCTATGGTTGCTCCGTTGCGCATGACTTCACCCATTACCCCACTGCGGGTGCCGGGCTTCCATATTCACTGCAGTGCTTTGTTTGTAAACAAGCATGCAATTTAGATTTTTCCAGAATGCAGAAAGACGGGTACTAGGTACATAAAAAACTCTTGGTATGAGTTATTGTCAACGACAAAGCTAAAGTAATAAACTCAAATGTAGAGAAACTACAGCAAATACATTTAATTCACATTTATTAAAACAGTTAACTTATTTCGGCCATTTCGTTCCCTCAGTAACAGACCCCGTAGAAAATGCGAGCAAAGCGGACATATTACTTTAAATTGAAATATATTCGCTTTCGCCTTTCATCCGAGATCCTCAGTCAAAATATATATTTTACAAAAATACTCTATTCGACGGCCGAAAGAGTTAACTGCCCTTTAGAATTTATTTTATTAAAAAATATATTTAGGTACCTATATACATGTAAATAATATAATGTAGAGAAAATGTACTGTCTTAAACTAAGGTACATTGAGAAACCCGGATGCGAGCTCCACGCGGTTTCGTCGGTTTGTCTTACCATTATTTGTTTGCTTATACATCATCCATTCCCCTTAACCGTAAATGCTCGGCTTTGCGGAATACCTTTCGCTCCAATGGCGGAGCATTCTGGCATAATCGCAGTACGGCAGCCTTCTCGCAATACGACTTAGGATCGTACGTTGGGACGTCAGGCTCGTCGTCCCAATTCTCAGATGTTTCAACTTCTGGCATTACGGTTACTGGAGATACAGTACGGGCTGATGTTGCCACAGTGTATTTGAAGTTCTCGTATGAACGACGGTCAGGGCAGATAGTTACATGCCACTGTGGGAAAAAGGAAACATGTGAAAGTAATAAAGTACTGGTCTTTATTGGAAGTATATTATGTACTTACGTTTAGCTCTGGCTCATTGAGCAAATGCGTAACATTGAACGGACATTCGATCAGCGGAATGTCCTTGTAGGTTTTTCTGCATCGGTTCAGATGCAATTGAAATCGACAGCGATCTATGATATGGCTTGGCTCGTACGGGCATTGAATTTGTTCGTATTCAACTCCTTTTGCTTTTATCATATTACTTATATTACTTAATCGAATATCACAAATAATCAAAAGAGAGTGCACTTGCACAATGCAGAATAACAGAATAACCAAATTCGACGTATCTGCTTGGGGCCAAAGTTCAAAAAATTGAAACGAGTAAGTGATGCCAAGTCTTACATGATTAAGGGGACCGTAAGGTATGTGATATTCGATGGGGTTCTTCAGATTTGCTCTCATGTGGTATTTGATTGGGCTTCTTCAGATTCGCTGAAAAGGTAATGTTATTTGTTATATTCGATTGGGCGCTCTCAGAGCACTTTTTTTGCTCTCAGAGCAATTTTTATGTTCGTTTGGTACAAAAAAAGCAATCTTTTTCAGATTTCAGAGGACTTCTGGGAATCTAGATATTTTCTCAGGTTTGCTTCAGATTTACCAATACAAAGGTATTTGAGTTTGACAACTGGTGGGGTTTGTTAACATTTTCGTGAATTCGTGATGTTCATTTGACAGCTAATCTGGTCATTTGCCTTTTGGCATTCATATGCTTAATTGGCATAAAGTCTAATCTTAGCTTAAGACTTCTCAATATAGGTCATAAGTAAATAATAAAGAAATATATGAACTATTTTTATTTTATTTCAACCACAAAAGTAGTTTTTTCCTGGTTTTTTCTTTCGATTGGTTTTACATAGCAACCTTAAGTGTTTGTTTGTCATTTATTGCAAGTATCTCCGCACTATTTTTTTATTTCTCGCAAGTTTTATCAACTTTTTTCTTTAATTTCCGTAACTACTTATGAATTTTCGTTCCACACACGACGCGCTATTGTTTATAATCGCCATAATATTTTGGCGTTAATTTATAACCTACAGTCGCCCAGGAACGCAACCATTACAGCAAAATCCTGTTAAGTAAAACTTGGCATTACTCCTTTATTTGACAGTTGCAAGTTGATGTATAGTTTTGTTTTGTGTATTGAAATTTGCAATGCAACAATATAATATGCAAAAACTAACACAAACTGTAAACTGATAAATACTTCGGTCCAAGAATGGTTAAGTGCGCCATCGAGTGTTGCAAAAATTACCAAGGCAAACGACAGACGGACAAAATAATCAAGTTCTTTTCTTTCCCAAGAGATTTCAGTGTGTGCCAAAAATGGTATGCTGCCTGCGGGGAAGGTCCAATGTCTAGCAATGGTATAGCTCGAATATGTTCAGAACATTTCACCGAAGATGACTGGAAGCCGGATCGTAAACGCCTAAAAAAAGGCACAGTACCGACTCAGAACTTGCCTCAAAAAGTACCTGCTGAAGAGATCGCAAAACACAACGAACTTGGCGAGTAAGTCTTCAGTTGCAATGCATATATTCTCCAATAATAAGCCTTTTTGTTTCAAGAGGAGTAATGCAAAACATAACCATTGAGTTATCCCATACACAAGAGCAACCAGCAAAAAGGTAAGAATTGTGTCTACGCTTATAGAAAAAGTAACTGACCATGATAGAAATATTTTAGAACAAAATTATCAGCCAATTGGCACCAAGTTCGTCTTGAAAAGTTGCGACGAGAGAATAAAACACTTAAACTCGAAGTAGGTAAACTATTAAAACGCGTACGGAAAACCGAGTCATCCGTAGCCGATATGGCGCAAATGTTTACAAAAGGACAGATAAAACGACTGCAGAACCCCCAGAAAAACTGCAATTGGAACGTAGAAGATATGGCCTTTTCCATTTCGTTGTACACATCAAGTCAACTATTATATCAGATGTTGTGTAAGAAAAATTATCCACTTCCATCGCCCTCAACGCTAAGAAAGTGGGCGGCCACACTGAAAATGAGGCCCGGCATGGTAGCCAGTTCAATAAAGTCGCTCAGCGAGTGCGTTTTCAACACAAGAGATCGACTTTGCGTTTTAACGTTCTACGAAATTCGACTGAAGGCACCGCAACATACAGACGAGACCAATGAGACTGGTCTCCGCCCTTATAAGTTTGGTCAAGTGTTTATAGTACGGGGACTCCTTAGCGAGTGGAAGCACATCATCTACTATAACTTCGATTGCATGATGCTCAATTTGGTGCTACAGGACATCATACGCGCGCTAAAAGAAATTAATGTGACTGTCGTTGCCGTGATAACTGGAGTGGGAGCACGCAAATTAGCTATGTGGAAGGAATTACAAATTGACGAAAACCACCCATCGCTCGACATGTTTGATGGCGAGAAAGTGTTCTTCTTCGCCAATGTACCACATCTGATCAAACGCCTTCGCGATAATTTCCTATCGACGGGATTCGAGCTCCACGGCACGACCATCAATGTGGATCCTTTAAGCGAAATGCTCAAAGTACAACCTTCAGAGCTATGGGTCAGTCACGACTTAGCTCAGACGCACATAAGCTCCAAACGGATCGGCCGACACAATCTGCAAATGGCTCTGCAACTCTTTTCCCAGTCGGTTGCGGAAGCAATCAGAAAATGTGTAGCCATGGGCAAGATGCACTCGCAAAATGCGATCGAATGCAGCGATTTCATTCAGGTGGTGGACGAATGGTTTTGCTTGTTCGATTCGAAATGTATAACTGCGGATAGCCGACTAAAGCCACTTGCTTATGGGCTTGCTCTTGATGAGCAGAACGCGGTACTCTCGTCAATGACTGACCTCATACAGAACCTGAGACTCAGCAAAAGCAATACGGCACTCATGCCTTTTCAAAAAGGTATTTTGTTAAACAACAATTCATTGCCTCAGTTATTTGATTACCTAAAGAAGGCGCACAACGTCTCCTATCTGACCACGAATAATTTCAACGCAGACGACATAGAGCACTCGTTTGAGATAAGAAAATCACACGCTGGAGTGGCTCTCAAGCCAACACCCTTGGAATTCAGGTATAGAATTAGAGCTGGTATAATGATGAATCTGAAAGCAAAGGAATAGTTTTCTTGTGACAAATATATGGATATGGTAACTGTACTTTATCGTTTAGTATCATTTTCGTTTATATCCAAACTACACCAAAGTCAAACCTGGTAAGTCAAATGCCTACGAGTAAGTGAGTTTCTGAAAATTACAGACACTCTACCAGCAGTTGCTGCTGAGGAAACGTGATAAACAGTCCATCAAGTGTAGTAAACGTGTTTACATAGCATTTCCAGCAAAATCCACGTCCAGAAAATGAAATTAGAGTTCACCCTACTTTACGACACTTGGTGGTCACCCTTTTTAAATAACTGTCACCTCACCACATAGAAGCAAACATCTCTTATCCCTACCCTCTCTGTTTACTGGTTCATTAAAAATACACGATTCAAACTTGCACTCACTTTATTTCAGTCAAAGTACTCAACACACCCAAGTTAATGCGATACTTAAACTCCAAAGCAGTTGGCTGCCCGCCGAGACCAGTATTAGCTCGCCGAATCTTTAGCGACTCCTCCAGGTCGTCCTGATTGAAACGGTTCGTGAGCACGTAATCAATGTTGTATTTCTCGGTCAGGTATTCACGGAACTGTATCAACGAGGCATTGTTCAGCAGAATTCCCCTTTGGAAGGGAAACAGTTTTTTTGACTTGTTGCGGCTTATCAAGTTCATTAGGTCAGTCATCAATGTGATCACCGCATTCTGTTCCTCTAGGTTAAGGCCATAAGCAATTGGTTCGACTGTTTCATCGCTTGTCGTACATTTGGCATTAAAAACATCCAGCCAAGCACTGAACAGCTGAATGAGATCACTGCACTCGATAGCATACTCTGAATGAATTACCCCCATTGAAATGCATCTCTTAAGCTCATCGGCCACGGAGCGAGAGAACAATTGCCATGCCAATTGAACTCGCTGTCGATTGACTTTCTTTGAACTAAGGTGTGCCTCTGTGAACTTAAAGCTCATTTGCAAGTCTGGCGCATCGGGACGCAGAAGTTCCCGGAGCGCATCAACGTTGACCGATATGCCGCTGACCACAAACCCCGTCTCGACGAAGTAGTTTCGGAAACTCTTGATCAAGTGGGGGACATTACCAAAGAAGAACACCTTTTCGCCGGGAATAACTTCAGTGTAAGGCTGATGATGGTCTACTGCAGTCTCAATCCACAGAGGCAGTTTTAGGTGGCCCACACCCGAGACAACCGCAACTACGGTGAAGTTTATCTCCTTCAGTGCCCGAATGGTGTCTTTTATTACGCCACTGGCCTCGACACAATCGTAGCTGTAATAAATGATCTGTTTCCAGTCGCTCATCAACCCGAGCACTATAATTGCTTGAGCGCTCTTGTACGGCTGTCCATTGTTAGAGGCTTCTTCATGACTGTCCGGCTTTAAGGAGAATTCATGAAATGAGAGGATACACAATCGGTCTACCTCTTCACATTTCACGTTGGACAGCATGAATACAATGCTGCCGAGTATACCAGGTTTCAATTTCAGTGCCGCTGACCACTTTCTTAATGTAGCCGGCGTCGGAAGTGGATAGTTTCGCTTAACAAGCTGTGCATATCCTGTTGGACCCGCAGAATACAATGACGCAGCGAAGGAAATGTCCTCGTAGCTCCATTTGTATTTTCTATGAGGATTCCTTACGCGTTTAATTTGACCTTCGGTGAATATCTGTCGAAGGGACGATACAGCAGCTTCTGCGTGGCGCAGACGTTTTTCTAAGCGCTTCAAGTGAACCCTTAGATACCTGTTATCTTTCTTTAGACGATCTGCTTCATGACCAGTTAGACCCAACGGGTCAAATCTATGAAAATAGCATAATTAGTTTCTCCTTTTAAATGAATCTCTTTCTGACTTACTCCTGTCGTACTTTGGTGCATCCTAGCTTTGGGGAGGGCACTACGGCATCTACTTCCAGCTCGTCAAAGTGTGTGGAAATGTTCATTGCATACTTTCTGTAATAGGTACATAAACAAAGTCAAAGTCGCCTCAAAATCTAAATGCAAAGGAGTACCTATCGTAAATGGAAATAGCTTCATCAACTAGTTTCTTTTGCTCTTGTTCTCTAGTTCGCTCTTCGCGCTTATTGATATTTTGCGAACCAGGTAGATTTAGTAACGGTATTGCTCCTTTTTTGAGCTTCCTTTTATGGATGGGTACTTTTAAGAGAACATCCTGTAGTTTCCAATCAGCGTCGCTAAAATGATCAGAACATATTCGGGCAACACTGAGGTTTACTTCAACATCGTTTCCACATACACTGAGCCACTGCGCGGACAGTTCCTCATTTTTTGGAAAACAGAAAAACCTCACAGTTTCGCACGCCTTTTTTCCTTGATAATTTGCACATCCTTGAACAGAACATTTAACCATTTTAATCAAATTTTAATATATAATAAGACGGGCCATCTATCCACACCCAAAGCAAAAACATTTAACTATAAAAATGTCAAAAAATAAGTGGTACCAGTGCCAGATCGATTTTTACCCAGGCTCTGTTCGAAGTTTGAAATATCAATCAATCAATCGGGACGAAAATTTCGAATGTTCTAATATAAAATTTAACCAGTGAATGGAAAGCGCATAGAAAAGTGTCGATGACTACACATATTCAAGTCGCACGAATATCGACACAAAAAAGAACTAGAGCGTTTTTAGGTTCGATTAGGCACACGAAATCTGAAATCTGAGGGCAAATCTGAAGAAGCCAAAACGAATACCACATTAGAATCCGTGTCAAAGATAATGGAATACAGAGATATATAACTTTCCAGTGGAAAGACGACTGCCTACAAGCTGTTTTCCAGAAAAATTCATGAAGTCACACACACTTGCTTGTTTCTATTCTAGTATATGTGAGTTCATGAATTGGACTTTAATGCAAGAATTGTGTATTTCACAATTTTTTTAATTTTAATCAAAACCTCCACAAGAACCAAACAAATTCAATACAAAACACAGAACAATTAAACAATGTAAGCAAATGGGTTTTGGGGGGATAGACGTACGAAAGATATCCATTTCTTTTAATCATTCATATCTGATCCGTGTGAGCTTCAATAAAAAAAGCAAAACAAAAAAATGTGGTGAATTTCTTTTGACAGAAGTCAAAATATGGAAAACAAATTGTATTTTCCCTCCAACAAATTGAAAAAATTTAAGTTTTCGCATATTTTAAGTGTTTAAATTAATAATTAAATATATTTGTCCTACAGCTGAGGAAGAAGCCGACGTCTATGTGTTCGCTAACCTTACCAGACATAATGGAAGCTGCTAAGTCATTGGAAAAGTCAAGTAAGTTCTAGATCATTGATTATGCAATCGCTTAAATAACGATTGAACCCATGACCCTTCATTTGTTTTTTTTTTTATCGCGCAGGTCATGCTAGAGAAGCCCTTGATTTGTCCAAGCTGCAGGAGAACACACGCCAACAACAGTATATGGCCAAAGTCAAGGAATACGTAGCACATATTGGACAGGTAAAAGTGGAACAAAAGCGTATCGACCACGAAGAGCGTAGGAAGACCGACCCTGATTGTAAGTTTATTTTAAATTAAAATGAACCTGACGATGAATTCCTAACCATTTGTATCCACTTCTAGGAAGAGACCAAGCAACAGCATCATCGTGCCTCATGTCTCGAGGCACAAGAAAATCGCATCACTGTCATCATCGCTGGCACTGTCACAAATCGCTGGCACAGTCATTGGTACTGGATTCGAAGCAATGCTCACTGTTTGGGACAAAGTTTTGACTGCTGCTGGTTTGCCAAGGGAGCAACTTGTGTTGTCGGTACATTGAGGCTCGTATTGGAAATCCAACTCTTGTTGGTGAAACCTTTCGTTTCGCTCTGACTGGATTGGATTGGAATTGATTGGATTTCGACTTTATTGCATATGGAGCCGAGCCAGAGGAATACTTGTTCGCCGTTATCCAGTATCATGATGTCGTCGTCGGCTAAATCGTCTTTTCGGCGACGGTGAAGTAGCCCTTTTCTTTGGAGCATAGGAAAAGTCGGGTGAAACTCATGTATCAGGGATGGGATTCCCTCGAAATCCAGTTTGTTGTCTATCAAATACAGACGGCGTAGGTTCATCAGCTTGAAGAAAGATGAAGGTAGAGCTGTCAGCTGGTTGCGCGACAGATTTGAGATCTCCAGCTTTTGCCAAAATTCGACTCCGGATGATAGTTAGCTTATTTCGTTATCGCTCAAGTTGTACAGGCAATTGGTACCTGGCAGCGAATTTCGCGACAAATCCAGTTCGGATAAGTTAGACAAGTTGTCAGTGTCAGTGTCAACTTCCAACCGTGGTGAGCTGTGACAGTGTCCAGAAGTAAAGCTTTTTTTAAGAGAAGTTCAACTCAAATTTGGTGAATAAGTATATTATCTCAGTACATTTTCATCAATTTTATATTAGTTTTTACATAACATTCTGCATTTCTATTCAACCAAAGTACTCATTCACCATTATTGTTCCATTATAATACCAAAATAAATAAATAATATAAATGTAGGCTTTGAAGCACGAGACACGTAAAAATAAAACAAATGCACATACAAATGTATACTATATTTTAAATTATATTTAGACGAATGTGGAACGCTTTGCCCGGCTCCGTCTTTCCCCCTCGGTGCAATTTGCAGACATTTAAGACCAATGTGCATCGGAATCTCCTATCTTCTCTATCCCAATTTCCCTAACGCCCGCGCTGTGTACTTCAAACTACACCATAAGAGTAGTCATAAACTCTTTAGCGCGTGTTTATTATAAAAAAAAAAAAAAAAAAAAAAAACTTGGTATTTAAAATTATAACTAAACTCCAGAAGTATACTAAGCGACGTATGTGATAAGAATATTCTACTCGATTTATGTTAAATGCCTTACGAATGTTCGCTAAAAATGTTTTAATTTGTTTATTATTCTTCAGAATTGTTTTTTCCTTATATTATTATATAAAATATACAATTATTCTTAAAATAAATCACAAAATCAATCTAGTTGTAATAATTATTTTCAAATTTAACGGATAATATTCTACGAACGCTGCCAGCAACTTTGCCCACACCGGAAGCCGGCTTGGAAGCAGCGGAAGTTGTGCTCTTTTTTTGAGCGTGAGTTGGTGACCCGGAATTTTTGAAGTTTCGTGACATTTGTCAATACGAATTTCTATGTATCAATGCTAGCGCAAAAAAACGTCACAAGCCCATGGTAATATAGCTTGTAGGCAAGTAACGGAAAATCGGCCGGAGTTGGGGGTCTCAGTATTGTCTCTGCTATATAATACTTCTAGCTGACCCGGCGAACTTCGTTCCGCCCGAATTCGTTAATGTAATAATGGTAATAATGCTTCTTTCATCGTCGCTTGCACGATATTTGATTTGAGATTATTCGAATCAATTTTCAATTCAATTCAATCAAATCAAGCGCCTTCCGTTGCAAAGTTTCGGTGGATTGAGCCGACTTTCAATTTCAAATTGTGTAGCGGTAAGACCAAACATCCAAATTTCAAAAATAAAAAATTTCAAATAATTTTTGTTGTTTGGGAGTCACACTACCCGGTGTATTTCCCCATAAAAACTTTCATCACCTCCAAGTTTTGTTTAAAAGGAAAACCAAATAAATGGGTTGAAAATTACGTGACTTAAACGTAAACACAAAAAATATCAAGTTAGTTTTACACATATATATATATATATAGATAGATAGATAGTATTATTGCTCCTACAAGAAACATTAGCCTACCATCATTTGAACGATTAATAGCTTTATTGTAAATAATTGAAGACTTAATCTGCTCGAAAGATAGAAGCAACTGGGTATACAGACAAATTCTAAAAAATTATCAAGTATCTTACAAGCTAAGCGCATTTTACGAGTTGTATAGGTATAGTAATTCAAAAAGAAACAACTTAATAGTTCGATCTCCCATAACGATAATTGCGCCTGTTTGCGGATCCGCTTTGATGACTAGTATTTTTAGTGCTGTAGTATGGGTCTTCGTCTAAAGAATATTTAATTTCTCTTCCGTGTTTGGAATATTCGTCCTTCTCCGTCTCCGATTTTATTGGCCTAGTTGACTGATCATGACGTACATCGACACCTCTATCTCTCGAGTATAACTTCAGAGATTCGTTGTAACTATCCCTGCGCTGACTGTTGTTACTCGAAGACGAAGATGGTCCACGATCTTCAAACCATTTACTTTCTTTCAATTCCTCACGCGCTTTGCAATCATAATCCAGGAAGATTTTCTTCTTAGACTTTGTTTCATCTTCGTCGGAGGATTCTTCGTCGCCCAAACGCTTTCGTTCATTTTTCCGAAACTCCTTTCTCACCGAAGGCAAATTTCCAATATGAACCCGAATAACATTAGCTTGACTGGCGTATATTTTTGGGTCATAGTCTTTTGCTTCGGTATCGTCCCAATTCTCATCGCATTCGACTTCAAGCTGTTTGCGGTCATCTTCCTCGATTTTCAGCGGCACTGCATTATACTTGTATTGCGTGATGAGGGCTTTATCGGGGCAGGTAGTGCAGTGGTGCTATGAGAAAATGTTAACCAGAGAATATTGGATATTGCAAGCGCTTACCGTGAATTCAGGTTCCGGCACCAGGTGGCTTGCATTGAATGGACACTTGCACAGCTCTACATCTGGATAACTCACACGACACTTAATAAGATGTGGCTGTAAGCGTCTTCGTGTCATTCTGTGATATTTATTGTACGGACATTCAACCATATCATCATCTTTAGCAGTCGCGAACATTTTAGCTGAAACAAAAGTAGCACAAAATTGATGGTTAAAAATTGATTTACGGATCAACGCTAACGACTTTCTTAATTTGCATGCAAAAGTCACTGACACTGCCAGACAACTACTGTCATTGTTGACTCAAAAAAGTTACGTTTGATTTGTAATAAAAAATATGACTTCGTAGTGTTTATTTGTAGGAACCTACTTGGTTCATGAAATTTAACTGAATTTGACTTGATTTGTATATTAATTTTATGATCTAAGGACTATTCATATTATTCGTATGAGATCGAATTGCGAACAAGCGCATACTTATATACGAATCTTTAATTCGTAGGTTTGTGCCAGTGATATGAGACAATTGGGGGCAAGATTTTTCAATCGCGGGAACTGCATTAATTGTAAATTTTCTTATTTAAATCAATTGAGACTCAGGTTTTGTTTCAGATAAGATGTAAGATTAACTATATAAATGCTTTTGTGGAAGAACAAATAACAATGCATAAATACTGTTAAACTGATTTCTTCGCAATACGCTCTCAAGAGAATAGTCCACAAGTGTAAACAAATTTTTGATAATCTGCAAGCTTACCTACACAGAAACTTTAATGAAAATGAATCGCAGAACAAAATCCTATATTGAAATTGAAATGGTGATCAACAATTGTGTTCTAAAATGTATTTTTCCGTTTACAGCCGATATTATTTTTATTCATATTTCATTTTCTTTTTTATTGAACGAATTTTTTTTTTTTGAAAAAAAAACGTATAATCAAATTAGTTGTTCATTCCAATAAATTTCTGTTTCTTTCAGATTCACTCGGATGTTTACGGAGACCAATCTGACATATTGCTGACGTTTCGATGTGCTTTCCGAATGTAAAAGGTTGTTTTCAAATTAAATTGTAGCGAATTGTCTGTTAGCATAATCTGCTTCAAACAAATATTATAGATTAGTAAAAAAAAGTGTCATGGTCTTCTAATGTGAACTTCCGGTTACTGATATGATTTTCCCAGAGAACTTGAGTTGTTTATGAAACTTTTAAAATTTCAATCTCTGAATTACATTTTTGTAGCTCCACCTAGCTATGAAAACTCTCAATCTCTTAATAACGTCACACCCTGTAGTTTTTGGGGATTGGCAGCACACTACAGCGAATTCGTTTGACGGCTCTTTTCATTTCGCTTTGACATTTTATCTCTTTCTTTTTCTGTCGTTCGCCATCCAAGATGGTAGGTGCTTTTCGATTTCTGTTAAAATAATCACAAAATATCTATGCAATCCGAATGGAAAAATCTTTCAATCTTTCTAAAAACTAATCCAAATAAATATGAAATTATACTCATGTGAAAATATTTGTGAAAATGGTATCGCATACTTGTGATTGGAAGTGTTTTCCGTTCGACTACGAGGCGGGATGATGTGTTTTGTTCTTTTGTTTCCAAAAATGTTGGTGCTCCGCTGAAAATAATTTTGTAAATAATTTCTTTTCCAGACGAAAGGTACATCAAGTTTTGGTAAACGCCACAACAAGACGCACACATTGTGCCGTCGTTGCGGACGCAGCTCTTATCACATTCAAAAGTCTACTTGTTCCCAATGTGGATACCCGGCCGCCAAGTTGCGTTCATGTGAGTATTTCCATGGAATAACATATTTATGTTCTGTGATTTTGAGGTCGTAGGTACATTGATTGCCTATTGTCCCAAGCACACAGATAAAGAAAACTTCTTGACTAAGCTGAAGAGCGGCAATGAATCTTTGCTGTCAGATGCCAATTTCTGTTTTAGATGAACACAACGATGTCCATTGGAGGAATTTCTTTTCTAATCTTATTTTTTTCTTCTGCAGACAACTGGTCGGTTAAGGCCAAGAGGAGGAAGACCACTGGAACTGGTCGCATGCGTTTCCTCAAGGTTGTGCGAAGGCGCTTCCGTAATGGATTCCGTGAAGGAACCCAAGCTAAGCCCAAAAAGGCAACATAGAGATATGAACCAACTCTTTTTACAATAAAGTAATTTTTGAACGGAAAGATGTGTGTTTTGTGCGAAGGAGTATGGGGACACTTTCAGATTTAGAATAAGTTGGATGAAGAACGGCGTAAAGTGAGTTTTTAAAGAATTATTAGTGCATGTTGGACACAAGTGGGCCACTGCCACTGCGCGTGGATAAATGGGTTTTATATTATCTCTACTATATGTTTTGATATGTATCTTAGCTAAAGCGATACAGAAAATGTTGAAATCTAAAGTTCTGTCGCGACTCGGAGACCTGATCCCACCCCGGTTTCCATTTACGATCCGTCTGTAAAATCGGCTATGGATTGCGTGTTAGATACGTGACCGTCTCTCCATTATTCCCTGCTGGAGTAGGCGCTCGAGAAAGGTCTTGTGAACTCAGTATGGCGTAATGTAGTCCGTGTTTGGTACATAGCCAAAATATTTCTGTAGGATCGACGTGTGACTCGTTTCATTCAGTTTCCAGTTTACTAATTTGATTATTCGCATGACACTAATGGCGGCCGAAGATTGAACAAAGATGTCTAGTGGCATCAGATTGAGGACAGCCTCAAGACCTGCGGTTGGAGTTGTCCTCATCGCACTGATGGTGCCGACACACTCTAGTCTTTTAGGTAGGTGGTTTTGGTGACTGCCGGTCACCATACGAGGATGCCATGGGACAGTATAGGTCTTACTACATCCACAGTTACATTTTTGGGGGTGGTACCCAGATTTTTACAAAAATTCTGCTGCAGGAGTAGAAGGCTACTGTGGCTTTCTTGATTCTCACGTAGGTGTTGAATTTCCAATTTAGTTTTTTGTCCAGTATAAGTCCCAAGAATTTTGCGTTGTCAGATATTCTGAGGGGTATACCGCCACCAGAAGGTGTAACAAACTGTTGTATTTTCGTTTTATTTGCAAAAATAACCAGTTCGGTTTGCTGGGGATTACAAGTTCGGCCACAGTTCCGGGTCCAGATGCCGTGGGTTTTGAGAGTGCCACGAATTTTTTCGGAGAATGTTGGAAGGAATTTACCTGTTGCAAAAAACACTACGTCATCAGCATATGCTGTTGTTCTGACGCCACACAACTAGTAAGAGTCTAGGGATTTGTGTGCCTTTTCGTTTGCACTTATTATTTCGTCAACCAAGATCATTACAAAAGTTAGATTCAGGCTTTAAAAACAATTTCAAGTTTAGTAAAATGGTATGAAAAAGGCACCAGAAAGAGACCTAAAGTTTTGGTAGATCGTGGAAAATGCCTTCGCCATATGCCCATATGGAATATGATTTATTCCTCCAACTGAAAAAGGATAACATTTCCCAGGCGAGCCTTTCTGAGATTAACAAGATTGACGGTTTCATTTTCTTCGTTGTTTCTTCGTCTTCTTTAGAATTCGTTCTATTATTTCTATGACGCCCATCTGACTAAGTTGCTCTTTTTGAAAGTGTACTTTCTGGACTGCACCAATTAAAGACATTCTATAGCCATTTTCGGGTACGACAGGAGTAACACCAGCATCTGTGCGACACCTCAGGGTTATCCTTTAATGTCGCATCAATTGTTAATTTAAAAAAAAAAACAAACAAAATATAAGCAACACTGTTCGTTTCAAAACAGTGTAGGTGCATTGTTTTTATTTAAAATAAGAAAAAGAAAAATTAACACACTTCTCGGACTATATGCTTACTTAAAATGCTAAAAACGTTCTCCTCCCGGCCTTACAATCTACTATACAAAATGACTATTCATAGATTTTCTTTATTACATTTACACGTGTAATTTTGTTTTGTTCTTTTAAATTTTAACTAAAAGAAAATAATTTAATAGTAAAACAATAAGCGTTAGTGGCTAATACGTGCGACGCCCCCTCCCACTAATCGGCATGCACTTTCCTTTGGATAGTCCCCTCGTTCGCCCTCGACAGGGAGTCAGAAATTAGTTCATTATTGTTGCTAGATAGATCACAGACTTGCTCTTGGCAGGTTACATCGGACTTTTTAATCTTTGGCGTTCGATTGAAGATGAGCTTCTTTAGATTTTGAAAGGGAATATCAAAGAAGAGGGTGAGCAGTGTCGACGCTAGAAATATGCTGATCAATTCATTGGTATCCGTCTAGAACGATAGACAAAAAGAGGGAGAAAGTGAAGAAGTATGAACTGAGCTGTTCTTCATGGGTGAAATTACCATTAAGAAGAAGAAATTGTAGTAGTGATGCGTGTGTCTTCGTCTGCCAACGTTAAAGAAGAACACAGGGAATTGGGTGAGATAGATGGCGTAAGACAGCTTCGTCGCCACTTGGAAGCCCTTCCACGAGAAGAAGTCTGTTAGTCCGTCTGAAATGGAATTGGAAATTCATTGGGATGTGCTTTATAGGGGGGTTTTGAGCATTCGTACTCTTGTATCCCATGTGAGAGACAAACACCATCCAACCGAAGAAGAAGCACCACGCTACCGGAGCAAAGGCGGCGTATATAGCTGCATGTGTTGAATTGTAAACGTATGAGATGTCACCCATTGGAGCTGGTCCAAAAAGAGAACCGACAAGACACAATATCGCAACGGTCCAACCCCATTTAAGTTGAGAGCTTGTTAAGCTAAGTCCTTGCAATTTCCTCAGGCCATAGCCTAGGAAAATGCCCATGATGTAAACCGTAGATCTGTGCGGTGGAAACGAGTACATATAATCTGCGGTCCTGAATAGCCGTTGGATTCTAAAATGGGAAGTGTCCATCAAAATGAATGCAAAAAGTGTACTAACATGACGTACGTGGTTCCAAAGTACACATAGTTGGAGAGCTCATTCACAACTGTTGTGTAGTAACGTGCAGCGGTGCCAATGATTGCTAGCGTTAGCAGAGTGAATGCTCCTCCTCTTGGCCACTTCCATATGGCGAAGATCATCAGGGGAGCAACGGCAAAGAGTTCGGTATCGATTCCGAGATGATGCGTATGTGTCAGGCACTATAAATATCGAAACGGAATGAACCTGGCTGAACAACGTTAGTAAACTTACCATTTCTCCGAACCCAAAGTAGTTGTGTATAAACAGTAGATTCCTCCACCAGTTCTTCTTGCAGATGTCAGAGTGATGCCCAACGACGAGATTCCATTGTGGACCAGATCCCCACATTGGCAGGATAAACGTACAAAAGACTATCAGCGCTGTTAGCGGAGGGACAATTCTGAGGAAGATTCAATAAAGCTTAACCTCGTTCGCAGATTTTTGTCTTTACTAACCTCATTAGTCTTCCAATGTACTCGTTCTTAAGTCGGGCTGGTTGGCCCTTTAAGAGTCTACCAAACAACGAATACGCCGTCAGCATTCCGCTGAACATCAGAAACGGATCCGTATACAAGGAAGCAGCTCTTCCAATCACCGTCCAAGGTCGACCCAAGCTCTACAAGGAACAGAATCAACTCGCATTCATTAACCGAACCCAAACTCAAATCCATACCTCTGCCATTTCGGTTCGATTGTTGAACGTATTAAAGAAGACCGCCATCGACTTGTGAGACATCAGCAACATGATGGCGTTCAGAAATCGTATTCCATGAACGGCCTTAATGTCGTCTGAAGACGCTCGTGTGCTGAAGAGGGATTTTGAATTTTTGTACAGAGAAAACGCCGTCAGCCATTGATCTGAAAAGGAGATGTTAGATCCTTCTTCGGTTCCTGTATAGCGAATAGCTTACTCTGTTTTCCTCCATTAGATCGTAGTTCGTAGATCGTTGATAGGATCGAAATCGATATTATACACAAAAAGAATTGCCTGCAAAGGGAATCCGATAAAAATTGTTTCTCGCTGTGCTTAAAGCATATTGACTTACACAGCCCATTTGGTGTTTCGATCCCAGGGTAGACTTTGCTGAACTTGACAAAGTTTCGGATCGACTCGTACCTGGAAGGAGATGCCGGTTGACATCGTCATATTGGTAAGATACTCCTTTATGGAGTACTCCACGTCTTGTGGTTTGCACGATGATGGTACGCATAGTCCCCAGTTGATTAGGTTATAACGTGGTACACGGTGTCCAGGCTAAATAGAAACAGATTTTGTCCAAAAATTATTCGTGAAATTATTATTTAGCCACAACTCAAAATCAAAAACGACCCTACCCGTTTTTGGTTGGACGCTATAGCAGTGGAGACAAATACCAACGGCACCACAAATACCAACGGCGAATATGGTGACCCACGAATTTTCAGTGACAAATTCGTATTTCATTCGTTTCGAGTTCCCTGAAGAAGATTTCGCTGATTCGCCTTCAAGTTCATCTCAGAATACCAGACGATGCAAGTATTATTTGAAATTGTTCCTAAAAACTCTTTGGTTTTTCATAAGTCGTTTTCCATTGAGACAACCAGATATCTTTTACAGATCTCTGATTTTACGCGACTCACGGAACATGCAACGAAATTGATCTGCTTTTTTAAATGGATTAGTGCGTTATTTGATAATAATATCAGCTGTTCAAATTGCATTTGTTTTTGCAATAATCACTATACGATATCGACTTGAAAAATGTTTCCCCTATTTTAGATATAAATGGAGCATCTTTCATGATTCGAAGTCTTCAGACGACGAGGAAAACGATGGAAATAATAATTCCTCCTAAATTATATCCATCTGTTTATGTATTTCGTTATTTTGGTTTTCACGAAATTTCACTTCTTAAAATGACGTAAAACAGCTGTACAAAGTATATTTGGTATTGTGGCAGTATTTACAAACCTTAAAAATATCGAGATCTGCAAAAAGTGATCCGAATCGAAAAAAAGATTGATTTTTTTGCCCAATGCAACATGAAAAGTGATTTATGTTGTTTTCCATTCCATGCACTTTTTTCAGATTCAGATTTCATGTTCCATTGGCCGCAAAAAAAAACAGTTTTTTTGAGAGTCAGATTTTCCGAACCTCGATATCTGAGCGAGATTCACACCTACTTACACTAAGCCCAAAACATTTGTCATTTGTCAAACCTTAAAATGTATCATTATTTACGTTTTTAGGACACAAGTCTGTGAAAAATAGAGAAAAATTTACATTTGGCCGCTGCAATGGATATCAACATAAATTGAGTCGATTTTTATAAGCATAAATTACAATTTAAGAACAGCTGACTCTTAAAACACGCACCACCACAAATGCAAAGAAAGAAAAATCTCGTTTTATGTTCCATTGGGCACGAAAAATCTGAAATCTGTGAGCAAAATCTGAAAATCCGCTTGCAATAATTAAAAGACTCATCAGTCAGTGGTGAGGTATATCAACAACAACATAGATCAAAACCAAGTCCCAATAGTAGTTATGTACCTAAACATTTTAATGTCAATCCTAACCGGTTAGTGTTGCACGAACAAATTGCGCAATAGCGCACACCAATCTTGTAGATATGTCATTCGAGCGAAAGAGCGAAAGCCAGCGCAGAGGTCATTGCTCCAAAACAGGCCGGGCAAATATTTAATTTTCTCACAAACAAAGCTACCGTTTTGAAAAGAGTAGTTACCAAGCCAAGTTCAGGGGCAAGCTAAATAGCCCCTCATATACTTACGTCATTGAATTCGCTGCGGAATGGACTGTGCGATTGGATGAGCTTGAAAAACTGTCGCAGCTTCTTGGACTTGTGCGGCAACACAGGTTGCGCGTACGCCAAACAGTACTGTCCCTGAAATGAGTCCACACCCGGTGGACTCTGAACGCCGAGACATTGATCGAAGTCACCGTGCTGGTTGATGTTGCCGTTGAGAATACCCGATGACAGCTTGCCAGAGGCGTCATGCACTGTGGAAGAAAAGACACGGGTTGTTAAATAATTTCTTAATTCCTGCAATTAAATTGTTTAAATAAACAAATAAAACTATTACTGAATTGGAATTTATGAACTTTTCTAGACCTATTGCTTTTATAGACTCTGGCGACCGTTTAACGTAAAGTCACGATTTATGTGAGCGTTTATCGCAGTTTCGAGTTTTAAATGCATAATGGCGGTAGTAATCCTCATTTAATTGCTGCCCATTCGCTAGTTGAACGGGTGTTTATTGGTTATTGACTTTCTGTTGAATACGAGGACATTCTAAATTGTTTTATAAGCTATAAATCGTTAAAGCTTTCAAATGCAATTTATTCATGAACTGTTTGCAGTTCGAAAACACAATAAATGTTTTGCTATTTGGTAATTGGGTTTAATTAGCCTGTTGTCATTTTTTGTGGAAAAGATATTATGGTTTTCTATTTAAAAGGGCGTCGGGTGTATATAGATACACATATTTAGGGGTAAATTCGAGCTAAAATTAGAGCGTTTTTGCAGATTAGTTTGGAATGGAACCGATTTGATATAACCTCTTTAGAAGGAGTACTCTACTTTTCCTTGTTGTTGCTCAGAAACTGACCTAATCATCGAAAGTTGTGCCTGGTTGGAAATTTGTGAAACGCAACTACCAGGATCGAAGCAATAATTTCAATTGCACCCATCAACAAAGGCTAGGCACTTTGAGTACAATCTGTATTTTTTTTCGTGAACAAGCTTAACTGACCAATGACACAAATAAGTCTCATGTGTCATGTTTCGTTCTGATACCAGAAGTCGTGTGGCATAAGCTGTGTCGGTGCGAAATATGTTACCGTTAACGAGTCGTATGGACGATGGATAGATTACCTCCGTAGGGACTGGTCAAGAGTTCAGCCAGCAGAAAACCCCTTCGCCCTCTTAGAACGGAATGATCCATAACCTTTCCACTTCGATCACTGAAATGGCTTCCTGACTGTAAAACTGAAAGTATACCACAAAAGGTCGTCAAACTATTATAGCCAAGTATATGTGTAGGCAGTAAGTTTCTCCCCTAACCACAAATTACCTCATAAACGTTCCGATTAAAACCCGCCAACTATACGCATCTTGACCAAGATCAATCTGTGCGACTGTATAAAGACACATACATTCATGTGAACCACAAAACTACTCGTATGCATTGCGCAATTGGCGTGCACTCTCAAGTGCAATCCCGCGCAAACACCACCACCGACTCAATCTCCGAGTGCAAGCATCAATCGCCTAAACATGCAATCCACAGTTTTTGAACCTTGCAAACTGAGGTCTGGCGGCCAACGACAATAGCATCACCAGCAACCGGCTCCACTGTACATATGTACGGCAGCATAACGAACCGCGATAATGACTTTGGCATGGTTTTTGGTTCTCCCGCGTGCGCCACCGCGCATTCACCGTCGTCGCAGTTTATAGTCGAGTCAACTTGGATGCATTTTTTTAGCGAACACGTCGCAGAAGCTGTGCACGTTGCACCAAGGACATTCGCCGAACTTTACCTACTTTAGAGGTGGCTTAAAGCTTACTAATGTCTATGTATTGGATTTAAAGTTTCGTCAAGTTGCGATCGAGAGTCTCTGGGTCTCTGCTGGTTCTGGCCATCTGAAAAATCAACTCTAAGCAGGGAACAAAAACTAGTTATTTTGTGCGCGACGTGTATCACTATCAAGGTTACGCCGTGGCAGGCAGGGACCTACCCTGGATTTAGATTTGTTTTGCTTTGGCAAAGTTCGAGGTGCAATCGGTGTATAATTTGCTATCGAGTGATATCGATGGTGAATGGCGGTTAAACAGGTAGTCGGAGACCACAGGTTGCTTGGCTAATGGAGCGTGAATAAGCCCCTTGCGTTGCATACATGTGTTCAACCGTCAGAACGTTGTAGTCTTTCGCGTTAATGATAGGTAGAGATGGTATAAGTTGGTTTACAACGTTGAACGTTACGGTAGCCTTCTGTAGATCTTTGAGTTCATGAAATAAGTTACTGCTGCGAATTCTTAGTTTGTTCTTAAGGACTGGCCACACTTAAAAAAGCATTTTCCCTTAGAAGTCCATTGCTGTTCCGCGTGTTCCGTCAGCCCAAATGTATGTATTTAGACGTATAATACCTAAACGAGGCATATCTTTCAATATACCACTTTCACACCGAACCGAAAACCGGGTTTTCGCGAAAACGCTCGAAAACTCCACCGAAAACAGAAGTTTTCCACGAAGACGACTTCTAATCGTTGGGTTGTTGAAACAAACACACCTTGTGCAATGTTCAGCAGAAAGACCGACAAATGTCACAACTTAAAATCATTTTCCACAATTAATTGATGGGCTAGAATTATTTTTAAATGCACGTAGTTCATTTTATTTGTAAATTAATGCTAACGAAATTTGTAACCAAAATAGTTTGCACCGTGTTTAACGACGTTTAACGATAAGTCCCTCACAGCTGATTGAACCGTCAAACGAAAACTAGTTGGTGTGAATACATCGACGAGCTTTCGACGAAAAAACGGTTTTCGGCACGGTGTGAAAAGGGTATTAAACTCAATATCTAGTTCAAGGAAAACAATTATCAGATTTTAAGATAAACGTCTTATAATCTTGATCTACACTCGTAAACAGTTAATTTAATTGTTCGCACATTATTTCAGACGTCAATAGGTACGTACCTACATCTATAAGGTTTCTTTGCATCATTATCGACCTCTGGCACGTAGATTCACAGTTTTGTCATACGAAAAATCCCACTTCATTCGGTACGCGTTTCTCAACTAGTATTCGCAAGCCCAGCCACTGTTTGGCCTTGAAATCGATACGAGTTCAAATATTTAGACTACCAGTCCATCAAACCAAACGTACATTCAAATTGTCAACTTACGACGACGCACTGCACAAAGAGACGCAAGTTAGTGGTGTAATTAAAGACGCGCTCGCAATTAATATGCCGTGCGAGTACCTAGTACCCCTCATGGATATATTTATTATGTAATTTCCTTTTTTTTGGTCTGCTTAAATCGTTAGAAATACAAAGAGTACAAATACTCTGTTAGTATACTCACTTTTCATTGCCCACAATTCAAAGTTTGTTAGTCCTTTAAGAAATAATCGCGTGTGTCTTCGGCAAGCCGCTGAAGTTGTAGGACCAATTGACGCATCCATAGGTTTCGCAAAGGCTACAAACTTCTCGCCAATTGTTCTCATGTACTCTGGAAAAGAAAAAAAAAATGTTGTATCGTTTGACGTAACAAAGTGTTCGGTTTCATTCAAGACAGAAGCGGCACACGCATTTTAGATTTTATTTTTTTATGACAGATAAAATGAGGAAGACGTTCAAAATTGCTCAATACAGGGTTCCAACATTGAAATTGTTAGTCCAAGCACGTCTTCCGCTCAGATGAACGGATTCGGAGAAGGATTCCCAATTAGGAAGACTCGCCTAGGGATCGAAAAAAAAAAACAACAATATTTTTGCATACATTGTCTGTGTTAAGAGGTTTGCCTTTGCGCTAATGTATGTATATCCGGGCGGAATAAATTTATTGCTGTAGATGAGGCGATTATTGCTACCTTTATTACGCAGGGCTGAGACAACAGTTTTTGGCTGACTTTTTGCCTCTATTTCATTCTTGCCCTCGTTGATTTCATAATGGTCTGCAGTGACGTCAGGACACGGACGAAGTGAGTTGAGTGGTGTTAAAAAAAACAGATACGTGATTGAATTTTGACTCACACGAGATGGGGGTTACAATGAACAGGATTTATTGAATTTTTTTTAGCTACAATTTGCGGTTGAATACTGATAAAGGTCAAGTTTAGCTCTGGACAATTTGTATTGGGAATCGGATTTGTCCTACATGTAAATGAAAGGACCGGTGTTTTTTTCTGTATAGTATATGTGACCAATTCAAATTTCATAAGCAAACATAGCTTCTGAACAGAACATTTTGGGACGCCCATTCTTTCACAGATTTAATTCAACGTTTCAGCTTGAATACCTTTGATAAAAACGACATTTTAATTCTGCAATTTTTTATTCCTCTATTTCGCACTTTATGGTACATTTTTTAGCAGTGTTGCAATACAACTTTCTGCTTCGTTTTCCTACAAGTTTTCTTTTTTTCATTTGACACGTATAGGAAACTTGTCCATTTTCCATTAATAGAAAAAGCGTCAGTAAAATCAACGACAAATGACTTTTAAAAATTGCGTTGTAGGCTAATTAAATTGATAGGTTCAGCGGCATTTCAATTCCAAAATGGTGGTTATACTCGTGGACAGTTAATGCATTTTGACTCTCACTAGGCGTTTTTTGTTTCTTGTTAAAAAATACAGCACTAAACAGAGAATGTTCTGAGCGATTTGGTTTATTTATAAAGCACATATGAGCTGACCACAAGCTGTCAAATAACAATGACCATTATTTGTTGTACCCCTTCAATCTGTCACTTCTTAAAATATTGTACCTACAAGGCAGCGTTGCCAAAAAGGGAACAAAAAGGATCCCGAGCTAAGAAAGGGGCCACATGAAATACTAAAATAGCAAAAAACCAACAAACCAAACAAATGTTCTTCAAACTAGATTAGTTCACTGTTTTTTCCCAACGTTTCGACAGGGATTGTTGCCTTCTTCAACTCTTAATATTTTAAGAAATGAAACTGCTTTGACAAAAAAGCAGTAATAATCGTTGTGCAAAAATCTAGTATTGTTTTTTGTTTGCAGTTTAATTTCTTAAAATATTAAACCAACAATCCGTGTCGAAACGCCGGGAAAAAAAAACAATGAAATAATCTATAGTTTCATTCAGACGCCTATGACGAAAAAAGCCGAAAAGATTTTTACCCAATCTCGTTTCCTGCCGTTTTGAGACCACAACTAACGGAACCTGAAAATAAAGGGGGATGAAGGATATTAAAGGAGCTCTAAACTAGCCTGTGGAGTGAAATTTGATGATCTTGTTGAAATGGATGCTTTGAATGGCCGAAAGGTCATCATAAAAGGGATGACCTAGTGCACTGCGTCTGGTTTTGGCTGAGGCCAGACATTCACAAAGAAGATGAAACACTGTTTCACTCTTATTTGTGTTACGCAATGTTATGCGGGATGCCAGGCTTGGCTGCGTGAGTTCCTTAATGGCCCCTACTAATTGCCATTAGTCTGGCAACAACGACCGATGCCGTTAGGAAGGGAAAGTAGGATGCTGGAATGGCCATAAGGCCTTTCGGACCAACATTTAGATTCCTTCTAACTATATCTAACTGTACTACACGCTGCAATATTTCGTATGTGCAGATCCACTGGCAGAAAATTGAGAATCACATTGAGCGCCTCGGTCGGACTTGATCGAAGGGCTCCTGTGATTCCAATTCCAGCTGTTCTTTGGACTCTACTTAATTTAATGATGTTATAGGCTTTGCTTAAGGCGGGTCACCATACCAGTGATCTGTAGGTGAGGCTGGGACGTACCACCGCTGTGTACATCCAACGTTAAAGCCCCCACTTCTTGCCGAAAGTTTTACTACAGCCGTAGAAAGCTATGCTTGCCTTCCACACTCGGTGCTCGATATTGGACTTCCAGTTAAGTTTAGGGTCAAGCATGACTCCAAGGTATTTTGCGCTGGTGGATAAGGGAAGATTTTGGTTATTTAAGCGCGGAAGTGAGAAGGTTGGTATTTTGGTTTTGGTGGTGAAAAGCATCAGTTCAGTTTTACTCAGGTTAACGCTAAGACCACAACTTGTAGCCCAACCGCTAATCTTACCCAGAGCACTTTCCATGATTTCACTAATCACGTTCGGAAACATTCCTGATACTAGAACAACCACGTCATCCGCATACGCAATTACTTTGATACCTTCCCTGTCGAGACTTGACAGGATCTTGCTTTGCCCATAAAAGCAATATGAAAAGCGGTCGGCCATTAGCAGCATGCTAATATGGGGGTAGACGGGGGTTGAAATTACAAAAACAACAAAACAAATGGGTTTTGGGGGGTTAGACGAACGAAAGATATCCATCTCTTTTAATCATTCATCTCTGGTGTGGACGTTGTTAAAAGCGCCCTCTATATCTAGGTAGGTAGCTATGGTGTATTGATGATGGGAAAGTGTCCTTTCAGCTGTACGCACTACTTCATGAAGAGCGGTCTCCGTTGTCTTGCCCTTGAGGTACGCGTGTTGTAAATGACATAAGGGAGACCTTTCAAGGCCTGTTCTTATGTGAAGGTCAAGTATACGTTCTAAAATTTTGAGTATGAAGGAGGTTAAGCTATTAGGTCGGAAGTCCTACGCGGATGCGTGACCTCTTTTGCCGACTTTCGGTATGAAAACTACTCGGACATACTTCCAAGACTGAGGTATGTCATTTAGTAGGATACTGCTTCTGTAAATTTTAACGAGTAAGGGCAGCACCATCCTTTCATGTTTTTGCAGTATGATGGGGAGAATTCCGTCCTGCCCCAGTGATTTATGATCATGCTCTGAATAAAATAAAGTAACACAAATTTAGAGCTCTCATGTGCCTAAAATGAAGAAATACTTTTTTTTGACAGCTCAGGCTCTGCTCTGAACTACAAAAAAAACAAAAAACAAAACGAATACCAACAAAATGTGACTTTCTCACGATATGGAAGCTTTTGTTGCCCACCCTGGTCTGCTATTAACATTACTTTCGACAAAATTCAAATGTTTCAAAACAATGTTAGTCCTTTCTGCTTCCGCAACCCGAATCAGAAAAAAAATACTCCATTTTAGACAACCATATTGCCATAAATTCCAACTGATTGACGAGGTTATTCACTTCTAATAATGAACACATTTATAATCATATGCCAGTTATCCGTCATTTCCTAAAGATTCTCTCATAAATCATTCATAAATCGTGTGTTCAATAACTGTCGCATTTGGGATTTTATCTACTAATTGAAAAGTTAACTAAATAGCAAAAAAATAATTATTTTTTTCAAACTGCCATCACGAAAATGCAATGCAATCGTTCATTCTGAGTGCAACCTTATGCCAAAAGCTATTGACAAGTCGACGTTATAAATCACACGTCGTGAAATGCCAGTCAATCGGTGATATCATAGCTAAAATAAAAGAAATGTGATAATATGCATTTAAAAGAGTACGCAGTTTATAAAAAAGATTTTAATTTTTAACATAGATTAACATAATTCGGTTCTAAAAAGAGTCGGTTTATTTTCGTTCAGTACTTTTTGTGAGCTGTTAATTTAAATTGCAGAACCCTTAAAAATCGATTTACATGAAAATGTAAAAGATATACAGGTCTAGTTGGATTTGTTCTTAATTCGGTCAAACTACAGCACTCAAATGTTTTTACAACTGATCAAAGCTATTGTGAATTGGCTGACAGAAGCAAAACAAGGAAAATAGAACAATTTGATACTAAGAAGAGACCCATCGGGTTGTAAACATGTAAATCATCATCAAAAATCAAATGCCAACATGATTAGCGAAACCTTTAGTGTATCGAAAAATCCAGCACGATGAGGTCAAAGCAAGCACAGTACCGTCATAAAAGTATTTATAAATTTCCAGAATCGTCAAATAAGCGTCATTTCCATGGCGAGCTTTCAAATGCATGGCATTTCACATTTCCGAAACGGGCTCCCATTTGAAAAGTACCAGAATATAAACTTAACGTAAAGTGAAAAATAACTTGCTCAAGACTCACTTTCGGCCAACATAATGCATAACGTCCACGCAATCGAGAATTCTCATTCACATGGTCACCTTTGCATTCTGGTTATTGACACCAAACTCAACAGCATTCCTGCAATGGCTCGACTTCTACACTTGCAGGTTAGCTTCTAGAAAAACAAAAGTGAAATTATTTGTACGGAAAACTGCAAGACTAGGTAGACGTCTGCTCATTTGCATGTATGTCACATCTGACCCCAAACCAAATTCGTTAACAAGTCACATTCTTCAATGCGACTCCGTTTCGATAGTTCAACTGACAGTTCATGTGACAATGACAAGTGAGTACTGAGTAGTTCCTAAAATACTGCAGTTTTATATTTTGTTTTGCTCACGAATTAGGTGCAGAGAAGTAAACATTATATAACTTGGCTATGTTTCAAGAAAACACTTGCACTCTATCGTAATGGTGACAAAATTCCTGTCACGTATCTAGACATAAGCACGCATTATGGAAAATTGATCAAATGACTTACAACACTGTTGACTGTAACTTGAATGTCAAAATCATTTCAATTTAACAGATCGAAGAGTGGCTGTTTTGACAATCAGTTAAACAATCAGATCACAGCTCTTATAAAATATATCCATTCAATTGTCAGTCGTAGCAGTGACATGTTTTTCTTAAATCGCGATCAGCGAATATTTACGCATATTCAACGAGGGCAAGGTACATGCAGCATTTTAAAACGGATCTCCACGTCTATACACAGAGGATGTGAGATAAAAGTTTGAATTAGACAAAGTTGTGTGCATAAACTATTAATAGGCATTAGCAGCACAGATCGCTGTTGGGGAATTTAAGTCGATTTTTTAGGGACTTTACATCATTACACTTGGGTATGTCGTATTATTGTTTATTTACGACATTTATCATGTTATTATCTGTGCCGGTGTAAGTCGCGCGGCTACATTTTTCAAGATTGTAGGCAAGCAAATCTGGATATGGTTCAGTAATTTTTCGGTAAATAATTGCCCATAAACAACTATAGACGTTTGACATTTTCGATTACCAGTTGTTTTTAGTAAAGGCAGTTGGAATTGCATTGATTGAGTTGATTACCCAAAGTCAACGTTGGAATTTAACGTGTAAATAGGATCAGAAAACTATTATGTATCTATCTAGGTAACACTTTGAATTGATAAACAAGAAACTCTTGATGATGTGGTTTGGATCAATGGTTTTATATATGTTTTGAAACCCAGATCAAAAAAAGAAATGTTTTTTTTTTTTTACAAAATTAGTAAATAACTGTAAGCTGTGTTGAGGAGTTCAGACAATTGGGTTAGGTGAGCGAATTTTACAAATCCACCAATGGAATCGGGGCCGAATTACCGCATCCGTAATCGAGCCATATACGTCACTGAATTTTGTGGATTTTAAAAGCAAAACAATAAAAAATTCAGTCACGTTATGCTCGATCACGGATGCGGTAATTCAACCCCAGGTTCCGGAACGGAAAATTTTACCAATATTAGTCACCTAAGCATTCGCGAGTTTTTAATTTGCTTTTATAAACTTTACACTCACTCTTTGTCGAAAAGGCAAGCTCCAAAGCAATTTTATAGGGAGTTGTGAAGATCAAGTAACAAAACAATGATTAGAACCTCGTAAAAGTTTCCCGTTCAAACACAACAAACGCAGAGGAAGACTTGGGTATCATTTTGTGAAAATATACAAGTCACTGAGAGTCCTCAAGACTCTCTAAACTTTTATAACTTTCTTTTACTCGTAAAACCATCAACTGACTATTGCAACAAGATATGGGAATTGGACTTCTTCAAAGTACTACAGTCTCAACCAAAAACTCTGGGTCACAAAGCCCGCTCTGTAAAGCAAAATTGAAGCATTCATCGCATCTAACACATTTTCTGGGTTATAGCATTGTCCATTTAAGGACCAGACTGACAATTAGTAATTAAGTACAAACATTTGATCAATATATATGACCATAATGCTTTCTCAGAACTCTTTGCGAAGATAATAGAACGAACGTACCTATAATTTTGATGCCGAATCGAAGCGCCTGAATTAAGAAACATTCTCGAGTCAGTTTGTGTTTTCGGATGCTCATCAGACGCTGGCGAGAGTCTCAGTGCAGAATACAAGGCCCCGCCTAGATTATTTATCCAGCAGACCAACCATACCGACTTCATAATGCACAGGACCTAATTATACTCAAATTGCATCCTTTTAATGAGCTCAACTTTCAAAAACCAATTCTCGTTTCCGCCCAAACTGCTTTCGAATTTCTTTATTTTCTGTTGTATGAATACCCCTTTCAGTTGGCAATATTTTCGATTCACAATTATAAACCCCTGCTGCATCTAAACGTGACCCACTTTTTAGTTCCATCTGTACCTGTCGCCTAAGCTTTCGACGAAATTACCCCAATCATTGCATTCTTATTAGCAACATGCACATGTGCGGCGACATTCACCAGTGTAAATAGGCTCTCTGGTGCCATACTCGTTGTGTTCATATATCTTTCCAAAGAAATGCTTAGTCCGGTTGGCTCTGGAAACCACATCAATCAAAGCAGGCCGTTCTCTGGGACAGGATTGAACTAAAAATGGTTTTTTTTTCAGTTTTCAACTCTGACGACATGATCATTACTGGTGCGCAGCGCGCGCAATCGTGGAAAATGCTGTTCACCGTTACTTCATAACTTCTTTCTGAAGCCAAATCAAACTATACCAACCGGTTGCTTGTATTGGTTAAATTTGATGTCATTCCGAAACAAAAAGAAAAACAAATCTTTCCGACAAAACGAGACAAGAAAAATAATTTATATAAAAGCATTGACTGCGCAGACGTTACACAGCAACAACACTCGACTGTCACTAATTGTAATGCAAAACTTGTCAATCACAACAAGCGAACGCATCGTCACATCTTCATAAGCGATGGACTGCATTTTCCAGCAGTACTCGTATCTGGGGTCTAGCTCGTCATTAGTCGCTCTACTGCGTATGCAAAGTTATTCCCCCGACAGAGTCATCTGTTAGTCACCCTAAGAAACAGCAACAGAATTCATTTCTGCAACACTTGTGAAAACTCATTAAGTGTCAATTCTGAAGGCACTTTCCCTTATAACTCCCGACAGGGTCCCATCACGTTTGTCGCGAAATCTACGAGTAGGATTCCATTACAAACCGGCTGGAATTCCTCACACTCCAGAAATAGACACATCACACATTTATACTTATTGCTGAAGCACTCGCGGTTAGACATTGAACTGACCCGTAATTTGGTTATAATGCTGTTCATTAGCACGTAACGAACCAGCCGAACAAATATTTACCCACCTCAGTGTCTTTTTGTCAAAAGTGTGGCTGTAAAATTTTAACAACTTTTAGGGTGAGTCAGATTGAACCCCAGTCAGCTGGTTAAGACAATTTAAATGCAATTACCTGCGATAAGATGCGATTTCAATTGGACTGACAGAGACGCCTGGTGTGACGGCAAGAATTATTGCAAATTATTGGTTCGTTTGAATTGTGGGTCGAGAGGTAACTCCCAGATACATGGCAATGTGCATGTCGCCTATTATTGGCCATGGTCAGCAAGAATAAAAGTTCTGACTGACGGATGTTTTGTAGTAGAATTTCAAAATTAATTGTTATTCTTCAATTTTTGGCCAATCGCAATTTTTTTTTTGCTATTTTTTTTTGTTATGGGATATGGTAATAAGCACTTGCTTCCAATTAATTGCTGTCAATGCCAAATAAGTGTATAGGGACAATAAAATAGAAAAAAATAATATTAAAAATTACATAATTGCCGGTGAAACGATGAAGAACGTTTACGGTGGATTGTTGATGTTCTTAACGATCCTTTTACTTTCGTTTAATGTTCGAATTTGAATATAATGAGTACTGTTTCCGTATTACCGAAATAGAAGCTTTAATTAAAAATTTGTGTGCGATAGCGTGTCCAAACGGGTGGTAATTAAGAAAATCTGTAGATGTGTTCATGCTTGAAAGTTTGTTTAACATTGAAAATATTTTTGAATTCTTAACTGTGAACTGAGAAAATATCCTGTTCTTGGATTTTTACTCAGAATGGTCGGTGAATTTATTGTGAACAAAAACACAAATTGAGAGAGAGTGCTCAGAAGAACCGCGAACTTCTCTGAACTTAAAAAGAAACATGTCCTTTGTTGTACATGTTTCTATTTATTATGCACAATCAATTGGCTAATGTGGTATTCGAATGTGAATCTATTTTTGTAAATTATTTATGTACAAATATTTAGAAATCGATCGGGATGGAAATTTCGAATGTTTTAATATAAAATTAAACCAATGAATGGAAAGTGTCGAAGACTACACATGTCCAAGTCGCACGAATATCAACACATAAAAGAGCAAGTGACGTTTTTATGTTCGATTAGGCACATGCAATCTGAAATCTGAGAGCTAATCTGAAGAAACCCAATCGAATACCACATTAAGTAATCCGTCAGTCTGTAGGTCCAGATTGGACCAGCAGTTTACTCACTCTTTTGACAGAGAATTTGCCGCAGTGACGTCGTCCAAATTCGCTATGAAAAGCAGACAGAAAAAGAAAGAAAGAGATGTAAAAACTTTTGCACCTTCAGAAGAGGACTATTTGCATGAGGGCGAATTGTATTGTTAATTTGAGCTCTATCTATCAAAAGCAAGCTGACTATGATAACCCCTTGCAGTTTGTAGTATGCAAATAAACTTTGTTGACTTTTATTTTCACCTGTCGAGCTCAGACTGACCTCTACATATTAACTGAATATGTTGCACATTCCTAGGAAGAACAAGACTTCGTATAAAAACTTGCAATACCAAGCAATTACCCCACGTGGTAAAACACCTGCCAAACTGTGACTGTGTGTGCCGTAAAAAGAAGTGCAACCAAAACATAAAGTCAATAACATTGGCCCACATATTTTATTCACCATGCCGGTAAGAAATATGTGCAAAGTGTAATGCACAACTCTATTTACAACTTCGTACCCAACCATTAGTATCCATCGCCATTGATACGGTTGCTCGCAATGTTGACGTAGACTAAAGCTACAACACTTGCGAAAAAATGTCCACAGCAAATGCCAAAGAACACCAATTTTGGAAAATTATGCTGACAATCAATTCAGAATCGCCTCATTGACATACTTAAGAAATTGTTAAATTAGCTCACGGAAGAGACGCGTACGTAAATAAATGTTTATAATATATGTATTTTTACTTCACGCATGAATAAATGTTACGTCAGGTAATGTTAACATTTCAAAGAAGAATCTTCCGACGTTTGCCATATGTGGTAAATTTTTCGTCAAAGCTTTTGGACTTACCAGAAGAAACAACCACTCTCAATGCCATTTTGCATAATACACCATTGTAATGGTTTAGAGACGTTCTGTGCACGTCAGCAATTCGTATGGGCAAACGACCGACGATGGACAAAATTACTATCGGATTTTCCATAAATGAAATTTGTATTCAACGGATGTAACGCGAGCCGAATTGTCATGCTAATTTATAAAATTGTTGTAAATGTTTTTGCGGGTGAATATCCTTCTAATCGAGGTTTTCTGTTTTTTTTTTCGAGTTTTAGATTTTTCCTTTGCACGTCTGCCGACTTGCGTTCCAGAATTCTGTTTTCTGTACTGCACACGTGTTGTATCTTTTAGCAATCAGCGTAGGGAATTAGTTGCTTTTTTGTTATCTTTGCGGCATCTTAACAAGTCTGAGGTTGTTGAGAATTTTAATTTTTTAATCTTTATACACCTTGCATAGAATTTAAAAATTAAGTGAACTTATAAGGGCACAAACACATCAGCCATGAAAATTTATTGAACTGGCTGTCAAATATTATCTTGAAAACGTTGACAAAACCAATGTCGTTTTCCATTGAGACAACAAATCAATATTTTTTTTGATCTAAATCACTTTTCATTGGGCAGAAAAATCAATTTTTTTTTCGATTCGGATCACTTTTTGCAGATCTCGATATTTTTTCAGATTTTCAGTTTTACGTCATTCTAAGACAAATGAGAAAATTTTCGTGAAAACTAAAATAACAAAATCCATAAATAGTCATGCATAAAATTTTGGAGGTATTTTTATCTTCATCGTCTTCCTCGTCATCTAAAGACTACGAATTACGAAAAATACCTACTCCATTTCTATCTACAACAGGGGAAACATTTTACAAGTCGATATCCATTTGTGACTTTTGCAAAAACAAATGCAATTTGATTCACTAGTACGCACTAGTACATTTACACAAACAGATCAATTTCATTGCCTGTTCCATGAGCCGCATAAAATCTGAGATCTGAAAAGGATTTCTGGTGGTCCCAATGGAAAACGACATAATGCGACCGATTTTCATTCAGCTGTCATTCGTACTCTTTGATTGATTACTGGCCGCATTCAAGAATCTAAAATTAGATTTAACGTGAACGCAAAAACTAGATTGGTCGGGATCGTCACTTTTCCTACGCTATCCACAACTTAGTTCTCAGTCATGTATTTCATGACTAGATTCGTCGGCCACCCCTCCATAAACGTCAACTGAATCAGCTGCTCATATGACCGATTTTAGCCAATCAAAACAGAGATAGATATAGTCAGACAGCTGTCAGACTTACTAAATTAGATACTTGAACGTCCCCACTTACTTGTTTCAATTGGACAAATTTATCTGTCAAAATTAAAATTGCTATATATACCTAGATCATTTGATCTTATGAGATGTTTCAATTACACTGTATTGTCTTATTTTGACAGCAAGAACTGTCAGAAATGGTCATAATTACACCATAAAGTCGAATCTTACTGTAATAAAAAATGGTGGTGTCACGGTTACACAATTTAGGTTTTCATATACCATTTGCAATTATCTATTTGATAAAGAAAAATGACGTCCTCGTAAGGAAGGTGCCAAAGGAAAGGCGATGATGACAACGAACATTTTAAATGCGGTTTCTGAGTTAGATAATTTCTATACAGACGAGCGAGATAGTGTGGTGGTGTATGTCATTTATATTATATTTGTTAAAAATGCCTGGCCTCATTTTGGCGTTTGTGAATGTGTCACTTGAGAAATAAGAAAAATAACATAGGTACTGTTTCTGAAATAAACTTAACTTTTTCAGTTGTAATGAAATACAGTTATGTTTCATTCCTGCTGAAACTTGACAAATAAACGAAAACAAAGAAGTTTGCATCTGCTGAGCACGAGGGTCTCTTATATTTACAATAGTGTTGATCAAGATGACACAAAAGTTTCCAAAAGCTGCACCTCGCAAATACAGGGTCTTAAAAATTTGACTGTCTTAAACCTATCTATTTGGTTTGTGTCACCATAACAAATGCCATTAAAACTCAAATTTAAATGCCGCTTCGCAAAGCCTTTAGTATGTCATATCTGCTGCAGGAAACAAAAAGTCATTTGCGGTAAAGTATTTTGGTTTCGTCAATGGAAAGCAAACATCTCAACTCAACTTCGACAAGTACTCAGTCAATATCTTCATGGTTTATAAGAGTTCCTTTACACGCTCGAAGGCTGGGTGCTGCAGCACTGCGATGCTGATACCAATTCAATGTGCAGTGTGAGCATGAGCTCAGATTTTGTGGTTATTTTTTTCAGCCGATTTATGTAATGTGAGTCTTTGCAAATTGTTGCGTGACAGAGTCTTGAAACTCAATTTTCTTACAAGAGGATCTAAACAAAGTGTTTCCTTATATAGGAGTAAGCACTTGTGGCTGCATAATTTTGCCACCACCAGCGGTCAGATCGTTCAATGTAACCCTCTTATTGAGTTGTGTTTCTAATTTTTGTGAATACCACTGACTTTGAAAATATTTCGCTGTTCAATGCCCCGTAACTACTTAAATAAATTTTTTTGAGTCCGGATTAAATTTTTGTACTTAGCAAACTTTTCTATATACAATTATCTATTCTGATCTACCATGTGTTTAAGGAGAATCTTTAAATGATTTTAGTAAGGTCCAAAACTGCTAATAACAAATTCTACCTTCAGCTATAAATTTACGGAAGCTCACAATTGCGGAATTTTCATATAGAATAATATAATTTATGTCATAAATTTAAAATTGAAACAAAAAATAATTACTGGTAAAGTCTATTGGGCCTCACCAATAAGTAGTTCACAATTGCTTTATTTTCCCTACGAATTTCACAATTCTTAGCTTCCGGAAATTTAATGTAGAGAACTAAATTTATTACTAGCACTGCGCATTCCGCGATACTAATAATCACAATGGCGAAACTTCCATATAAAATTGCATATTGTGACTTACCAAATATTAAGTTAATTATTATTTGTAAGGCCCAATGTGTATTTCGGTCTACAATTCGTGAAGTAGAAACAATTTAAAATGTTCACTGAAAGCGCGATCTGTTTGTTTGTTAAATGCAAACTGGACAGCAAAGTGATCGATTACTCTACTATGATTTATTAATATAGGTATTATTTAAAGATTCTGCTTTGTTGTCTTTAAGTGTTGTTTATAGGTTTCGATATCAAATCAATAGCAAGCTCATCAACTGGCATCAATAGGCAGTTAATTTTAAAAGAATTTTTCGATTGATCGAATCTAATAGCGTAGCCATACGTGTTGGGCTCATTTTTTACAAGTCTATAATACTTATCTAATTTACAAAAAAGATGACACGTTAAATGTGGCCAAATGCGTTAGGAATAGAACTCACTTTTTATTTTTTAATTTTGAACAAACACAGTTCATTCTGATTGCACGATTGGCTGTGAGGAGCTAGACCTAGGATGCTTTATAGTTGCGTCAACTATTTTATTTATGTAATTTCTGAACTGAACAACAGCCTTAAAATCCATCACAATCAGCAGTTCTTGATTTCGAATTTTCTGTGTGTTCAATTCGCACTATGTACCTATGCATACAGTATACCCTTTCGCACAATTGACTGTCGAACTATTTATCGAACTCATCAGAAGAACTCAAACAAATTGCACCAGGATAATGTGAATTTTGTTCTTACCTTTTTCTTGCAGCTCATCCTTCTCATTACCGTCGTCGTCGTTGGTGGTGGTGGCTTCGTTGCCAGTGACATTTCTAAATCGCGTTAAATTCGTCACCGAACTGTAACCAATAATGGGCTGCTCTTCGCTTTCATAGGACAACTTCAAGCTGTAGTTGACTTTGTCCTCAAATATTGAAGTGATTTTCTTTTCTAATTTATCACCAACACTAGAATCTTTTGAGATCAAATTCTCATTTAGATCGCAATTATCCTTGAGCTGACACGTCGGTCGATCTAAAGTGGCCGCACATAGAGTGCACGCAAAACTCACAAAATAAACGAACAATAATTTTGGATGCATTTTTATTTTCGTTAAAAAAAAATCACAAATTCACAGAGAAAATTTTATCATTCTAAAATCGAAATTTTTCCAGAAATCACTGCAGAATTAGAATCAAAATAATTGCAACGGTTTTTCCGTTTTCTGTGAACTTCTCTTAAGGCCCGAACCGAGGAAAGCTTCGATGAGATTTGTTTGAAGTCGCGCAGCTTACTAAATCCACTAATAGGATAGTTTATGCCAAAGTCAATTCTTTTTGCCACCAGCACTGTGCGTCTTACACGCCATTTGGACGTGGGTATAGTAACCGTGGCTTACACAGGTAGCGGGCTTCCAACCGCGAGACGCAAACTTTGTTTGTCGTGGTGCCGTGGTATGAGCTACCATACATACATTTGTATCGACTGGGCCTAGTTTGTATTGAAATGTTTTGCTTTCGTTAAGTTTAGAGATGGTAAGATGAATGCATTGCATTTTTAATGTGCTGTTGTCTTATTTTTTCGGTTGGGTGTTTTGGAATGATAATTGTTACAGTAACCAATTTGTCGTTATTGTTGCGATGCGTTTGTTTTCGCACCTTTTTCGTTTGGGTTTTGTAGTTTTTGCTGGAGTTTATTTAGGGACAACGTCATCGAAACAACTTTGCTGCTATGACTTCTACGGATCGCTGTGTGATTTTGATTTTCAGCAGAAAATTGGCGGTTGGAAGAAGTAAAATGCGACAGGTGACTGTGCAATGCCTAATGGGCGCGCTTTACGGAATTGCTCTACAAAAATGTGCTGACTTTTTGATTCAGGTTGTATTTGTGTTGGCACATTTTTTTTTACTATTTTCGTGGTTTACTTTCGATTTGAACCAGATTGACAAGTTGCGATCGAATTAAGCGGCACCTAAGAAGTGGAGTCCTAGATGGCCAAACTGGTGTGGAATTTGTTAAGGAACAGCACTGGAAATGATTTATGGCAATTTAATCACTTCATCGGGCGATGGGCTGGGCAGTATTAAAGAAGCGAATTGCTTTCGCTTGGTACCCAAAAGACTATAGCAAAAGCCAATTATGCCAAGGCATGCAGAAATGTCAAAAGAAAAAAATGTATAACAGGTTCGTTTGTTTAAAGTGTACACTTTAGATAGACGTTTGAAACTGTGTGTAGGAAATTTAGAAAGAAATACGTTTGAATGGGTTATATTTGATTTATAATTGATCGACGTGTTTTTGGACAAAATTCTTTGTGTATCTCATATAGTTTGCAGTTGTAGCTTCTCCTAAAATTCGTCGAAGATTGTTTCTCCCTTCTTACTCATCGTCCAGTTTACGCGGTGCCATAAAACAGATATGTGCCGGCGGCCTTGTCGTTCTTAGCCAGCCCAACAGCCGCAATTACTTTCGGATGTTATTTTGAGAGCGGGACACTTTTTTGTAATTTCATGATTGTTCAAAATATATTGTTCTCTCTCTTGTATCGTTCTTGATGACATGTTGACAGACATTTGGAATGCTCCGGCATTCAATTTGAAATTCCCAACCACGCGGTCATTTTCCGCGTTCCCTTGACGCTCTGGAAGACTATTATTATTATTATGTAAAAGTGGTTATTGTACTGCGACCTTTTGGTCTATTGTACCCCCTGCTTACGCCTCAAAGAGGTATATTCTGTCCTATAGCACTCTCTCCAGTCCAGTTTCCCTTAAGAATCTAAGGATGAGAGCTGCCTCCAGTGGAAGACTTACAATCTTTTATATTTAATTCACTTAGATTTTCACATCAGCGTTTTTGAATCACCAATTAATTCTAGAATCAAAATGATTGCGATTATTTTGAAAGATTAATTAAATTTGCTGTCATCTTTCAATGAATACTTCTCTTTGTTACTGATACGCAAAGACAAAAATGTCTGCGCATATTTCAACTCTGGCATTAGACGGTACCAGAAACTATTCTCGATTGCATAAAGGTACCGAATGAATAATCGTTCGTTTTGTTGTAAAATCGTACCTACCTAAAACACTCGTTTAGTTATCTGCCACTCTTAACAGACCTTGAACTTCGATCGATCTTTTACCTCTAGACCATGTCCATGATTTATTTTATCTTTATAGCTTCCATTTTATTACAGGTTGTCTAAGAACAAGTTACGTATTGTTTCGAGTTCACGATAGATAGGGACGCGTTTTGTTTTTTCTCTTTTGTATAAATAGTGTTTAAATATTACTCACTGTAAGACAATTAAATTTATGTGAGAAATTCTAAGGTCACTTGCTGTGACTACGGCTGCGTATGTGACAGATAACATTGTTAAAAATTTAATTAGAGGCTTCACTTGTTGTATGGCCTTTTCCTCTAACGCAAAATTTACAACTCTGGGGAAGTAGTAAAAGTTTAATTACTCACTCGTACTTGCTTCTAAATAAATGGAGGCTTTGATACACAAAGGAGGCTTTATGACCAATTCACAATTCGGCGTTGAACGCGTGCGTGCGTCGGCGCGCTTTGACACGCTTTATCGAAACTTAACGATTTTATATTGAAAAGCGCGCGAGCAAGAATTTTGTAAAACGAAATGCTGCTTTGAAGCGAATGCGCGTTGAGAGGGTAGAGTATGACAGATTACAAATTCGGTTTGTTTTTTGTCAAATTGAAAAAACAAATTCAGAGCAGAATTCATGTTTCAAGTCTACATTTTTTTTATTCTAACAGTAATTTTTATGCACGTTTTGAATAAGGATTCTCCAAAATACAAGAAAAACTTATTTTTGAGCTTCGATCTCAGCAAAGCAAAGTTAAATAGGATCAGCACACAATTACAACAAATACACTCAACTTGACACTTCGAGGACTCACAGTAGTTGTAATTGTCCAAAATGGTCACGTGAATTGTTTTTGTAGTTGCCGTTTATGGAGGGGAAGCCAAGAAAATCCTACCTGCATACTCAGTTGAAATTATATGAAAAGTAAAATTTAGAATAAACATAGTGGACGTTGCAGAACTAGGAAAAGTCCAATAAGAGGCCGGTGAGAGAACGATATTTAACAACAATTAGTTCATATAAAACTATCATAGCGTTATAATGGGCAAACGTGTTACAATTTAAACGTACTTTACTCATTTTTTACTCACTTTTTTAAAAATTTGCCAGGGCCCTTTTCGAAATAAAAAGGACAAAATATCAACAAATTGTGACGGATCTCGAAAAGTGTCAAATTTCAACTTAAGTCGAACAACGGTTACGCTGTCCGCGAGAATACAAAAAGAATTTTGGTTTGGATAGGTACCTAGTCCAGACGTTTTACATAAACTAGATATCCGAACGTCCCCAATCTTAAAACAAAATGTCTGACTCATCATCATGGAACGCGCCCATTTACGTACCCTTTTAAATAATAAATACTTCATTCTTAAAAGATGAGTTGCAAAAATTGACCCAACAAAGGAAAAGTCTACATTAAAATAATTTTCTTTAACATTGGCTGAGTGACAATAAATGCAACAAATCCCTATATTATCCTGTGCCTTGTTTCTTACCATCTTTTCGTCAATAACGAATAAGATATGTACCTACCTACAGTTTGATGTTGTATTTAAAAGACTGAATTAAGCATATTTTTGGATATTTATTCGACATTCCCAAGAAATAGGACCACCAAAACCAACTCCAATCGTTGCTTGGAACCGCGACTGATCCTCGACCCAATAAAATGTTATGCTAAATGATGTCGGTTTAAGTTGGGAGTCCAAATTTTGGCCACCAAATAACTCGGAATTTTCCCGATCTCGTAAAGTCTTTTCGTAATTCCATTTTTGTATCTCCATCACTGACTGGCACTTGACTATGTGACTTTTCCGAAATTCGTGTTGAATAGAAACAGCAAAACAAACGCCAACCTCTTATCAAAATTGAACTTTCCCGGCACTTGAGCCAATTCAATTAAAACAATTGAATTGAGCTCGTCTGAATTGTAGACAAACATAGAGAAAAAAGTACTTGTTTTGATTCCACGGTTCCAAAGTGTAAACATCAAACTGTGATCTTTCAAAACGAGCCCACAAATTTATTTGTGCGCATACAGTATGGCTTGCAGTTGTTTTTTTTCGTCATCAAAACTTGCGATAATTCCACACGGTCTCTGGGTGACATAATCGAGAAGAAAATGCCATCAAATGCAGCACGTCATTAAATATAAATTACATTTTCACCAAAAATAACTGCAGTTCCACCATAGCCTGAAGGTGTTCAAATTGCGGCAATGAACTCACTCCAAGGTCAAAGCGATGTTTCCCCATCCCAGAAAAGTCGTCAATAATAACCGTTAATTCATAATAAATTCGCAATGCGACAGTCAAATCGGTGATACTGGACGCACGCACTCGATAGTTGTGCGGTAACCGAATTACGTCCGAATACCGAATTGTCATTCAGACATGTGCCTGTATCATGTCAGAAGACATGGCTCCCCCTGCTTCATTGGATAATCTGAGGTTGTACCGGCCCCTCTATACACAAAGAAAGAAAATTTGACTTTTGCCAAATGAGCTGTCACTTTTAGTCGAAGTTTGTACTGTTTTCTGTTTACAAAACCATTTGATATTTGTATGTCATTACGCATTCAGCGGGGGATATTCTTGAGTAACGTTTATCTATGGAAATGGGACACTTCGAGGCAGAGGCACGCAAGACTCTATCGCACAACTAAAGTGTGACACAACCTCTAATGGTTGTTATCGATGTTAGTAGCAACATACCAGCACTTGGTTGGTGTACGTTTTTCGATATTTATGAGAAACTGACAACGGAATTCCTGCTCTGACTTATGTCAGCATTCATGTGAAACACTGGTATGTACATAAAGAACTTCTCATGTAATCCAAGTTGCAGAGCATAGTGTTTCTCGGTATTTGATGCTCAAGCAATTACGCAATTAGTATCAATTTTAATCGCGGTTTGATTTGTTTTGCGTCAGTAATTGACATTCGATAGGTTTGAGAAGATGTCCTGAAGAGCGCACCCCTATGTTCTACTACGCGCATGAAGATGTTTAGTAATTCGGTAGTAGCTACCTACAAGTGTTTGTGAACTTGAAAGTGTTTGCTCACTTCGGACTGCTCTGTTGATTTGTAGAGCTCAAACAAATCAAATAGGCAAGCTAATTGTGGGAAAGATTCTGTTTGATTTTTAATTTCTCGATGCCAAAGGGAATGTCGTTTGTTGACTTTTGGAGATACTTAGTTGAACGTGTTTTTTTTTTTATGTGAATTTCAGGTGTGTCCACTTTTGACGGGAGTCGACCTAGCTTACCTTTGTAGATAATATTTTTCTGAGTAGAAGCTATTTTGAAGATGTTCTAAAGTATACTCCGTTGAGTGAAAAGCACAGTGAATTAGAACAGATGAGTGATGAGTGATGACTGATGAGTGCATAGTGTTTAAGTGTTTCCCTGTTCCCCGCATATTAAAGGTTTAAAGGTAGGTTTAATGGTCGATGTCACTTAGGCTTAGATATACCTACTATTGCAAATGCAGTAAAAGCCAATGATCTGGCGACAAAAGAGTTCGGCGAAAAGTTAGACTGACAGCATTGCAAACAGTATTTTATCGGAAAGGTGAGGCTATAATATTTCTTCAGGTTCCGACGAACAAATAATTTTGTTTTGTGTATTTGTTTGCTATTCACTGTCAACATTTATTTTGATTCCGAAAATAAATTTATACAGAAGTACAAAGAACATTATTTCTTAGTGGAATTCTCAAATTGATATTTCGCTAAAACATGGAAGCGAGCTCGCGAATTTGATAAAATTGAATCGTATTTGATTTTGTTTTTTCTGAATTTGGTATATTTGCTGTATTGGCAATTTATGAAGCACATTATGCGCTAAACGTCTAGCAGTCTCAATAGAACGAACCATAGTTTCATATACCATTAAAACACACTGTTATTACATCAATCCTCGTCTTGAATTACCGAACGCTATATAAAATTGAAAGAAAAATACCACATTATAATTGAGGACTCTTATTCTTTATTGTCACGCATGAATTCTCTTTCGCATTTTAAAGGTTTGGCGGGAATTACGATTATCAACAACTGCGACATATTGAGCATTATTCCCTTTCACGGTATTGGCTGTAACTTCCCATTAGAGTATAAAGTACATCAAGCATGCTTAAGTTACTTTGAACGATGAGTTGCTATTTATTTACGCGAGTTAAGTATCCATAGCAAAACATATTGAGAAAAAAGATAACATTATTTGTATTCAATGATATCTTTAGTCTCTAGTACAGTCTTGCACACAACGCTACAATGATAACATATGTAAAAGAGATAATATCGTTTGTATACAATGTTGGAATATTATCTCTTCTTCATTATCAAGCAAGACGATTGTACGCTTGGGTCTCCTTGTAGATAGATAAGAAAAGTATATAAATACGACTGTATGATGAATTTATCAACAGTCTTATTGTAACTACATAGTAGCCTTAAGCTCCTTTTAGAATTAGTAAAAAGTATTTCAATAATAAAGGACATAGTTCCAAATAAATATTGTTTAATTTTAAAAGTAAGAAACAAGTGTTCTAATTGGCGATCCTGCCAGGAGGTTAAATATACTTTTTAACTTCAATCGAGCGGACCTCGGGAACAAGTAGTGAAATCTAGTATAAACAGAACACTCGCGTTACCGGTTACAAGAATTACCTAGCATAGCAGGTACAAATATAGCTTCTTCGTACGAAGCAGCAAAGCAATTCAGTGAAAGTGTATATGTGGAGAAAAAAACACACAAATTCGACGACAACAGACACGAGTTCAAAATGGAACAACTCGCAGTATTAATGGCAAGATTAGAAGCTTTAGAAACCAGGAGCAACACAGTAACACAAACCCTAGAGCACACACGCACAGAGAATGCAAGGTTAGCAGCAATAATAACTAACCAAAATCAAATAAACACTAATTTAGAAACAAAACTAAATGAAGTAAAATCTGGATTAGGCATAGTACCAAACATACCTGTGCTAGAGGAAATAAGAACCACATATACAGATGGTAGTGAAATACAGTTAGACGCATTTAAAAGCCTACCTATTTTCAACGGCGATCAATCAAATTATCGGTCGTGGCGCGAAGAAGCATCCAGATTAATGGACAGCATTAAAAACTTCAAAACACACAGTAAGTACGCAGCAGCATTGACTATAGTGAAAAGTAAAATACAGGGTGCAGCCGCGAATGTGTTAACTAATTATAACACAATTTTTAATTTTGAGGCGATACGTAACAGATTAGATTATACGTACTCTAATCAAGAACCTCTATACGTGCTACAAGACATGATGAAAGCCATCACGCAAAAAAGAAGCACACTGTCTGAATACCACGACGAGATAAATAAAAATCTCAATTTAATAATATCAAAAATCACTATGTCAGGTGATCCGCCGAATATAATCGACAGACTAATTAAAAATGCTAACGACGACGCAGTTCGTATATTCATTGATGGTATGAGTGACAACTTTACAAGAGGATCATTATATTCAGCTACAATAAATGATCTAGAACACGCATTCGCAATTGCTCGCAGAATAGAACATGATAATGTGCACAGGCATTTACATCTCACTCAGGATAAGCACCACAAAAATATGCCACATGAACGCAGAAACGAAAGAAGACCAAATTATTCGAGCCAAACAACGAATTATCAACCCCAGAAGCAATACGATAATATGCAGCAACACAATCAAGGACCACAGCCGATGGAGATAAACTCGAGACAAATTGTACATGCACAGCGACAAAATTGGAATCAATACAAACCCGATGTATATAATCCACCAGCGAAACGTGAACACAGCGGGAGTTTCAACACACACAACAGACCGCAACGATCTTATCAGCAGAACTTCAAGCAGCAGAGAGTAAATAACTCCCGACAACAACGCAGAGACGATGTCAGCAGTACATATGCAGAAGCAGATGAAACGGAATGTATGGTAAATAATAACATAAGAATAGATCATTTAAACTAGTAGACGGGTTGCCCTGCTTAAATTTAACTAGTACTATTTCTAAGAAAATTTATAAAATTCTTATTGATACTGGTGCAACCCATAATTACATTAATAGAAAATGCGATTCTAGCAAAAAAATTAAAATTAAACCTATAAAAATAAAAACAATGCATGGTTATTCTATGGTAGATACAAAGAAAGTAGTTAGGATATTAAAGAAAAATATAACATTTTTTGAATTAGAGGATATTCAGTCTTTTGATATGATATTAGGATATGAAGGACTTAAAGTTCTAAACGCGGAAATAAATTTCAGTAATATGACTCTAACTACCATAAGCAGTGTCGAATCTATTCAGAAAATTAATTACATAATTGGGGAAAATAATATTTATAAAGCAGACATAGATAGACTGATGAAGATTAATAACAGCATAGGACCGTTACCCTTTACAGATACTATAGAAGCAAGCATTAGGACGACCAATGATAATCCGGTTTATGTTAAACAATATCCATATCCCATAGCAGATAACGAATTCGTAAACAAAGAAATACAGAAACTCTTACATGACGATATAATAGAAAAAAGCCATAGTCCTTATAACAGTCCCATATGGACAGTACCTAAAAAAGGTTTGGACGAAAAAGGAAAACCAAAACGGCGCATGGTTGTTGATTTCCAAAAACTTAACGCTCACACTGTAACAGACAGATACCCCATTCCGGATGTCAACATGACAATTCAAAATTTAGGTAAAGCCAAGTACTTTACAACATTAGATTTGGAGTCAGGTTTCCACCAAATTAAAATCAAAACAGATGATAAAGAAAAAACAGCTTTTGCTATAAATGGCGCAAAATATCATTTTAAACGAATGCCTTTCGGGCTCAAAAATGCACCAAGCATATTTCAGAGATGCGTGGACGACATTTTGAGAGACTTTGTAGGTAAATTCGTACACGTTTACATTGATGACGTATTGATATATTCTTCATCTGAGGAAGAACATATACAGCACATAAGTCAAGTATTCGACGTACTCAATAAAGCCACATTAAAAATATCTGATGAGAAAAGTAAGTTTTTTCAAGAAGAAGTAGAATACTTAGGTCACATAATCAGACATGGTAGAATCACTACGAACCCTGAGAAAATAGCAGCTATAGAAAATTTTCCAGTCCCACAAACGGTAAAGGATTTGAGAGGATTTTTAGGTCTTACAGGTTACTATCGTAAGTTTATAAAAGGATACGCAAGCATAGCCAAGCCCCTGACATTATATTTACGAGGAGATAACGGTAAAGTAAACAAAAAACAAAGTAAAAATATTAAGTTAAATCTGAATGATTCAGCATTAGAAGCGATTAGAATTTTAAAAAATTATTTGAAAGAACAAGTCGAACTTTTTCAACCGGATTATAGTAAACCATTCGAGCTTACTACTGATGCATCCAACATAGCTATTGGAGCCGTACTAAGTCAGAATAAGCAACCTATACACTTCTTGTCAAGAACACTGAGTAAGACAGAAGAGAACTATAGCACAAACGAGAAAGAGCTATTAGCGATCATATGGTCCTTACAAAAACTCAGAAACTACATATATGGTATAGCAGACTTAACCATATATACCGATCACCAGAGCCTTATATATTCTGTATCAGAAAAAAATCCCAACACAAAGCTGAAACGTTGGAAGGGAATCATTGAAGACTTTGGAGCAAAATTAGTTTATAAACCAGGAAACCTAAATCTTGTAGCTGACGCATTATCACGTCAACGCATAAATACTTCTACCATAGAAACAGCACATTCAGCTGAAAGTTCTTCTAATGATATAATAAAAACTGCGAATCAGCCTTTTAATGCATACACTGCACAGTTCGAACTTATTGAAGATATAACAAATAATATCGAAACACAAATCTATTTTAGTAACAAAATAAGACTCATAATAAAGTTTAAGGACAAAGACTCTTTACTAAGGCAGATGAAAGAAGTTATACAACCCCAAAAGATTGTAGCTTTGCATACGAAATTTGAAAACATATACAAATATGGTGAAAACATAAAAAAAGAATTCCCACTAGTAAGATTTATATTCACACCAAGAAAACTTCAAGACGTGACAAATTTGGAGGAACAACTAAAACTTGTAAGGGTAACTCACGAAAGAGCACACCGAGGGTTACGTAACAATATACAAGAAATCTCAGAGAAATATTACTGGCCCGATCTAAATAAACAAGCAAAGAGTTTCAACAGAAAATGCATAGCATGTCTATTTGGAAAATATGAAAGAAAACCTATCAGAGAACCTCTGAATAATTCAGAAATACCAACACATGTGGGAACACACATTCATATGGACATATACTTCAACGACAAGTATACTTTCCTTGTAACAGTAGATAAGTATTCTAAATATACAATCCTTCGGGAAATCGAAACTCGAAACAGACTGTACGACGTTATGGAAGAGGTCTTATCTAATTATTTCCCAAAATGTGAACGACTCATGACAGATAACGAGAAGGGATTCAAAACAGAAATGGTGAACCAAATGTGTTTGAAATACAACATAACTAAAGTAGAAACTCCAGTATACAGATCGACAGCGAACGGTCAGGTAGAACGTGTAAACGGTACAATAACTGAACTGTCTAGAATATTCACAATTCAGAATAAAACAAGACTTATCGAAGAAATATTTAGAACAGTGCGTGAATTAAATAATTCTATACACTCAGTTACCGGTTTGAAACCTAGAGACATTTTCTTTAATCAAAATAAATATAGCAATAGTGAAATTATAATAAATAAACTAAACTCAGCATCCAAAAAAGTGATCGAACGTCTAAATAAAGGAACTCGACACAGAGAGTATAAAAAAGGAGATAAGATAATGGTAAGAATCACAGGTCTTAGAAAGAAATCTAACGCCAGATACATAACAAGAATAGTAGAAGAAGATAAAGGAGACACTGTAATCTCTAAAGAAGGAATAAAAATTCACAAGGATAACATAAAGAATTATCATTTTTCAGATGACGAAAATATTAATATTCCTAACATTACTAGGAATTGTACAGAGTCAAGAAGGGCAAGGAAACGTTCAAATAACTGAGTTACTAAACAAGAAGTTTATACTTACGCAAACAGATGACGTGTATTTATTCAAAGAACAAACTTATTTGTTACATGCCACCAACCTGACTTCGATATTTCAACCTTACGTAAATATCGTAACTAGTAAATATCAACCTACACAAGAAGAAAAAATTTGGTTAAGTAAAATTAAGAATTTAGCAGACCAATTACAAGAACATACTAGGCATACTAGATCAATTAACTTTTTAGGAACAGCTTTCAAATATGTGTTTGGTAATCCTGACCATTATGACTTAGTTAACATAGAAACGAGTATAAATAATCTCATAGAAAACAATAATAAACAAAAAACTATAAATTCTAGATTTGAACAAATTTTGCAACAATTCGAAGGTCAGAGCCTTAAAGAACATTTAGTAATAGAACAAGTGTACGAACAATTATTATTATTGACCAGAACAATTAATGCAGCAAAAAATAATGAATATTTATCAGAAAGCCTAGACTTAGATGACATTAAAAATATTATTCAACATGAAATAATTCAAGTACCCATAATAAATATACTTGAGTACTCTAAAATATTATTAGCTAGAACTGATGAATTCTTCATCACAATATATAAATATCCAGTTCTAATTAAATCATGTAAATTGTATAAAGTAACACCTTTAAATTCAAAACATGGAAAAATCATTACAGATAAAACAATTGCCTTATGTAACCAAACTTATTTAAGAACAAGAAATTGTCAAAATCATCTAAGTAAAAACATTTGTGAAATTAACTTTGAAGAAGAAAATTGTCTTATTCCACTTTTAAAGAATATAACTTCAAAATGCAACATTAAACAAGAATACGATTACGACTTAGAAATTGAATCCGGTGTTATGTTATTAAGCGGTAAGCATAAGTTAAATAATCAAACAATTAATGGTATAAACTTAGTTACTTATGAAAATACTATAAATCTAGACGATAAAATATACAAAAACATGCATAAGCAAATTAAAGAAGTTATATTAAGAAATCATAATTCAGAGTCTTACATCGACCAAATAATTAAAGAAGATACAATGTACAAATTCGATAACATAGATACTTTAAAAAAACTAATTATTCCTTTTGAAGAAAAACCGATATTATCAACTATATACACAATTGTAACACTGATTGTTATTCTAGCATTTACGTACGTAATGATAAAAACTATACAATGTATAACAGATCGTCAAAAACAAAAAAAGATTGACGCATATAACAAAACTTATGAAAGAGAAATGTTAAAAATAGCGTCGAAAAATCGGGACGATTTCGTTTAACAAGGGGGGGAGTTAAGTATCCATAGCAAAACATATTGAGAAAAAAGATAACATTATTTGTATTCAATGATATCTTTAGTCTCTAGTACAGTCTTGCACACAACGCTACAATGATAACATATGTAAAAGAGATAATATCGTTTGTATACAATGTTGGAATATTATCTCTTCTTCATTATCAAGCAAGACGATTGTACGCTTGGGTCTCCTTGTAGATAGATAAGAAAAGTATATAAATACGACTGTATGATGAATTTATCAACAGTCTTATTGTAACTACATAGTAGCCTTAAGCTCCTTTTAGAATTAGTAAAAAGTATTTCAATAATAAAGGACATAGTTCCAAATAAATATTGTTTAATTTTAAAAGTAAGAAACAAGTGTTCTAATTCGCGTCATACCCATAAAGATGGTAAATAAGACTAGATATTAGTAAGAAAATAAATAGAATCGTTATTAAAAGAACATGTCACCATTTGTATTTCATCATGTGACTAAATGATACACATATGTATACACTTGAACTGATCGATTGAATTTTAAATTCATTTAGTTTATCTAAGTAAAAACGTTATTACTTTTAAATATGTAAAGAGTTTTTGAAAGGAGTGATTAATTTAATAATCGCGATATTGTTTTTGTTTTTCAGTGCGGGGTAAGAATCGAACAAAAAATGTCAAGTAGAATTATAGTGATTTATAGCAACGCTAGACAATAACACCATCTAATAGTGATTTTTAATAGCGAAAACTTTTTTGTATAGGTACGATAAGGCTTAGTCAAAATTGTGACAATTTGTTCAACAGGTAAAATACTGATCGAGAAATTTCATCTAACTGGCTCTGTAGTGAATGAGAAATTATTATGTCGTCTCCTGTCAGACAAGTCCATTCCAACTACTGTGAAATTGAGTTCAAGTGCAAATGAGGATACGGACATTCTAATTGGCTGACATTTTGCAGCAGGTCACTTTAAAGTATAGAAATGACAGCTAAATTCGCGATCTAATGCACCATGACATCGAATATTTTGTAGGATATCTCACAGATCACACGACTCAATGGAGTCCTTGAAGAAGACAAGTCAAGGAAGGTACAACTGGCTCAGGAAAATACTATTCTGTCAACTTTATCCACTATATAAAGAAATTAGAGAATCCATTAGTTTGGAATATTATCAGACATATTTCTATTTCACTTCGTAAGAACATCAAATGACACATAAGAAAAAAAAAACAAACTTGGTAAATATCAAACATAAAGTCAAAATAAACTGCACATTGAATAAATAACATCATCAAACAATTGAAATTCCAAACACGTCACAGACACTGGTTGTAGGAGGAATAACCTAAAGTTGGGCATTTACTTTTAACATGAAATTCAAGAAAAAATCACAAGAAATTCTAAATTCGCTCACCGCAACTGAGTACTTTTTCTGATTCTGGTCAGCAGATTTATGTGTGTGAATGTTCTTCTTCACAGCTGTAATCAAGATCTGAGAAAAATAATTGTGGGGCTTTGTTGTTATTGTTTTTAGAGATTTTGCTCCCAGTTTAAGACCTTTCGTCATTCCATATTAATTTGAATTGCAGAACCAAAATTATTATACATATCTTTGTGGCACAAGACTTTCAGAAGGATTTTTGATCTAAGTTTTACAAAATCGACATTTTGTTCTCAAAATTAAAAGAAATTTGTAGTCGGATTCGGAATGTCCTTTTATTAACTAAAGTTCGAGCATTAAAAATAAATGTTTTGCAATCGTGATTCTATTTGGACTGCTCAACCTTGTAAATTTGTGTTACCTTTAAAAAGGGTTACCAAATGAATATTTCTCACTGAGCTTAAACAAGAAATAATTTTTTTTTAGGTTAGGACGAGTATTTATCAGCAATTCTTTTAAAATAGTTTCGATAAGAGTTAAGGTACAAGTTTTAAGTTATTTTATGAAATAATTTCTTATATGAAATGAAAGGTTTTCGAACTTGCAAATTCAGAAACTTATGCACGAACTTTTTTTATTTTCCCAAATTTGTTTACTTTGTTAAGTTGGCGCAAATTTAGTCACCCGATGTTCTTTGACGGTATTTTTTATGAATTAACCACTTTGATTCTGCTTTTGTCTTAAATTTGCTTCCATTAAGTCGAGAAAATTATATCGGCTCGGTGACAATGTGGCCATTGGGGACCGGCTTATGGCATTTTCCATCCCTTCCGGCGGTAGGTCTTCGTATTCTTGACGTATATTCTCTTCGAGGGCTTCAAGAGTCAGAATCTTGTTGAAACAATCTCGTGACTTCAAAACAGCCCACAAAAGAAGTGTGGAAAGGTTAAGTCAGCCAATTCACACTGCGCCAACACCACCGAAGAGTGTAGAATTGACATTTGGCGCCATTTGCAAAAGCTGTAACATCTTCTGATGATGTTATAACTTTTGCGTCACCTTCAACGGATTACATTGACCGTGTGGTTTCGCCTCCTTCTTTCTCAGTCTAGTAGGGAATTTTTTGCTAGACTGACAAATATTCTTTTTAAGGGAAACATAATTATTTGTTCTAGCGCTAGTCATCTTGAGAAAATGAGAAAAATGTTATTCTGTGCAATGCATGTGTTGCTAAAATGAACAGAAATGACAAAATTCGCGGAAATAAATAAATATGAATTCTGTAGAGCGAAGCTGTCACACTAGCCGCCTTTAAGCAAGTTCCGTATCTTCATTTCGATAAATTTCAGGGAGAAAACAAAATTGTTGTCACTTTACAACCTCTGTTAGGAGTTAAACCGACGTCTCCCTAAGGTATGCAGCACTACCTTTAATTTGCGTTTACGATATTCTTTATTACCTGCATAGTTCACAGCGTAATATCGTACATTGGAACGAGAAACCATTGGTATAAAATCGACGACGGCAATTTCCCCATTTAAGCGGAGTGCTTTATTAGGTTTGTTTGACGTGGGCCCTAGTGCGCACTGGTTTAACCCTAATGTGTTCGATATAGCACTGAACTCGCCCTGGTACTGAAAACCTGTGTTTGACATGACTTCTAGGGCGCCATAGTTGTGCCCTGAATTGACCAGATCTTCCGAAAACCGTCTTGAATCGTTGCCACCACCCACCTAATTCACCATCACATCAAAATGCACTTGTTGAAGATAAGTTTTAGATTAGCCTCAGACTCTGATCAGATTTCTGGACCACACTCCTCTCCCCGTATAGCATTTCCTTATCACCTTATCACAAACTCAAAATTGAATGTGTCTTAATTGCGATCAATGTTTGTTATTGTTTTTTTGCAAACAATTTGCTCGCAAACGCGGCTATGAATAAGAGAGGGCTCGCCTCTCGAGTTGACAGTGCTTGTTCAGCAGCCAGTTGACATACATTGATTAAGAAGTGTAGTAATAGTACTCCAGCAGAATGAGTCTCATTTTGGTTGTGCTGGCTTTGGCCATTATTTACCTTGTGCAATTCTTGCCAAGGATATCAAAGTTCTACCGTATAGTTAAATTCTCACAATCTGTGCCCGGTCCCGGACCCTTGGAATTGGTTGAAAACATTAAAAAAGGAGGTAAGTATACCAACGAAGAGAGTTCATAGTGCAAGAGTGGAGTGTGTTTCATTTATCTGCTTGAAGATATACATGGATGATTGTCCGTTAAACGCACAGATTTTCCGCGTGCTATGCTATCTTTATGTAATTGCTTGAATTTACCTATGCTTAGTATAATAATCAAGAAAAATCATTTAAAAAAAAACCGTTGATTAGAATCGAAGAACCATTGATTAGAAGAAGATTAGATTAGAAGAAGAAGTTAAACCAGACATGCACTTCAACTTCAACTTTGAGTGGTTTACATTGATTAAGATGTAATCTGTTCTAGTGTACAACTCTTCATATGCATTTAGTATGATTTTTTTTAACTGAAACATCCCCACAAATTTAACAGACGTATGTTTGTCCCAAGATCAAATATGACCGAAATGATGGTAATAAATCACTTTTAAGTTTATAATTTCCAAAAAAAATTTCTTTCAACCTAAAACTACATTTTTCGAAAATCAAACTCTCAAAGTTATAGGCAACCTACTGTTTTCTTTTTAAGTTGCCAGATAATAGAAACTAGTCAATAGAACTCCCCTAAATTCTGTTCTTCTGGACTAAGAAACATACCTTTCTTCTATGATATATGACAGATGAGAATTTAAATTTGTCCAAAAACGTTTCACCATTTTAAAAATATAGAGTAAACCAGTGAGAGACCATCAAACTGTTTGATTTACTCTACATACCTTCCTAGTTGGGGGTGCAAAGTTGTAGTTCTCGTGATTTATCTACCTTGTATTTTTTGCTAAAGTTATTAGAACTTTTGTATGGCACTCGTATTTTGATGAATGGCAAAATCGTTTCCTCTCTTTTTGAAGACCTTTCCTACTCAACTTTTGGAAACGGGTACCATTCGCAGTTTAATTAAATTTGGGTAAAGTTTTAAAATCAGTTTTCGTACTAGAACAGACTCAGTTTCAAAGTCACGTGCATTCAAAATTTAAAAAAAAAAATACAGACAACAGATTGAATTTGAAGCACCAAAAAGTCAAGAGTCAATGTTCAAAAACACATAAAAGATCTTTGGACGGGTAATTGTTTTGCTTTGTAAAAAAAAAAGAAAAAAAAAAAAAAGTCTGTCTACAGAGATTTGCGTTCAAGGGTGATAGCGATTCAGTCAGACTTCTGCGTTATAACGATTAGAAGTGCCGAGCCTTTTGGACTTTGTCCAATCAAGTTTTAACGATAGGAGCTCACTCCAGACAATGTTGAAAATAGCTGCATTTTGAACTCAATAACATCGTTATCATTTCTGAACAATTGTGAGTCGCTGCAAATGATTTAAAAAAAAAAAGTTGTGTTGGTCAGTTTATATAATTTTGTCTGGAAAGGTACTTTAATCTTTGGGCCGAATTTTGCGCTGAAGTCAGAGTCGGCATTCTGTAAGGCGAAAGTGAAAATGTTTTCTTGTGCACGAATGATTTGGACTAGGTTACAGAAGCAAAACGTTCGTTAACACGAAAACGTTTGACCATTTTCGCCTTACAGAGAGCCGATTCTGTTTTTTTGTATAAGTATTTAAGTGCAGTCTTAGGTAATACGCAATAACTTCCCAATATACTATTAACCTGTGATACTGTTTTGCAACCCTTGCCTTTAGGCGATAAGGAGGCTCTTCAAGGCTACAAGGTACAAGTCGTTTGCACTTCGCCCTTATATGCGGAACAAAATGACAAAGGCGATTGTGCATATTTTCATTCGGTACTCAAGAAATATCTTTCCGTATAAATTTTTAATTGACAGATTATAGAACGCCGATTTTTCTAGTGAACTATGTTTAAAAGAGCATTGACTGCTCCGCTAGAGTCCGAAAGAATAATAATATTTCTTATCAAAGGGTGTCAAAAAAGTCATTCGAGTTTCATGAGTGCATTCAGACCGTCTGATTTGTGAGTTTTGACAGGCAAATTCCCTCTGTTGTTGTTTAAAGTTGGCCTTACACGTGCACAATTTTTCTGATTGGGACGGGACAGTGTTTGGAATTTTAAATTAACATTTATTGCGGGAAGTTATTTTATAATAAAATTATCAAAAAAGGAGATCATATGATGCCATTTGGAGTAATTTCGTAGATTGATTAGAATTTTATTGTATAAGGTAACGTAAAAAACACGCGAAAGTGGGTGCAGTGGGCACAGACTAGCTAGTACTTAAAAGGTATTTTCATGCGATAATTGTGCGCCTCTGCTCTCTACAATTTAGCAAATTAACTGATCTATCCTTAGATAAGTATGTATATCAATATATTTAACGTATTTAATCGTTGTTAAAACTATCCACAAACGCCGTGGAAAACATGCTCTTCCTGCTTTAATATTATTTTCTATAAATAAGCCCAGTAAAAAATGAAAAGGAAGAGCCAAGAGGCAAGTGCTGAACTTAAATCTTTCTACAAGCATTTCTATATACAGAAATTTAAACAAATTCATGTAATGAAACTTAGATGCAAGTTTTCTGTATTTCAAAATAAACAAACAAATATCGCTCAGCCATAACTTGCCAAACCTTTGCTTAGTATTTTTTAGATTTTTCGGCATAAAAATTAATGCAAATAAATAAAAATAAATAAATAAACAAGTCAACCATATCAGCTCTTTCGATGACTTACTCTTAAATGTTACAGAGCGACTATATTGTATGGCAAAGGTTTCACCATTCAAATCGAATGTGGCTTTTTGAAGTTCTTGCTTCGTTTTTGTTGGCACGAAATGAAACAAATAATGCAAACAAAGGCAAAGGCTGCAAGACCTAATTGGGTGGCAAACCGTCCTTCATATCCAAAAGTAGCCTGCAAATATCCGTCGTAGTTTATTTTAAAGGCCTGCCGCTGGGCGCCATTTGAAACACTTTTCGCAGTATTTTTTTTAGCGTGCGTTCCTTCCTGAACCAAGAAAAAATTGCTGTGCAATAAATTTGAAACGTAACTTGTTTTCCATTTGTCCTGCATACTATCTGAGGATGCATAAACATTTCTTGATTTATACGTACAACAAAAATATCTATCGCGTTTTGAAAATATATCATTTTTGTTATCACCATTAAAGTGAGCAGCTAAATTGAGATCAACTGGCTTAAAATCAAGCTAACCAGATAAGTAAACATTTCAATTAGTGGTGTTGCGTCGAGGAGCTGCTGATCATGTCCCAAAATTTATATAAGAGCAATAGTAATAACAAAAAATGGCTCACGTAAAATAATATCAGGAGGTCCTACCTTGTTAGGATCCAAAAATAGGCGCAAACAAAAGTTGATTCACATTTAACTTTGCTGTTTTTAGAGATCCTCTACTGGCTGAATGAATTGCGCGGTCGCTATGGCCCAACATTCCGTATTTGGTTTGGCAAGGATCTTACCCTCTTCGTCAGCGACCCCGAAGATGTTAAAAACATTCTTGGCAGCAATCGAATGCTTTACAAGTCGCGTAACTACAAAGTGATTGAACCATGGCTGGGCAAAGGTCTGCTCACCAGTGGTGGTGAATTGTGGCACAGCAGGAGGAAAATGCTGACACCAGCCTTCCATTTCAAAATGTTGGGCGAGTTCAAGCCCTCAATGGAGGAAAACGGCAACATTTGGATCAGCAAACTGTCGGAGAAGGCCAACGGCGAAGCATTCGATATTTATCCTTACATTACGCTATTGGCTCTGGACATCATTTGTGAGACTGCCATGGGCATCAAGAAGAACGCTCAGTTGCAAAGTAAATCGGAATATGTCACCGCTGTACAGGAGTAAGTGAAAATTTAAGTTTTGTGATGGAAAGCGTTTTATATTCTTTGCACTTGCAGTATGTGTCGCATCACCCATCGGCAGTCATTCTCACTGTGGAAGAGGTTTTCGTTTCTCTTCAATTTGACCGCGGAGTCCAAGGATCACATCCGCGCCTTGTCGATTCTTCACAGCGAGACCATGAGGGTCATTGAGTTGCGCCGGAAGGCTTTGAAGGAATCGAATGTGCTCAGCTTGTCTGATGCTGGTAGGTAGCAACTGATCTTTTTGAATAACACTTTTAATGGACTTTCCTTCAGAGAAAATCGATGATGTTGGCGTCAAGAGACGATTGGCTTTCTTGGATATCTTGCTGCTCGCCCAGATGGAAGGAGCCGACTTGACTGATAATGACATTCGCGAGGAAGTCGACACCTTCATGTTTGAGGGTCATGACACAACAAGCTCTGCAGTGTCGTTTGCTATCTACCTCCTGTCGCAACATCCAGCGGAACAACAAAAAGCCTACGAAGAATCTGTGGCCTGTGAGGGTAAGGAGAAGGAAAGCATGAAGTACCTAGAAGCTGTGATCAAAGAGACTCTGCGTCTCTATCCGTCGGTGCCATTCTACAGTCGCATGATGACTGAAGATGTTGAAATTGGAAAGATTGCCGTGCCAAAGGGTACCAGTATTGCTGTGCTAGCCTATGTGGTGCATCGCGACGAGAAGCATTTCCCTGAACCAGAGAGATTCAATCCGGACAGGTTTTTACTCGAGGAAAAGAACATGCATCCGTATTCGTTTGTTGCCTTCAGTGCTGGTCCAAGAAATTGTATTGGTAAGAGACCATTAAGGCTGTTAGTTGTTGGGACTTTTTTTCTTAAATCATTGTTTTATTTATAGGACAAAAGTTCGCAATGTTAGAGCTGAAATGTACTCTTGCCAAGCTATTGAGAAACTTCGAACTATTGCCAGTAGAAGGATTCACACCTTTGCCATTAGCTGAGCTCGTGACGAAGAGTAAAAATGGCATTCAAGTCAGACTGAGGAAGCGGCAGTGAATAGGGAGATTAAGACAATTGTGAATGAATTGGGATAAGCATTACTTGTATTGTATAAGAGAAATTTAAGCAAACACATAAAATATACTTACGAATAAATAAAATAAATTTATACTTCGAGTAACCGAATGTTTGTGATTCTTTAAGAGTGCGAGAACTTGTCAAGTGTCAAGCTTCAAGTAGGCCTCTTAAGTTACTAATTTTGGGAGGCTATATAGCTATATTAGAAAGCAGCGGGTTATTGTGCTAAATTCCAAAACAGATTTTTATATAAAACGGCCTTTAGAAGGTCGCCACAATTTGTCGCCGAATCCTTCACATTTAATAATTTCGCCATGAGTGAAAAGGCTTTTGCTACATCATACACAAACTGAAATGGTTTGATGGACATTGTGTCATTGTTCTTTGAATGAATTAGCTTTTTATATACAACACATTCCAGTTGTTTGTACAACTGCAGAGGTCAACCCCTTTAACAGATCAAGACCACATTTTCCTTAAAAGCGTGTTTTTAAGAATTTCTTTGAATTTTATATAATATAGAACAGCGTTTTTAAATCTTTTCGCAACAACGACCCCTTGAGCACATAAAACAAATTAGCGACCGCCTTTGAAATTGAAATGTGAAACAAATTGGCAAACTTTCACTGCAAAAAATATTGTAACGGTGTCGTTTAGTAGGCTTTTTACAGTTTTGAATAGGAGTCTTTTACTTGAGCCTCGATCTCAGCAAAGCAAAGTAAACTTGGATTTTAAGCACGCAACTACAACAACTACTGTGAGTCCTCGAAGTGTCGAGTAGAGCGTAGTTGTTGAAATCCTACTTAACTTTGTGTTGCTGAGATCAAAAAAACAGGCCTTATGTTCACATAACGGCAATTATACTGCACATTTCTCTGTTGTGCATCCGTCTTACTGCTTTGTTCGCTTCTTGAGCTAAATTTAAGCTCCCATACAAAATTGTCTCCAAAATTTAGCTGAGCTACATTTAAGCGATAATAATAGCCGCGAGCTAAAAATCAAACTTTTGTTTCAGAATGTACTTCGTGTATACCTGTCAAAATTTTGCCTGCCCATTTAATGGGTCGGCATATTTTCTGAAGCTGAATTTTGACAGATCGTTGTGTTTCTGTGTTGCGGAACTAAACTAAATTTTATCTGGTTTACAATTTTTCTCTCCAAACATCAGCTAAAGTCCTAGCTAAATTTTGACATAGAGAGCACAACGATCTGTCAAAATTTAGCTTCAGAAAATGTCCCCACCCATTAAATGGGCGCGAGTTACATAGCAACAAAACCTGGCAACAAGTATCATCAACATCATTATGATCAGTACCAGATTGGCTTGTCAACAAATCAAGCAATAACTTGTAACATAACTTGTCCAAATCGGCTTGTAAGCAAACCATCGGACCATGCTAAAATGCAAGCAGATAAGCCCATACGAACTGCTGGTAGCAGATTATCATCCGCTTATCTGTATCGTTCAAGGAATGGCTTGTAAACAACGCATCCAAGGCCAAGCAACAGTTCATATTGGACGATACAAAAGTATGCAGAGCAGGTAGCAGCATTTCCAGCGTACGTACCAAAATGGAAACAACAAAAAACCACCGTTTAGATGATAATGTGCACTTTTGTCACAAATGTGGTCCAGGAGCAAGTGCTTGATCAGTCTGGGTCTTGTCTTCGGGCCATTAACATCTGAATTTGAAATGTTAATTAAAACTTAAAATGAGAATTAAATTTTGTTAAATTTTTAAGCAAAGAAAATAAAATAAAAAATATATGAAAATAAGGACTCAAGTGATATACCTCGCGCTAAATCTTGACAGATACATGAAGTACATTCTGAAACAAAAGTTTGATTATTAAGCTAGAGCTGCGTACCACTCAGCTAAATGCGTTCGCTTAAATTTAGCTTAGCTAAATTTTGGCGAGAATTTTGTATGGGAGCGAAAATTTAGCTCGAGCACCGTACTAAGCTAAAGTCTGGATGAGTTTTTTTTTATAACGATTTAGATGAGGTGTAAATAAGAGATCATTGCATTTTTCGGATGATTTCTTTTTAAGATGAGTTGTTTTCAGTGACACTTGTCTCCAGCGTACTAAAGGGTCCGACATCTAACCCGAGCAAATTGCTGCTGTGGCGGAATTTTGTCCAGAGGCATAATTGGGCCATTTTTCTTCGAAAATGAGCAAGGAGTGGCCGTTACAGTCAATGTCGATCGTTATCGGGCCATGTTGAACGAATTTTTGTTCACAAAAAATGAAGAGGAGGATATTGGCAACATTTGGTTTCAACAGGACGGCGCTACGTGCCACACAGCCGAAGCTACACTCGATGTTTTGCGCCCTGTTTTTGAAGATCGCATTATCAGCCGCAGAGCTGATGTCGTTTGGCCACCTCGGAGCTGCGATTTGACACCGTTGGACTATTATTTGTGGGGTGCCGTAAAAGATAAGTGTTACGCCGACAAGCCATAGACAATTGACGCTTTGAAGGACAATATTCGTGAAGCCATTGGTGAAATACAGCTGCACACAATCGATAATGTGCTTAAAAATTGGACCGATCGTGTAGGCTACTGCATGGCCAGCCGCGGCAGCCATTTGAATGAAGGATTGTACTTTCAAATAAAAAAAGAAATTTGAGAAAATATTCAGTAGTTTTTCTTTTATAGCATTTTAAAAAAAAAAAAAGTTTGTTGGCGGACCCTGTATATGCCAAAATGTAGCTAGGATTTAGCTGATGTAGTGAAAAAAACCTGTGTGTGCTTATTTGATTCAAGCAAATATACTCATCCCTTTTCTTGATGAGAAGGAAAAGCTGATTGAGCTTTGTGCGGATGGAGTGCTTAAAATGGAGTTTCAGTCGCAGAGGATGGACGTTTTTTGTATTTAAAGAAGGAACGAGTACCAAGATCTTAGAAATCTATCAGGTTGTTAGTGACATCTGCTACATCATACCTGTGGGAGCTTACGTTTTCTTTATTGCTTAACATAAATACTAAGGCCAGAAACAGGAAGACGATTTGATTGTACATGTTTCCAAAATAACTCCACGGTTTGACAAATAAGTCAATAAAAGACAAGATCCGCTCAAATTTGTTATTGTAATGAAAATAATAATTCCGGGCATGCACAATGCACATGCTTCTTTATGTTATTCGGTGAGTTGAAATTCTTTATTCAAAACTTATACTCATACAATAGAAATAACTGAAGTACATATATATCAATGTCGATGTGTTTCAATCATAGTCGCATAGTCCTTACGAATCCACCAAACCACCCGAAATCGTAAAAATCGGACAATACCTTTCAGAGTTTTGAGTTGTACCCACCCGAGCCTTTCACATTAAGTCCCGTCCTCATTCCACAAACTGCTTTAATTTTACAATGTCTGATAGTAATTTTTATTAGAAATAGCGTTTGAATTTTTTTTTTTTTTTTCAATGGGAGGTGCCACAACCTGTTTTCCTATCCCTCTAATCTTTAAAAAAGATCCTTTTGGGTCCAAAAGTACCATATCTTTAAAACTGGAACCAACCATACCCACCCACAAAATTTCATTGAAATCGGTAGAGTGCTTTCCGAAACCGACAACAGTCCCACCTACCTTTTAAGTCTTGATAAACAGTAAATACAGAATTACGAACAAGACAAAGAAAGAATCATGAAAACTGGCCGAATGGTTAACGAGTTATAACGTCAATATATGTGTATATAGATACATAGAATAGATATAGAGAAGATTTAAAATATTTTTTTGTATTTGTCACTACTCGATTTTTTTCCAGTTTTTTTTTTTTTTTTTTTAAGTGCATTTCTCCATACAAACTTTCATAGCCTCGTTCATACCCTCAAAGTTTTGTTTTCGCGACAAAAAAAAGCAGCCTATGTCTTTCCTTGGTCCAAAACGAAACTATCAAGCCCAAAATCGTTAAATCGAACAATCTGTTCTCGAGTTATTCGCGCACACACGGACCTCATTCTCTTTTCTGTATATAGATAGGTATGTATGTACCCTATTCCTAACAAAGGGATTCGGTATTTCGAAACATGCCACATGTTTTTCAAAAATAGATATAAACTCTACCTTAAAAAAACACACTACGTTTACAGTTTAATTTTGTTTATAATTTTTTATTTTTAACATAAATACAGATTTGTTAAACAATGCTCTTTTTAACTGACTAACTATGAATACTTGCCATTTCATTACACACAATACTAAACAGACTAACTTAATTAGAATGCAAATAATTTATTTATTTATTTATATAGGTCTCTCTGTCAATTTAGTTATTTCATTCCGTCATTCTATTCAAAACTTAGACTTTAGGATTCTAAGTACAAAATACACATTTACACATTTAATATACAAAAAAAAAAAAAAAAACAGTTTGAATTTGTTTTCAATCTAACATTTTGTTATCTCTCTATACACATTTAATTATTTAACAAATGGAATTAATTTTTATTAATAGGAATATACTTCCAGTCGATTGCTGATTTGCCTCGTCCGCACAAATATGTTTGCTTTTCTCAATCCTTAGCTTAACGATTTGTTTTTATTTATTTAAACATTTAGTAGTAATGAAATTAATTTTTTCCTTTCTGTTAAGATTAAATTTAGTTATTGTTCATTAATTTATAAGAGGGCTTTTGTGTCCATCACTTTCAGATATACAAAAAATAGAGACAAGACAAGACAACATTGCAAGTTATGATTCTCCCATTTTCTTTTTAGTTAACTTTAAGTGTAGTATTTTCGCTAATGTAAATTTGCAAACATTTTTTAAATTATCTTGGGTAATTTGTTCTTAAAATTTTGTTTCTTTAATATGTAACACTGATATTGCAATTCACGTCTCTTCGCGTTTTAGAACGTTTTAATGTATAGGAGACTATCATTTCTTTAAAGCTTTTGAAAACTAAGTATTGACGCGATAGGGATCTGATTTTTCTGCTTACACATTTCCTGATAGTTATTGGATAAACAAGAAAACAAGGGCTAATATTAGGATCCAAGTAAATTTATAGCCATGGTAGGCAGTAAGAGTTGCAAACGGGATTGTCCGATCGCAACTGAAAGATCGAGTCCCTTTGTCAGTGTTTCCGATTGGAAAATGGTGATCCATGTCCATTCCCAGAGCCGCCCCATGCACCCATACCCCCACCACCGCCCCCGCCACCGCCACCATTGTGGCTGGCCCTTCCACCGCTTGCCGTACTGTTTACAGAGCTCTGTCGACTAACTGAACTTCGTCGTTGAGGGATGACAAAAGCGGGTGGTGGCTGAGGAGTATATTGCGGTGGAATGGAATTAGCCGAAGCCTGGCGAACTAAGGTCCGACTAGAGTTTGCCGATGGCACCTGAATGGAGCCACACCGAGACATCGTTCCCGACCTAGGAGGAATTGCGGGAGGAGGTCCCGACGGTGGACCGTTGCCGCCACCACGGGCTTTGCCTGACTCCACCGATGACTGCGAAGGAATTCTCGGTGGCAGCTGTGGAAGGTTCTTCGAGTTCGGCGAAATGGGACTTCTTGAGGGTAGATGGGTTGGTCGCTGTTGGCCACCGTTACCCCCGGTCGATGTGACATGCTTCGATTGCGGCTGCACTGCAGAGGTGGTGATAGTCGGCTTCTGAGGTGGCACACTGTGCTTGATGGTGACCGTCTGAAGCTTACTAGCCGGCTGCTGAGGTAATGGTTGTTGGTGACTTGCCTTCGGTGATAGTTGTGGTCGAGACTGCCCGCCCTGCTGCTGTTGCTGTGAGTGAATGTCTTGAATCTGCGGTGTGATGACGACTGGGTTCTTTTTCTGATCGTGACCAGCGGCCATATAGGAAAAGACACAAAGTACCGAGTAACAAATTTGATCGGCCTTAAAAGTAGAAAAGAGAAAGGTATAGTTACTCAGTATCTTTTCAAGTGTAAACAAATCCACTAAAGGATTCCGAAGCAAAAAGCCATTCAACACTTACATTAGGGCTTAGAATTTTTATTTTATTTTTGAAGATTATACAACAAACAGAAACAAAGGCGGAAGAAGTATGTGTGTGGTGTTTTTATTTATAGAGTAAACTATAATTTTGGATAAATTAAACAATTAGATAGCTGCATGCGGATATACGTTATACACATGGATGTAGCTTTTAAATCACATTTGAGTTGCACTTTTAGGTTAGCATTTCATCATTTCTTTGGTGAGAATCATCTATTTCGTTGGCCTTTTGTGGGTTTTCCATAAGCTTTCTAGCCAAGTTTATCGAAAACAGTCTGTGCAGGCATAGGGCGGCCTCTGATGCCTTTATTTGCAATGCGTAGTTTGTAGTTGGTTTTGTGGATTTTGTTTAGTTTTAGACAACAACAACAACACATTAAAGTAAACAAAAAAAAAAAAATACAGAAAATAAAAAACTTGATATCTCTTCTAAAATTAAAATTAAAATTTAAATAAATAATGATACAACTTTTGATAGATCGGAAATTTGGAAAAATTAAAACTTTCAAAGTTATCTCTATCAACACTTGAAAATGAAAAATCGTGCAATAATTTTGAAAAAGAAAACGGTTTAATAAAGCGAACCGAATAAGTTGGGCTACTACAACAATTTTTGAGAAACAAAATTTACTAGCCAATCGAATGCAGACTTACCATCGAAGATTTGTACTTTCGCTGAATGAGTTGTCGTGTTTTTGGATCTGTAACGAGGGAGGAGAAAAAGATATTGAAATTCGTTTTCTTGTGTTCGTTTGTAAAATATAAAGGGTCTCGTGAGATGTTTTGACAGGTGTTAATATTGGTGATCCCCGGAAAACACAATCTACAACTTAAGGTTTTTCCCACTGCGCCACCTCTCGCGAACGTCCAAGAGCATAACATGGCATACAAATTGTAGTTCCATTCGACCCAGAAATAAGAACTCACACAAAACGAATGGTTGTGAGAAGCTAGGCAGGGTACACGCAGTGTTGCGCAACCTATTTATTTATTTATGCCAAAATAGGCAAGGAGGCCATCTTTGGTGGTACAATCGAAAAGCAAAGCCTACACGTCATCACGTTTGCATGACAACGAATTTAGGCCCAATGAATTCAATTAGGTTCTTCAGCCTTATATTTAAGGAGTTAACAACTTATTTTTTAAATAAAATGCAACTAATACCACTTTTGAATGGAATTCGACTTCGTGCATATGTCGACCACGGGAACGTATGCAGCGGGGGATACGTTGAACCCAATTTTCGATGAATCGGGCGCACATTTCGACCGATACGGCCCTTATTCTACCGTCGCCGGCTTTTGGCTAGAAAAATGATGTAGCCCCATAAAAAAAAGTCTAAATTCGTTAAATTCCACGATCTCGGCGGCCAAAAGCCGGGTCCGTTTCTCGAGATAACAAGTTCACCGAACTGAGACTTCAAGACGCTGTGTGGCTTGTGGCACCGCCTTGTTGGAAGTTGGAACCACATATCACCGATGTCCAATTCATGCAATTACTCAAAGAAATATCGTTCCAACATGTCTCTGTCGCGAAAGCCATTTACCGTAACGTGACATTCATTTTCATCAACGAAATGACGCCACCGACATGAAAACCCACCAAACAGTTACCTTTTGCGGATGAAGTGCGCTGTTTCATGAAGCACAGGAGTGTTCTCACTTCTCCAGTAACTCATATTTTTCTTATTGACGAAACCCTTTAACCAAAAATGCGCTTCATCGCTGAAAACTGAAAATTGTCGCTAACGCTTTTAGTTGCGACCACCGACTCGGAATTTCGGTAGTAAATTTTAATTATTTGTAAACGTTGTATGTTGATTTTACTGAATATTTGGACACTTACAGTTCGGTAATCGGTTTAAGGGTGCGTTCACACTGAAAGTTTGATGTTGTCAAGTCGCTTATGAAAGACCCTTTACTACATTATTTAACCTTTGTGCAGAACTTTTTGCAGAACGTATTTACTCTGTATTTTCTGGACTAGATTTGTCAGTTGCCCTTAAGTCAACGGAAAATGAAAAATAGCCACGCGATCAATATAACAAACAACCTACAAATGCTGTCAGACTTCTGTCTGAAGAATGTAGAAACGTCCCCAATATACATAGTTCAATAAGTTGAAGCGGTCATCTAATTGCGTTGCAATATGGTGCTGTCTAATTAAAAAAAAAAAAAACGTTTTGTACTCACTATATTCCTCTAGTACGAATATTCCACCCTTTTGGGTAAAGCACTTTCGAATATGATCCAATCGGACGAAAAACTGAAATTAGTATACATACGCAATCGTTAATATTTTATTTAGTTTACAGAACTAGTTAAAGAATCAACAAGTGGCATAAAAATAATAATAGTTGATGTAGTTTACTCGTTTCTTTCGAAAATAAATCGTGTCATGTGGTAAAAGTTTGTTGGTGGTTGTTCGAATTTATATTTTTTTCAATTGATCGTGTTCAATATTTTCCAACAATTTGTGTCAACGTTCATTTCTTCTTTTCTGTGGTTTACAATCATAATTACAATACATGCAATCACAAAGCTAAACTTTGCCGACTTCAAAAATATACAAAAAAAAAAAAAAACAGTAGGTACTCTAGATACAAGCATTTTTGAAAGCGCAAATATTCAAAGCACACACCTAAAAGTAGCTGTGCAATATTTTCTCATTTATAACTACAAAATATAATATGCCTTCTTAGCACTAAACATAAATCCGGAAACAAAATATTACTAAGCAAAGCAAGCAAATTTACCACGAACAAAAACAAAAGAGAAAAACAAATTTCTAATTAGCACTTGTGAGATGGTCTTAAATTTTAGAGAAATTAAAATCGATAGAAAATGAAATCGTTGAAATTTCACTAGAGTTTTTTTTTAATCTCAAGGACGAAATATTTATATATTGTTTTTATCTTTTAAGACTAGCCTATTGTTGACCTACTGAAAAAAAAAAAACAAATTTATATTCAAAGCAAAATAATATATTCTTCAGTGTATTTTTTTAATAACATGCTACTCAAATTTTAAATTTACTATAACAGGAGAAATAATAGGGATATAATGAAATAAAACTTTATGGTTTTGTTTCCAAACTTAGTTTTTATTTTAATTTACAGGAGTGAGAACTTGTTTTTTTTTAAATGCAATGAAAGAATTTGTTTATACATTTTTTGTTTGTGAACTAAAAAGAAAACTCTTGGACAGTGGTTAGGTGAAGTGGGCATAATTTGTTTTTGTTTAATAAGTTTAGTTTTTATTTAGTCAACTAGTTTTTGTTTTAAATAAATATATGAAACTACATTCTACTTGCCTTAAAACTGTTGCTATACAAATAAATTCTACACAAGCAGAAAAACAATAACAATTCGGTTTTTGTTTAAGTTTCTTTTCCAAATATATACTTTATTGCATTTGAAAGCAATGTAACATTTACTTCTACGAGTGTTTGTGTATTTTTTTTCTAAATTTTTGCAACGATTATTTTTTTTTGTTACATAACTAATTTCTTGTGAACACTCACAAAAATCTAGTAAGTACAACTTAATTCAAAGTAAATTTGACTTAAGGAACAAAAACCAAAATAAAATATACTTTCGTGTTATTGCTGAAGAGAAACATTTAAACAAATTGTTTTGACAATTTTTGTGATAGTGGTACTGAGTTGAAATTATACATAAAAATTTTAGTTGGATGTTTATGAAAAAGTAAATAGAAAAACATACAAAAAAAAAGAGGAATTTTGTTTTATACATTTATAATTGTTGTACAATGAGGTGGTAAGAGTCTCTTGTGTGTGACTGGTGGCGAATAAATAAATTTGTTATTCAAACGAAAAAAAAAAAATAACAAAAATCAAACAGTAACTGTGGATTTTCGTTTGTTTTGTTTAAACAATTTTTTTTTTAATTGGATTTAACAGAACAAACAAAATTGAATTGAAATAGTACCTCGAAATCCTTTTTTTAGATTTGTTTCAAAAAAATTGGGCACACGCAGTTTTATTTGTTTTGTGTTTGCAGGATTGCAAACGATTTTATGCGCAGATTGTAGAAGCGGTAGATAGTAGTTTGTGGTGGTAGTAGTAGAAGACCAATCCAAAAGGAAGCGGCAGCGATCCGCAAAAATAATTATATACAATTTTTGGTTGTTTTAGTTTTGTATTTTGTGTAAAGTTTTTTTTCTTATGTCTTCTATTTTCTTTTTAAATTAAAAACAAATATATAAAATCAACCTATGTTTTGCAACTTATCTTAAAAAATTTTGAATGATACAAAATTAGGTAAAAATTATGTGAAAACATTTCGATGAAGGTATGGAAGAGAAGACGAAAAAGAAATGATAACGAAAATGGAAAAGAAACAGATTGAAAACGAAGTTTGATAAAATTTCCTATTTTTTCGAAATTAATTAGCGAATGTACACAAGGACCATCTCAAAAGTTACCAATTAAGAATTTCGATTTTAAGTTCAAATTGAAGATTGAGAAATAACAAAAAATCGAAAAGACGAGTAAATAAAATTTATTGATAAGAACATTTAAGTAAATTTGAACACAAAAAGTATTATATCGAGATATTGAGAAGAAAAAAACCGATTATATATTTAGTTTGAAATATATTTACAAAAACAAGTAAATTGTCGAAAGAAAAATAAAATTTATATATACGCGTTTGCAATACCACTCATCTGAATTTTAGAAAACGTCTGTTATTCTCTTTATAAATTAAACGAAAAATATTTTCTGATCTATATACGAGTATTCGGTATATATTCTTTCTTTTTTTAAATAGGTTTACGGTTATTTAGATAAATTAATATGAAATACAAAATCAAGTATATATAGATATGAAAGGGAAATCTTAGTAAAATAATCAATATATATTTATGTATTTTATTATACGGTATTTGTTCATATATCAATTATAAATAAATATATATAGCATTCAGTACATTCACTAGCATATTTATTTAAAAAAAAAAGTTATATGTATAAAGAATATGTGTTTGAGTAGGTATATGTGGCAATAGTTACATATATGTGTGTAAATAAAAAGTCTAATTACGAAAGAAAAATGAATAGGTAGAGTAAAATATAATCTCAAATCCATTGCTCTAGTTTGGCTTTCCAATGTCACAATATCATTTTATCGGCTGTTCGTGCTTCTTTGAACACACCTGTAACTTACCGGGAAAATACAATTGGATAGCAAACAGCCAATTAGCATGCTTCAATAATTTCTTAGCGAGAATTAAAACCTTCTTTTCAACCTTTAAAAATGTTGTACCACTCTATTTAGATGGTAGCGGAGTAGTGAGCCAAAATAAAACTATCCACTCGCCTGTCATTGGAACTAAAATAACACCACCGGGTTAGTTTATACGTATTTATGTTTTTTTTTTTAGCCTTCTTCTGGTAGTTCGCGGAAGTGCGTTTGATATCCGCTTCAGAGTTTTTCATTATATTTAAGCGAATAAAGTAACAGTATGTTGTGGTTAGTCGAAATTTGTCCGTTGTCTTACTCGCCTTACGAAAAAAAAAAAGAAAAGCTCACACATTTAACCAAGCTATTCCAAGCCTGCACGGCGTTTAGCCGTGTTTTTTTGAGCTTCGACCTCAGCAAAGAAAAGTAAGGATTTTCAGCACGCAATTAGAACAACTACCTACTGTGATTCCTCGAAGGTAGTTTTTGTAATTGCGTGCTGAAAATCGCACTTTACTTTGTCATGCCCACATCCAACCGTCAGTTTGCGATAACAGTTAATAAACTGTCACAAAACATTTGAAATTCAAATTTATTTATTTTTAAACTTTCACTCGAATACAAGTTTAGTAATCATGTGACTATAGCCGTAACCACACTTGTAAAGTGTGGTGTGTTGCGGTGTCGTGTTGCGTTCTGTGCACAATTGGCAAGTGTGCTGTGGTTTCTTTTAAATGAATTCAAATGTTCATGTTCATGTGTACTCGTTTTTTCACATAGGCAATTTTATAGAGATTTTTGGCGCAATCGGACAGGAGCGATTTCGACACAACGCACCAAATATGTTTCCACACATATGAAATCTATTCGAGTGACAGCGACACGCAACTTCACAAACACACCACTGGTTACAAATCTGGTTCCGGCTTAAGTTAAAATGACAGGCCGATGGTTTGTATTTCTACCATATAACTTTAGATCTTTGGGTGGAATTGAATTATGAAGTTTGATTCAATCGATATTCTCACTTTTAATTTCAATACAAATTCATTTGTACCAACTTGTTTATTTCTTATTTTATTTTCACTTTCAAAGGTTTCTATCAGACCAAGTTGAGCTTTAAATTTCGTCGACAGCTAGAGCACTAGCAGCATGTCAAATTCCATAATAACTATTGTACATTACATTAAGGTCGTTTGTGCTATATTATTATAAATGGATAATTTTTGTGTGGTGATAAAAACAATTTTTTATCTGTCAAAACTATCCTAACTTATTTTGTGCCTATTTTTTGAGGGAGCGTTTAGGAGGTGTTAACTTTGCAGTTGTGGTTTTCACGAATCTTTGCGCATTTGGCTTGAAAGCAAACTTCTTAAAATGACGTAAAACAACTGTGCAAAGCATATTGGTATTGTGGCAGTATGCGCAGATCTGAAAAAATATAGAGACCTGCAAAAAGTGCTGCGAATCGAAAAAAAAAAATTGATTTTCTTGCCCATTGGAGAACGACATAATACGAATGATTTATTTTTTACAATACAAATTCAAAAATAATTTTTCAGTGGCCGTATTTCGTTTGCCGTGTTCAATTGACGTCAGCCACTTTTTATTTGAATTCTTTCTATCCATTTAATTTTGAAATTTGAAAAAAACTGTTTTATTAAAATGGGTGTTCTGTTGCGGTAACGAAACGCGCGCTTCGCACATTTTACAGTGGTGCCCATTTCCGGATGAATGGCTACGTCAACGCACAAAATTGTTGAAATTGCGATAATATCGGATGAATTGGTACGTCAACAAGCAAAATTGTCGAAATTACGACGGTACTCATCCACATGAGATCCAAGAGTGTCTAATGCATCCCGAGAAAGTCACTGTTTGGTGTGGACTTTGGGCTGGTGGCTTCATCAATCCATATTTCTTTGAGAATGGCGAGCGCTAATGTCGATGGTTACCAATTTCTTTTGGCCTGAATTGAATGATATGGACACCAACAGCATGTGGTTTCAACAGTACGGCGGTACGTGCCACACAGCTCACGCCACATTGGAAATCCTGCACGACCGATTCGAGGGCATGGTCATCTCACGGGATCGTGCGATTTGACTTGTTCTTGTGGGGTTTTCTGAAATCGCAGGTCTATGCGAATGAGCCACGAACAGCGGCGCTCAAAGCCAACATAACAAATGTCATCGGTCAAAGTCTGCCTGATTTATGGACATTTCGGATGCGCGCCACCCAGGGGAGCCTCAGCGGACATTGGTCGATCTTATAGTCCATACATAACGGCACCGCCGATAGGCCTTTCAAACGAATAAAAAATGTCGGACATCTCACACACACTTCGTTTAATTTGAATGCAAGGATAGGAAGCGCTTAATGAAAGACACTTTAGGTTCCCGATCTATTTCGAAAACCAGAATGCAAGCTAACCGGGGAAATCTCGTTTGTGTCAAACCGCCGAAGTCCGCGATTTTTTCCACTTCACTCTTACTGATAAAAACCTTGCCAAGTCAAATATAATAAAATTTCCTGTCCGTAATCACTCAAACAATTTAATAGCAAGTTCCGACAACTTAAGTAAAATTTATATTTATGCGCACCTACAGTACAGATTCGGGTTAAGTGAATGTGCATTTTACACACTTTTTCTGTTACATAGAAACATTATTTTTAAAGCATTACCTTCTTAATAATATTATGCCAATTGTTTTCGTGTATGTTCATACAAATTTTAAATCAAAATATAATCCAACTGAAGAAAGACAGATGAAAAAACTTCAAAAATAAAAATGTATTATGTTAATAAAACTAAAACTAACTTCATGCGAATTATGCAGTATGACTTGGTTAAATATTTGTAATTACAAATTATTAGAAAACAAAATAGTATTAGGACAAAGTATAGTTGGTAAAGATATTTATATAAAAATGATGATTATTCACTGATAATTATGGTAAACAGTAAAACAAATATGGCCACGTATGCTTTTGAAAATAAAATCGATGACAAGTAGAGTGGTTTTGCATTGAAAAATAAACTTTTAAATTTATATCATATTAAAGGCGACAGAAATGTACGAAAGTAGATTGTTATATATATATTATATTATTTTTTATACAAACATAAAGAAATAAAAATGATTTAATAAATAGGTGGAGAATTTGTTTCTTAACATTTAGAAAAAGAGACATCAAGTCGGAAATTTCATATTAAACAAAATATCATATGCCTTAGAATTAAATTAATTTGATTATTAATTTTTTTTATAATTTGTTTTTATTGAAAAAATCATTGAGAAGGTCCTTGCTATTTGCATGTTTTTTTATTATTTTATACTTAAAAGAAAAAGGTATTTTTTTGTGTTTCAGCGATAAAAAAATTTCGGATGGGGAAAGGTTTTACGCAATAAACTCACGTAGCCATACGATTATTAAAATATGTATATTTATACACACTTTCAGTTTAGTTAAATAAACAGCAACAATAATTATTAAAATAAAAGTAAATAAATAACTTAATTACTGTTGCTTTGAGATAAAAACACAATTTTGGTTAAATTTAGTTGTTAAGTATTTTGTGTGAATTTTTCTTACCTTACTGTTCGCAAATAACAAACCAACACCCTCAAGGCAGACCTGTAGGAGACCACCTTCGCCAGAGTTCATATCTTGCACTGGGAACTCCCCACCAAGTTCAGGTACATTCGTTGGAGTGCCACCTCGTTCCATGGCCTCTTTGATGCAGTTGTACAACTCCTTGCACTGAAACGTTCCTCAATTCATTGAACCGATTTAAAAAAATATGTCTGTGCTATATATACTGACCTTTCTCGTGTAGTATTTGTGCAACTGCGTTTGACCGCCATTGCGTCGCCAGAGGCAAAGAACTTTTGTCTTTGGCGAGAAAGTCATATTGACCAGTCGCTCATACCACCATCGTTCGACAATTGTTCCGTTTACCGATCTCAGAACCAAACCGTCATCACGGACTTCCATAAATCGTAATGGACTCGTGGCATCCACACCCTGGTGGACAGTGAAGCTCTGTCGATTTAAAAGCCTGGAGCCCAGTGGCTTCAAATCAATGTCATTGCCATTCTAGGAAAATGAAATTTATAGAAGCTGCAGATATATTTTGATAGCTGTCACTAACCAAATTATTGATTTGATCGACTAAGTTGTGAACTTCCTGCGAATACACCAAACCAATGTGACTTTTGCCCAGCAAACGACGGATCTTCCTCTTGATCTCTTCTTTATTTACATTCAACATGACTAGGATGGCTGTCAAATTGTAGAGCATCGTTGAAAGTAGTCTGTCCTCATCGTGCTCTAATCTTTTTCTCTCAGAATCACTGAGAGATTTGTACCGCTCCATCATTTCGCCAGGTCCCTATTGACAAAAAACTGATCATGATCGATTGTGAGAATTAGAATGGAAATACCTGGTCCATTCCAATCATATCACGCTCTTGGCTAACAGCGTCCAAAAATGCGTCCTCCCAAAATTGCATTTGATTCCACAGCATTAGTCGGTCCTTTCCAAGTAGGCCTTCGAACAGGTACACTCTGGGACTATCAGGTGATGGTGAAGATGAGGTGTTAATTAGGTGACCACCAGTGTAGCGGAAGCCGGCGCTTAGAGTTGATTTGCCCGACCATAAGTTGCCACTTTTCTTCGAGTCCTTAGAGATGTTGGTCTACGAAAGCGTAAATAAATATTAAGAACTGGCATTTGATAAGAAGAAAGCTAATTTTATTTGGTGAGTTAATACAGTAGAATCGGCAGAAAGGAGAAAAATAGATTTGTGTTTTTCTATAATGCAGATTATAATACCAGGCTTATTTAATTGAAATGTTTAGACAGAGTGCAACTTTTCGATAGTATTTACGTCGTTGATTTATTTCCGTTGACTGTTTTTAATTAAAAGACAGGAGAATTGCGTGCACGATTGATACCTTAACTTTCATTTATCTCCAACATTTAGCTTAAATTGTCCGAAAATTTGTTAAATCCATGACAGACACAAATTGGGCACTTTCAATCGACAAAGTCTACTCACATCCAACTGCGCTAAAGCAGTTGAAATTGAAAGACTATGGGCCCGAAGTCGCAAGTGTGCACTCAAAAAAATTTACCTATTGGTAACAGATGGTCACAATTTTCCCTTTAAATGAAAGTTTTGATACCGAAATAAATCCTAAGTCATTTTCTTTTGTTGATTGAAGTTTCTTTAGTGCAGCATAAAATTGACTGCAATTAATTAAATTCAAAGATTTTTTAGATCGATAAGTTTTCGTGGACTTAATTAGTGTCAATTATGAACGAAAATAACTTAAGTTTTGTCGCTTCACAGATCCTCTTGTCAGCCACGAAATACCTACATTGTGACGTAGATATTTATTATCCGCAACGTCATGCACATGTATTCCCTCTAGGATTAGCCTATTTGTAACTATTGTAGTGTGGAATGTAGCGGGGAACATAAAATTTTGAAGTGTAATCAACCCATTAGTCACCAAACAAATTCCAGTTCCAACTTGAATTTGTCAAATAAGTGGAGAGTTAAGTGAGCTAATTCTAGAACCAACCGATACAACCGGAATAAACTAGAAACATCTCAATAGATGGCAGAGCGGATATAAATGGCAGATTTCAGAACAGGAAAGGACATCCGACAGTAGATTTTAAATCAGTGACTGCCAAAGTTCGAAGTAGTATTCGGTTGTGAGGTTGAATAAGTGTTTAAGAATTATTTTATGTGATATTGTTATAAGTTTCGCTTTTATCCGTCTGTCCGACCACTAGACCAATTTTGTACCAACGTCTTCCTCAGAAACTAATTCACGTAGAAGGCTGAAATTTGTACACAACATCCGGTATAACCTCTAGTTAAACGACAAATACCAATGAGACATCGACTGGTTTTAGAGTAATCAGTGATTTGGTGAAACAAATATTTTCATTCGCACAAAAAGCTGTTTATTTCTTGATTAACAGAAAAAATGGATATATATGTTTTTTGTAGATCATGCCCGTAGCTATATATGTGCCGAGGACTGTTTTGTGGAAAAGTTAATATTTCAAAAGATATTTACAAAAAACTGTCGACCACTATATAAAGTGTGTTCTCTTAATCGATTCCAATTGGAATTTTCAATGAATACTCAACTCTACTCATTCTCATTGAAACTTTTCCAATGGATACTCATACTCATTCACACACATTGTTGTTGGTTGTTTGTTCGCAATTTCAACTCTAAAGAAGTCCGGGCCCTTGGGTGCGTGAGTGACACTCGCACTTGGCCGGTTTTTTTCACTTACCTCGGTTAAATTTGTTTATTATTGTTTCTTGAAATTTTACATGTAAACTAAAAAGCACTGAGCTTTCATAGTTCAGACTTTCCTCATAGATGTCATACAAATATGCATGTGTTTCTCGATGAGTTTCGAAGTTTACCCCTTTTTTTGTAATTTTTCACACTTTTTACGTTCATACATTATTCATGCATTTTAAAATAGGTACGTCTGGCTTATAGCGCCGCGGAGTAAAAACAATAACCCATTAGGAAACGCTTGTTAAATTTGTAGTACAAGGAGATGAGTGCCAGTAATTTAGGGAGTGGTTAATTTTGCGGTCGGTGCTTGTTCTGTAAAGACGTTCGCGTTCAATTTAATAGCGAAGAATACACGTCCAAATGAGTGCATACTTTCGGGGCTAGGTGATTGGACGGCGATTGATAGCATACATCCCGGGTCTAGTTTCTTACAGTTACAAACTATTTTCTAAATGCGTTTATTTATATGTTGCATGGGTTTTTAAATATTTTTTTCTTTTATTTCTGTCCACCGAGTGCGATCGCTTGTTTCGACATTTACGAATGAGACAGCACAACATCCTTTCATTACCCACAGCGTAATATTTTGTTAACCGTTTTATTCACATTTTATTTATTCTTACTTACATTTTGATTTTCATATTCAGTATCGGATACGGTGGAGCGGCAACTTATAGAAGGCATTCGTTGTCCGCCGCTTAAATGGCTCGATGGCAGAAGATCACTTACCACCGAGAGTGCCCCCGTAGAGCCGGCACCCTAAACCAAAACACACATACATAAAGTTCATCATCTTTCATAACAATACGATATTAGGTACAACAGCAAAATGATACATACAGTATTAACGTGAACAAATTTCGATATCAATTTCAATTAAAAGCTACAAAAATGATGCAAAGGATGCAAGAAGCAGAAGATGATGGATCTATCTCTAGTTGTTTCGGCAAAAATGGTTTTCAAAATTTACAAGCGATCTGGAGTAGTTGTATGAATAGTTAGTCTGTCTAAGGCTCGAACAAAAATTATGTGTGGATGAATGTGTAAGTTTATAGTATCAGATGAGAGATGGCACACCAACTACACATTAAAGCCGTTCATTCAATACTAACACAGCCGGATAGTGGCTTAACTTACGTCAGAGTCAAACGAAGTCAGTTTGCTTAGCAGGACGTTCCGCTTCTGTGTCAGCATGTCCTTGAACATCTCTGTTGTGGACTGGCCATCCTGACTGTCCGCCGATGACATTCTCCTCTGAAGACCGCGATCACCTTGGGTGGAACTTTTGCGGGATTCCTGAGGCGAGGCCCACTCACTGCCGACGGCAGACGCATTGGGACTCGATGGCGAGCGTAGATTCTCTCGACTCCCCATCGGACTGGCCGCATGGCTAGAGAGCAGGCTGGAACTCATATCAGTTGTGGCTTCGTTGAGTTCCTTGCTCCAGAAGTGAGTATGCGCGATCTCCATCATTTGGAACACAGACGCCATCCCCCCGAGGCCGAAGTTTGAGTAGGTGCTGTCGAGGCCAGAGGCTATTGCTTGGATGCACTTCAGCATGCCCTTCCAAATGGGCTTCGTGATGCACTGAAAGGGGGAGATTTATCTGAGATTGCGCACATTTACTCTCCACTGTTACTTACCACATCGTCAATGTGATCATCGGGAGCGATCTTGCGGTCCATGGTTTTGTTGAGTTTTCCCAACACCAACATGCGATAGGACTCGTCTTCCATCAGCTTTCGCAGGCGATTCAGCTTTAACCAACCCACTCCTTCGCCAGCGAGAATCTGAGTGACCACGTCGTTCAAAAAGGCTTGATTCTCGGAATTGCTGTGTGACCGTTCTTGATTCTGCTGCCTCTGTAGCTCTTCCTGACTCTGTTTTGGACCCGAGTGCCTTATCAGGGGGGTTCTCTCCGCTAGGCCCTTTCGCCCCGGAAACGGGTCAAAAGACAGTCCACTCTTTGACTTCTGTGCAGCGGGATGACCTGGTTGCTGTTGCATTGGAGCCTGCTTCTGCTGCTGATGTTGTTGCTCTAGAAACAAGAACTCAAAATAAACTTGCAACGCAATTTTAACCAAAAAATAACTCTAACTTTTCCCTCCAAACATTCCCGAGAACATGGCCGAAGTTGAGGACGTCAGCCCATTGATATCGCTGCCAATGGATGAGAAGAAGTCTCTGCCAGTGTTCTGCATGTGCTTTTGTGTGGCTACCTGATTCCCTGGTACCTGCAGACCCATCTCCTGTTCGTTGCCTTTCATCAGACCCTTCTTGGTGGCAGCTTCCTTTGCAGTTTTCGTCAGATCGCCGAGTGTCGACTTCCCAACGTACGTCAAATCGTCGAAGGTATTCTTACTTACACCAGCTGCTTGCTTGGACACTTCAATGGCCTGCTTCGAAGCCTCTCCTGCGGCTTTTTTCGCACTTAGAGTGAGCTATTTTTTTTTTTTTTGAAAACAAATTGCGAAAAAGTTTGTGAGATTGTCAAGCAAGTTGATGAAGAAGTTGAAGCCAAAACTACCATTCGAGAAATTGAAACAAGGTGATAAGGATACAGAAGAAACAAAACAATAAAAGCAAAATGCAAGAATTCTTAAAATCTATGGTAGTAGTCCTCTTGGCAAGGCCCCATGGGAGGTGGTGATTTGGGGTCTTCGCATGAATTCAAGCTGCTGTGTAAATGTGAGTGTGGAACTAAAGTGCTGTGTATCTGAATTTTGGGAAATCGTTGTGACTTACAGTTAAAAAAGTGGGTATAAATGTTTTTTATAAAAATAAGTAAATGGCCTGAGGTTTAAGAGCAAGTCCACTACTACAAAAATCTACGCACGCATTTAATTTATTTGGCACAGTGCAGGCACAGAAGCTTCATAAGGGGTGTGCCATCTGCTGGTTTAACTTTGAAATTGTGAGAAAATAAAGAGCCTTCAAGGAGAAAGCCTTCAGATAACTTGTGAAATGTGAGTTCATTCAAATGGCAGTAAACCCAACCCAATTTTGTTGCACATTGTTGGGGGCTTGCAGCTCTATCACAGCTCGACCAAATTGTTATTGCGTTAGAGTTGATAGACTGCCGATTCAACATCAATCTTAATACGTTTTTTCACACTGAGCCGAAAACCGGTTTTCCGCGAAAACACTTGAAAACACTCGACTTCCCATCGAGTGTGAAAAGGCCTTTCAAGAAGACCCTCAAAAACAGGTCAACGGCGATAAATTCTCCATACAGATGAGACTGGAAGCAACCAAGCCACCTTATCGAGGAGAGAAGTGTGATAAGGGTTCCGAGAACTACGTCAAGATTAAGCCTATCGACTTTAAAAACAAATTCGAAAAGCGGGGCATGTTTGTGTTTCTACTGACGGAAAGAACTCTAACAACTTCGAAAGCCGACTTCGGTTCACTACTCCATCCATGTAACCCTTAACCACATTGATCACATTGCGATCGACACTCTAGACATGCCCCCGCTGCTTATAAAAATTCATGTTTGACTCTACAAGTTGCTGAACTCGGCATCTTTGAAAAACATTTACCCAACCTCCGCGTACTTCATTTCATGACGCTCCAAACCAACGCGCAGAGCACTGTAAGAGCGATCTATTGTCGAGGGCTGATCTCAGTTAAAAATGCAGAACTAAACTACTTTTGTGAGAAAAATTTTGACATAAAACCAGTGGCGGCTCGTCACATTTGATTTCAAGGGTTCACATTATTTTTGCAATAGTAAAACGTTTAATTTCACAGATTCCATATTTTGGTTGTAAACTACAAAATAATGTGGATATTAGTCTAGAAAACAATAGTTTTTCATTTTGCAATTTACCAATTTCATGAAAATCTATCATTTAAGGAAACAACGTACAACAACAAGAACAACACTCTTCCTTCAACCGACAAATTTACTGCAATTGACACTACAATTTCTTCTTCCGAGAATCGCAAACAAATTCAAAGTTTTATTTTTGTATCCACTTCCCTCGTACGCAACGTATACATTCCATGAACGGAGCACAATTTTTCTGTGCTCAGGTTGTTGCTTGATAAAGGCAACCAAACTCCCATTGTTGTTCTTGTAAAAGGCTTTTTGCACACGCATACTTATAAAACTTTCATGGATACCATATCATAGCCCATCGCACGTGCGATTGCTCTCGCAACATGTAGAATAGTGATAGCGATGTGTACCCAGATTTTTGTTCTCATTCTCTTTTCTTCTTTGTGTACATACATACGTACGTACATACATACTTTGTTCTGTGTGCTTTCAACATGTTGAGGAGGAAAATGAACATTCATTGAGTTGTAGGAGTGAATAAAATGGTAAATGGTGGCAAATAATAATTGAAATGTAACAATGTTTTGAAACAGATGGAGGTTCACGTGCTCATGTGCTCCTATGGACGAACCGCCACTGCATAAAACGTCTTGAGCCGAATTGAATTTTGCGTGATGCTTTGTTTGTCGGAAATTTGCAAAAACGAGTGTGTACAAACCTTTTCGAGAGGATTAAAAGTTTTCTCCTCTTCGTCCACAGAATCCTTCGAAGTTTCAAAAAAATAAAATTAAATTAAAAATCCGCATTTAAACAAACTCAAAAGGCTGAATATAAATTTAGACATATAAGCATTCAACACATTTAGACGGACACCGATAGAAGAAGCACTACAAGTTCGGGCCTCACTTACCTTGTCCACATGCGCCAATATGCCCTCCTGGCTGCTCTGCCTGGTAGTCTCCCGCACTAGTTCCTTGGCGTGTGAGGCGAAGTTCTCAAAGAGCGAACTTTGAGAGCCCTGTCGTTGACTAGCACCGGGACTGCCAGAGCTTGAGCCCGAACTGGTTCGTGCTAAGATGTTCGTAAAGCTGGGCTGTCTCACCACAGTTGGCGTTATTGGAGTTACCTACGGGGGAGAGGGAGGGGGAAAAGTTAAATTATAGGTTTTAATGAAATAGTAGCTAAAGACATACCGTTGCCTTTCGTTTCTCAGCAAAGCTTCCCTTGTCCAGGTCCGAGGCGTTCCGCTGGAGCTTTTGTGATCCTAAGAAAGGGAGATTTATCAAGGACATGTCAGTTGAAGTGTTTTTAGCTAACCTGGTGAAGTTTCGTCGTCGTCCTTGGATGATCGCTTGGCCAACACCTCTGGATTGGCCTTTGGCGGAAAATCAAACTCAGAGTCTCGATTGAAACTCGGTGAACTCAAGTCGGATCGACTCGATGATGACGACTGTGGCGACTCAGCCCGGTCATCATCCTCTTTGGAAGACTTTTCGATCATACCCTCGGGATATTGCAATTCACTTGGAGGATGATAAACTAAACTAGGATCTAAGTTTGATGATAGAGTCTGAAAAAATAAACCTCTAAAGAGAGTTCTCAGAAACCATGTCCCTGGTCATACCTGGGGCACATTATGGTGATGGTGATGAGGTCCGAATACATCGTGTAAACTAGGTGAGAGGTCTGACGAAACCATTTCCGATACGAAGTCACTGAGTGAGGAGTACGAAGAGCTGGTACTCTCAGCTCCTTCTGAGTCAGAACCGCTTTCGTCTGTCGGCTGGCATTCCAATTGCTGTAGGCTACGTAGTGCTCCATTCAGAGAGCTACCGTCGTCCCAAACCGAGAACCGTATGGGTGTGAGGCCGTGGGCGAACCATTTCGCCTTGTCACCAACTTGAATCGGATCCAGGACACCGGTTTGAACTCGCAGAAACGCCACATTTGTCGGAGTCAGTGACCATTCGGAGAGGAACTCCACGGCTTGGGTGCGAGCGAACTTATTCAAAAATACTGACGCTCTAGGTCGCGATCTTAGAAAGCTGTTGATTTGGAAAGCGACAACTGGTCGAGGATACAAGCGAAGTGTACGGGTATGCTCCGTGAAGTTGGCAAGTGTGTTTTGAGAGTTGAAAAACCGCACCTGGGGAAACATTCAAAACATTCACAAATTTGGTCGCATTTGGGAAGATCAGACTTACCATAGCAACCCTAGTGGCGACATCTACAGAATCCACATCGGTTCCGAATATGAATGGATTAACTGCTGGCGGAGCTCCAGGACTTGGCTGCCGTGATGGCACACCCTGAGTGGAGATGGAGTTGCGCTGACTGGCCTGCGCCGAGGAGGGTGATTGCAGTGGCAGCCTAGCTTGTGAAATACTAAATGGGGGAACAAGATTTATTACTCCATACTTGGAGTGATCATTTTTCAACTAACCCCAGTATCGGTGGTTGCTGGAGACTGTCCCTGATTGACGGCATCAACTGTTGGGTTGACGCTGCCTGATTGCTAGCCGACATTGATGTTAGAGCCTTGAAGATGCATAAACAAATGTCAATGGTGGTCTTTTCAGAAGGTTTTTCTTTGTGATTCAATTGAAAAACACTCTTAAAAATCAAATGTCAAATTCATGGTTTTCTACCAATAGCTTTCTTACATTTAACTATATGTTTGTCGAGCGAATGTGGGTATAGGTGATTTTTTTGAATGAAAGGGCTTCAAACTGAGAACACGGCCCAAATGAGTGTCAAATTATTTTTGAAAAAAATGGCCACTTGCACCAAGTGACACTCTTTTTCTATATGAACTTTGACGACACGTTGACGTGACTTTCATATGCAATCTATCGTTAAATGGAGCACTGGCACTTGCTTTTTAATTTTCAACCATGAACTTGACATTTTTTTGCAGAAGCTGCACTTAAAACATGCAAAATATTTTATTTACTAAGCTATACAGAAAATACGCTAAAATATTCTTAGCATTTACAATTTCTTTGTACTTACAAGAATATTTTAACTAACAAAAAACCAACAAAAATTTACATGGATTATGGCACTGACATGAATCGGGTATGATCGGTACAGTTTTAATTTGTTTGTTGGAAACAAAACTAAAACACAAACAAAATTATAAAACTCAACAATTAAACATTAATATGGACACTACCTACTGAAATTTATTAAATTTTTTTGACACAACTGAATATTTACAAACATTATTTTCGTTTTAAAAATTCAGAAAATATTTCAACAGGATGGCAATTCTGTTTCAAGACTTTTGGAGAAAATTGTGAATTTGGTACAGAAAATTACGGTTCAAATTTTAAGCACACGTCCATACCTACTGACATATATTTGATCTGAACCGAATAAGCTCAACACCTTGGACCAAACTCGAACTTGCCTTTTAGCAAACTTTTTGTAATTTACTACTCTATTTTTTATATAACTACTGAAAACTCGTTTTATTACTTTTTCAGAAGCACTTTTCATTGATTTTTCAATAACGTTATTGACTTTAACGCCGAATGGATAGAATTCAGCGTCGGAACTTTCAAATTCAGAATGACGGCTTGGAAAAAACTAAATTGGCCTTACCAATAATCAACTTTAGTTTGGCATTGATGCCAATAATCTACACTTCCCAAAATCTCTTTGGGTCTTACTAATAATCATTTTTAACCTTGAAAGTAAATATTGTTAAGGTCACAATATGCAAATTTGTATGGAAAATTTCGCCATTGTGAGTTTGAAAAATGATTATTAGTATAGCCATTTACCAATAAACAAATATAGTTGCCAGAATATGGCTAACTGTAGGGTCAACTGTTAATGTTGAGAAAACCTTGTTTATCTCGGGCATTTGCCAAATAAATCAACCCTTAATGCCATTTCGAAGACAAGAGTGCTGCCCAACCGTCCAAAATCACGGTATTAAATTCCGTAATGGGAACGAATTTAAATACGCTGTTATTCAGCCTGAGCGTTTACAGTTATAGTAAATTCTGAATGTTTTCTAATTTTATTCGTTGCAATAAAACAATGCAAATGGGTTTTAAGTCTAACAAACTAAACTTTGTACAAATGTATGCAACAAAATTAGGAAATTGCATTGTTTGTTTTATTTCTAAACACTTGAAGCATATATTTCTGTGTTTTTCTCTGTTTTATCTTGTTTAGCCGCCAGTTCTTGCTTTTTGATTGGAGTTTGTTTATCGAGATTGAGGATCTCTAATGAAACAATGGTTCACTTCGCGGAATATATAGCTATAAGAATAAAATTATCAGCACTCGGTTAAATACACGCATTAAGAAATATATAAGCCATACAATTCTTAAATATTTCTATTTTCGAAAATATTCACTTGCTATGGTACAATTTTGATGTTTAGACCACCAATAAGTTTTGATTAGCATCATCAGCCTACCAATAAATCAAAAAATTCAAATAAACTGTGTTCCGTTTGGTGAATAATTTGAAAGGGATTTTGTTACGACACAAATACACTCATAAAACAATCGTGAAGTAATATTAGGAAGGGAAGGTAGGACATTACTGATTTGCATAATGATGTTTGTCAGGTCAGCGCATATTTTGTGCATTTCCTATTTTGTGTTTTGTTTTCTGCTTATAATGAGCATCAAAAAGCCTTTGTAAGCTATTCGTTGGGCAAATTCAATTGCAGTTTATGTATTCCTTTTTTTACAATAAAATCCTCGTTGTGAAAGAAACCATTGACATTGTTTTTTACGACAGCAAATTATGAGATTTGAATTCTGCAATGACAACAAAAATTGAATAAATTCAAAGAAAACTGTCGCACAAGTAAAAGTGGAGGCATAATTGCTTGCTCTGAACTGAGTTCGAGCATTATGAGCTTGCTCAGATCGCTCTGATGTTGTTTTGTTTTTCCTGTTTTTTTTTCTGTCAAATGTGACTGTAATGTACATGTACATGATGTGTAATCAGCCTTTTACTCAGCTTGCTCAGTCAATTTATTCTGAGCTCATAGAGCGTGCTCTGAACGAAAAAAGAAACACAAATTCGAGCTCTGATGTGTCTGAGCTAAAAAAGGAAAAAATAAAAATATTAATATTTTGCACCTCGAAATGGACATTTACCAATATAAACAAATATACTAACTTTTTGGTAAGTCTGTATTCAAGAGACCTTAAGCGTGTTATAACTAACTAACTAAAACTCATCTGCAGTAAGCTTTTGAGTAAATTGGCAAGGATACGTTTTTGTTGAGTTTGCCCAAATTTGGTTACATATTCCTTTTTTCCAGCGCACATTCGATTTACATTAACCTGCTTTAAAAACGTTCGGATCTTTTTCCAATGATACAGATGTAAATTTTGCAGAATTATATCTTTTGGGGGTTTAGGTGCCAATTATAAAATATAGGCTTACAAAATGCTAAGAGTTTATACTTTTTTATAATTTTTCCAGTTGGAAATTTTATATTGGTGAGGAAGTTGGTCTTTAATGAATTCACTGAAAACGAGGTCTCTAACAAACTCAAAGCTGGACGATAAAGGGTTTTCAGTTCAAAGCTGTTAAGCGCGAGGAATTTGGCTATTGATTGCCAAGACCGTTTTTCTTTTAGCCAATCTGTGGCGATTGATCTGAAAATTGTGTAGCTTTGACTTCAACGACTTGATGAGTTCTTCTTGCTTTCGAATCTTTTGTTTGAATTTGTATCCCCGTATATGTATTTTATTGTGCATAGGAGCCTTTTCGGAAATTGGTACTAACTCTGATCTTTTTTTTTAAGGCCCAAAGTTTCGACTATAACTTTAAGTAGTTCAGAATGGCTTTGTTTTCCAGAAAAATTTCGCTATTGTGAGCTTTCGTAAATTTAAAATCCAGACTTAAATTTGTTATAAGTACGGCGCTTTTTTTTTTCATTTCTTGCTTTGTTCACGAGAACGTGAAGTCATATCTTTAATATATTTTACTATTTTGTTTTTTTTTTTTAATTCCTTTGTTTTTCGTTTTGTTTTTGATCTTCTCGAATCCTCCGACGTTCACCTTCCTTTTCACACTTCTTCGAGGTGGCATGATAAATTCGGATGAGTGAAAATATTTGAAATTTACTTGTAATTTGAATCACTATGTCAGTACCGTATCCAAACTGTCATTTCCACGGTATATAAAATCCACAGCATAACTAACTTCGCATTGGAACACAAGAAAATGGTGGCTACATTTCAAAGTCGCATTTATGACACATGTTTTTATATTTTTTGTCTCCTCTTCCGGCCTGGCACAGTTATTTCTCCGGTCATTATATCACAACGGATCTTTGAGAGAGATAGCTTACTTATTCCGGTCGTTCCCATGCAACACAATCAACACTAATGCACGAGGCTTTTTAATAATTTTGGTTTTGGTATCCGCTATTCTTAATTTTATATTTTTAAAAAATTCACAAGAACTGCAATAAGAACCAACTTATTCACTCAGAAACAAAAATTGTAAAGCACAATATTTTCATTGTTTAAAATGAACCAAAATATCCAAATGTTTCATTGAAAAATGCAATTGATGGCAATGACTTAAGAAAGTAGTTATGCAGAGTATATCATTCCTACGCTAAGTAACTTGATTTTTGAAAAGTTAAAACGAATTCTTGCTATCAAAAATAATATTTATTTAAAGCGAGCTTAAGAATTCTGAAAACTCAATATTCATCGCGTAACAGTCTTAATTTTTCTTAGTGTTAGCTAATTTGAAGTTAAGAATATTATTTTGCCTAAATTTAACTTCAGCAGTATCTAATTACAGATATATTTCATAGACTATAAATTTTCGATAAATGAACTGCCATCCTGCGATGAATTTTGAATGAAAATTTAATTTACGGTAACTGATATTTGCCAAGAGCTGTAGAAATGTTTACATTAACCTAATTACTACCTATACAACAAGTTCTATTTTTACAATTTAAATACAACAACACAGTTAGATAGAGCATTTTAAATGAACTCATGTAGGTTTCACGTTATAGTTCTTTAAAGGAGCCATGCTTAGGAAATATAGATAAAAAGTATACAGTGATACAAAAAAATCAAAACCAACACATTGACTTTTGGTTTTTGTAAAAGTGAAATTTATGTTCTTCGTTAAATAAAAAAAAATAAGGAAAAAAATATTTACACCAAGTCCAGCTTGATCCATAAGCTGCATAGCCTGCTCAGTATGTATAGGTTTTTTTTTTAAATTATGTAATGTGTAATGTTTTTTTATTTTTTTTAGATGAGAGAGCATTGGAAAAAATGAAAGTAGAAGTAGAAGTGTGTGTTTAGAATATTTGATAGTGAATGAAATTTTTTTTATTTTCTTATGAAACATGAATAAATGCTTAGAAAAAAGGCACATTGATAAAAGATTAGAAACATAAATATATAATATTAATTTAGAAAAAAACAAACAACTTTTTAGTTTATACACAGTTGCTTGCTTTTGGAAGGATATGGAAATGTACAAAATTTATTAGTTCAGACGTTTTTATAAGCAAACGGAATTAAATAATTCAATTGTAAAACTTGAATTACATATACTTTGAAAAAGAAAATAATCCACAATGGTATTTGTTAGTAAATAGATAAAATAATATGTTCACATTTATAGCCCAAAACGTTATGCATAGTTGCATTGGGAAGGACTGCATTATGAACCGTGTATTTACCTGTTTAAGGTGGTTTTTTAAAATGGTTCCCTCCGGCTCCGGAAGTCCTGGAATTTCTTCGGCTCCACCTGTTGGTGCTGATAATTTTGTCGAATCCAAATCAACTACCCAAATGTCATCTGGGAGTCTGTAATCGAGACTAGGGTTTTTAACATGAATTATAAAGATCACTTTAACAAAATTGTATATAAGAACTTTTTGAATTGTTTTAATATGATATGTAAGGTAATAGTAATAGTAATTGTGATTCAGAAAAAAGTTGTTGGAAGCTGTTTTAAACAATCACGTTTGTTATTTTCTTGAATGCGACAACGTATCGAGTTGCGCTCCCCAAATTAATAAAAGCTCTAACTTGCCTAGGGCTATAAGTGATAAACAGTTCGCCAACGGGTTTATTAATAATTATTGATGGTTCGAGCTTGAGATTAGAATGTTGGCTGTAGAAATTGCATCGTCGTCGCCTCTGAACTTCTTCGACAAATAAAGGAAGTAGGACAAGTACTCGTGAGTCGTTACTCGTTAGTTCAAGTGCAAACTGCAAAGTTGACTGTATGATTATTCCAAGCAATAGCTCAAAAATGCCACTGTCATGAAGTCACCTTGGTAGCCAAAACAATTCTGGAAGAAAATAATTCAGAGTGGCTTTCCCGCAAATCAGCCCGCATGCATGCAAGCATTTGTGATGGTTGTCTTGGCCTAATTCTGTCATTCTCACAATCATTTGTGTCTGTTTTATTTCTGTGACAGTGACATTTGTCCTATTTAGAAAGCTTCTTCGAAATCGCGATGAAATTGAACCTATAAGTTGTTCCATGTAAGGCCCTGTACGTGATCCTTGAACAAATCCACACACAGGAACCTTGAATTTGTAATACTTTTCTGGCAAAACTGACATTAGACTAGGAGTACATAAGTCAGTGGAATTATTAATTTATTTGAGTGGTTTAACAAGCTAGATCTAAAGTCCCAACAATTATTTCATGCTTTCATTCTTCTGCATCTGTATTTAGTTGATTTTTTTTTCTCATAGTACTCGTATTTAAATGTTTCAGTACATGGCACACCTCAGTAGAAGCCCACTGTGTTTTAGGTCACACTGTGGTAAATATATTCATCATTCATGGTTCAACCATTGACAACCATTGTCAGTCATAAATTCTAAACCAACTCTGGTCCCCCTCGTCGATAGGACAACATGTCAAACATTCATCCTAGAAAAAGGATATCACCTCTACCTTTCATAAGTCAAACGAATGACAAAAGCAGAGTCCTTTGACAATCAGCAGCCCTTTATCACAAAGTACTATATGTATATGCTGATTTTTCAACTTCCATCCTTCCGCACACACCGTTCACCTGCACTTACCTGAAATTCTTTTTGTATAAAAGAAACGTTGCCGGTACTCCAATAACAAAGGGAGTCGGTGCCAGGAGCAATTGCTCCGCGCAGCTCATACAGGTGGGCAGCAACGGTATCACCGGAAACATGTACTCCAATGGATATAGCATTGTAACGAATGCCATAACCGACATCGAGAGGGCATTGTAGTCCCGCGACTGAAATAAAACTTTGTTCTCGAGTATAATCAGGGTCAGCACTTTTAGGCACGTTTCCACGCCGAGCAGCTCCAGGGGCAGATGCAGCGGAAAGTCCACCAACGAGAATCTCGTATGGTCTGGCAGCGCAAAGAGTAGTGGCTCGTGTACTGTTGGTGATAGCACTTCCACCTGTGCCAACGACAGAGAACGAGTGTTACGTGCTATGGCATAATATGAAGGTGGCTAATTGTCGGCACTTACCTCAACCCTGGTCGAGCCAGGCACTGGTACCGGCGTGGATAACAGCCTCAAGATCCACGTCTCAATTTCCTTCACATCGTGAATGACAATGGAGGGTGTGGCGTCTGTGGCATTGCCAGTGAGAACTGTCCAAACGTTATCTCTGCAAGGGAAACTCAAGCTCAAGACCATGCCCAGAGGGGGGCTCTTTGTAAACACACTCACCTGTTGACCTTATTCGATGCGCCCACCCTCTTCGGACTGGACGACTCGTTGCAGGCATCGATGAGCTTCTTCAGTATGAACAAGCACTCGCGGAACGTGGTGAAGAACGGATGATGCGAGATGATGCAAAGCGAAGTCAGCGATTGATTGCGAACTTTTGTGCGTTTCCTCGACGCCCTTGGCGAGGGTGAGTGGCTTCCACCGGACTCTGAGTCCGCACTCGGAGCTATCAAGCCCAGCTTTGGTGGCTGCTGGATGGGGTGTGGCGTCTGATGGTGGGGCGGATCAGAGTCCCGTCGGCTAGGTACTTCACGGTCTGAATCACTTGGCGCTACATTACTTCTATAGTCGCTAGAAGTAGTCAAAATACCGTAACTGTTACAGATGATAAATCAAAGAGAGCGATGGATGATGTGTGATCGATGTATCCAGATTCTAGATTACTTGCCTGCTAAATGCCGAGTCCGAGCTGCGTTCCATACTCTTGCGCCATGATTCGCGACGGAAAGCGGAACTGCGACGACCTCCACGAGCGGCCATCGGAGCTGCCGCACTTGCTGGCACATGCTTATCGACTGGGCGGTAGAAATTCACACAGATGCCGTAGCGCGTCTTTCCCGAGTCCTTGTCAGTCAATGCGAAGACAAACGATGTGGCATCCCTCACAGCGGACCCTGTCCGTCGGGGGCCGACACTCGTACAGCCCTCCGGCTGACAAAAGAACACCATATCCAGGGGCAGTGGAAAGTCGGCATGATCCGAGGGTGGGTATCGCCTCAGCAACTCCGGCATCTGTCAAAAGGAATAACATACATGCATTTGGGTCACCGAAAGACGCTCCACAACAAACCTGCACTGGGGGGGTCTTATTGCCACCGATTGTCCTAGTTGGTGGACTCGTTCGCGCACCAACAATTGCCAAATAGTCCACCAATCGGGGACAGAGGGACAGCTTTTGTTGTTCTGCCATCTTGGGATCCTTCTGTCGTCTACTCCTTCCTTAAAATGGGACGCAAGCACTTTCCTTGTAGTTGTGCTGTTATGTTCGCCTCGTTTGATCTGAAAAGATATTCGAACAACACAAAGTGGAATTAGAATGGAAATAATTATGTATCTACGCTTTGTTTGCTACAATGCTGCACCCGGAGATGTTTCTTCAAGATGTTATCTCTCGTGCACACCTTGGGGAGAGCCACGTTGAATCATGTCCTCAACCCAAAAATGTTGAACTGAAGCCCAACACAATACACAAAAGTTTTGCTCGATGTGTAGCTGGGGAAGGACGAGTGTTTTTGTTTGATTGCTAAAAAACATCCTGCACTTAACAAGAAATAAGTTCGCAAGAGGAATCAGTTGGAGAGACGGATCTGGGGATGCTGCTGTAGAAACCAAAGTGAAAGAACTCAATTGCATTTGCGATAGCATTTGAGGAATGGAATTCGGCACGAAGAACCAATTGATGGCTTTGTCTGCACTGTGAATGACGTTAGGGAAAGTTCTTCGAAAACAAGTTCGTAATGGACTTTCCTAGTATTTGTTTGTTAACTGTTGAATAGGAGATTTCAAAAAGTTACACAATGAAGGCGGGCACCGTGATACTGATTTGGTCTAAGTTATCAGGTATTGAGAGCTGATTTAGAACTTAAACTCTCAGAAGAGTCCACTATAACAAATTATGGATGTAGCCTACGGTCAGAAGCATAATTGAGTCTTGAGGTTTGAACGCGAAGGGTCCGACCCACTATAATGTGTGAATAACCCTGGAGATAATTAAGAGAGGGGATGACACAGCTAAATCATAACTTTGCAACCTGTCACAAGTCACAGGGTATTTTCGAGTGGTGTGCTCTCCAGTACTTTGTGGAATACGTTGGTCGGCGCCTTGGTCAGAAAACTAAATGGGGGAAGGACCACTGCAACTAGGGTACTGTCGAAACATCCTTCAAACAATTCCCTATATTCTGCGATTCGCCCTTATCAGAGTTTATCCACTTGCAGTTGCAGTGAGTAGAGACACTCTCAACAATTATGCAAATCGTACAAATACAGAAAAAAAAAGCACAACAAAAACGTGAAACAAGCGAAAACCGGTAAAAAAAATTGCTTTGCACATAAGGTGCTTGTGCTTATTGTAATGCTTGCTTATGCTTATGATAAAAGAGTACACCACAAATTTAACCAACACCATTGTTTTCCAATAAATGCATGAGCCGAAAGCTGGGCTTTCGCGAAAACAATCGAAAACCTCATTTAAAACAGAAGTTTTCCGATACGTATGTCAGTTGTCAAAACGAAAATTCTTTTTCTTTACGAAAAAATCACGAAAACGACTTCCAAACGTTGGATTGTTGAATCAAACACACCTTTTGCTTATGCTTGATAGTAAAAAAGTTGATTAAAACAACCAAAAAACCAAAAAAACCGACTGACTTATCACCAATTAAAGCGATAAGTCAGCGAACCGAATGACAACTTTGAATCTAACCTGTCATGAAGTTACTATTGGCCAAACCAATCCCAATTGTTAAAATTCGTAGTTACGTGCGGTGGCTAGATTGGCTAGTCGTACAATCTGACAAAAATATGCGCAGCCTCCGACTGCCAATTAGTTATACTTGAAAGTGTCTTGTTTTAATCTTTTTAAATCTTTTTTACAGTCAGTCGGGTTTCATTTTATTTCATTTCATTTATTTATTCAATCTACGATTTGTAATCCACAGATTTCGAAAAACAATACAATCGGTTATATTTATAATCAATAAGTTAAGTAAGAATTTAATTGGTGATAAGGGAAATTAAACCATCCTTAAAAACATTTCTAGGTTTTTTTGTTTTTTAAATTAACTTTTTTATCTCTAGCTTTTTAGTTTAATATGTAGTCGGACTTCAGAGAGTTAGTAGGTGCGTCAGTATTGTTGTGAGTTCCTTAGTAACGCTTAGACTCTTTAGACGTTAAATTTTTTTTAGGTTTTTTTAGTTTTTTGAAATGCTGAATATTTTTTATTTTAAAATCTGCCAATTAAGCTGTAAATATTTCTAATAAAGACTTATAAATTTCGGATGTCAAACTGACGTTATATTAGCGTTGGCACTCCGGGGAAGAATTCGAATCTTATGACACCTTACTCTTCAAACCAAGCCTTAAAGTCTATTTAAGGTATTTTCTTGTATAAAAACACTTGTATGCATATGTGACTAACAATGGGCCTTACCTTAAATTTTAGTAGTTCACAGTGACTAGATTTTCCATACAAATTCCGCAATTGTGAGCTTTCGTAAATTTAAAGTCGAGGCTAAAGTTTCTTCTTAATAAGTAAGGCGCAAACTACAATTTTATCAAATGATTAAAAATATGTACAAAGTAAAGTTCCATAAGACAATTCAGTGTATTGCATATCTTGACATTTCTCACAGACATTTGTTCTTAAATTAATCTTTTTATGTATATTTGTTTAGTCTATGACACTCCGGGGAAGAATACCAAGTTAATGACACCCGACTCTGCGAAATCGGTCAAGCCGTTTGGCCTACAGGGCGTACCGTAGGAATGGACACATTCTACTAAACTGAAATAAAATGTTTTCAATTCATCTAAATTTCGAGAACCCAACAATTTTAGAAAGCTATTTTTCGCAATCCCAGAGTAAATGACTTTTCTTTAAAATTCTAGAAATGTAACTAAACAGATGAGTTTTATAAAAGGATGGCAACAGAATATATATGCCTTAATTGCTGTAGTTGTGGTATTCTTTTATCAAAACTTACACGCATACAATAGAAATAACTGAAAGAGATACATTTAGCAATGTCGATGTGTTTCAATCAAACAGCATTGATTGGCGTGTCGGGTAAGATTCCGCTTTTTCACTAAAGTGCTTTATGGTACACGACGTACAGAGCGGAAGGTTTGCACACACGTGAGCACGCTACATACAACTGACCATACGAGTAGCATGGGAATTCAAGATTGTTGCAACAAATTTCCAGCGATTGTTCCTGCGACTTATTTATTTCCAAAGTGAAAGCGAGACGAACGGGAAATCGCGGACGCTTATATACGAATGGCAAATCGTTCTGAATAAGCGGAATCCGCGGAATGAAAATGTTTGCCTTTGAATTTTCCCCTCAAAATCGGTTGCTTGCATGATATGTGATATGTGAGATTCTTCACAATCAAATCAAACGCGTTCCGTTGCAAACTTTCGGAGCATTGAAGTTACGCAGCAAAATTATAACAGATCGTAAAAATCGAACAATCCACTCAAGAGTTTTGAGTGCCCATACGGACGTATTATCTTTTATTTATAGCTTTAGTACCCACCCGGTTGTGCCGTGCCTTTCGTATTAAGTCCCGCCACATTTCGCAAATGATTTACTTTGACAATGTCCACTAATATTTTAACTTTAGAAATAGCGTTTGATTTTAATTTTTTTTTTTGTATTTTTAATTTTTAATGCCACAACCTTTTTTTCCTATTCCCGCTATATTTTGCAAAGTGCCACCTATGGGGTCCAAAAGTATCCTGTCTTTCAAGCGGGAACCAACCATATTCATCCTCAACATTTCATTGGAATCGGTTGCGGTTTCGGAGATCAAGTTCCACCCCGAAAGAATTTTATATGTAGATATGTATATAAATTTTCTGTAGTAATATTTTTTTTAGTATTCGACACTCACTCCTCGATCCAGTTTATTTTTTTCAAAGTGCATTTCCCCATACAAACTTTCATAACATCTTCCCCTCAAAGTGTTGTTTTCGCGACACAAAGTAGCCTATTTCCTTCTTATTCACAAATAAATTGGTTGAAAAACACGAGAATAAGTTAACACGCAAAATATCAAGTTAATTTTACTATAGATTTTGAGGCGAATGTTTTTAACATTTCCTTACAATTGTTGTAAAAATCAAAATGAGGCATTTCTTGTTCAATTTTATTTTTATGTCCGAGTACGAATTTAACATGTTTTTCCAAAAAGTTCAATAAAGAAAACAAAAAAAGTAGTAACAAACAACAATATTTAAGTGTAGCACACATGTGATTATATATATACCTATATTGTAAAATGTTCAGTAAAATTAATTTTTGCTTTATTTTTACGACACACCCTGTGCCATATTTCAAAATCGTTTTTCTGATCTTCCATCCCTCTTTGAATGGAGCACTTCTATTGCCATCTATTTCTCAGGTAGGTATATGAGACATAGCGGTACTCAAAATTATAAACTGATAAGAAACACGTGGAGAGTATCCCTCACTGGAGTCCCTACTCACTGTGAGTAGATACACTCTGGCCCTTATAGACAGGCGGCTATAGAAGCTCCAATCTAAGCGGCTGTTTGAGTTGTGTATTGCTATCGCTGGGGGACAGAGAACAGTAATCTTAATTTGTGCCATCACCTAAAAAGAGATTGTCTTGCGCAACAGGTCCATAGGTCTTGTTTCTAATGCGTGCCCCCTATCGCAAGCTTGATTTGTTCACCTGCTTCCTGCAGTCAGAGTATCCACACACGATTATAACACCATTTTGCTACCAGAAAACCACCGCCTTTTACTCTAGTTTTTTTTTGTATAAAGAACTCTTTCCGGAAGAGATGGCTTTCTAGCGAGAACTGGAACCTAAAGATTTCCGCCCATTTGCTCTGTCAAAAGTCATAAAAAAGTTTCTTGCATTCACTTACTGTCCTGAGACGTATTCACTTTCACAGATGGGAAATCTAAGAGAGTATTTGATTTTCAAAATTTGCTGGAAAAGTGGGTAGTTGCGCGGGAGCTGACGGTCTATCCGATAGGTGGCGCTGTTGTCGATCTCCGAGACCACTCAACCGATTTGAATACAATTTTTTGGATTGGTATTTTTGGTTCCAGTTTTAAATATAAGATAGATAGACCCGATAGGTCCAAACGAAAGGCGCGGCAAAAACCGGGTGGGTACAGCTATATATAAAAAAGACTGACGTTCGTGTGTGCACCTATAACTCGAGAACGGATCGTTTAATTTTTACGATTTTGAGCTTGGTGGATTCGTATTGGCCTAAGTAAGGACATACTTTTTGTCAGGAAAACAAAAGTTAAAGGGGGTGTGACTAGGGATAGAACTTTGTATGGGGAACCGCACTTTAAGAAAATTGGACTGGACAGCAAAACGGGTAGTGTCACTTTTGATACAACAAAACTTATTACCATTGTTTATTTCTTAAATTCTTGGATATTCCGGGCTTACCGCTACACAATTTGAAATCGAAAGTCGGCTGAGTTATAATTTTGCTAAGCAACCAAAATCCACCGAAACTTTTTAACGGATCGCGTTTGATTTGGTTGTGAAGAATCTGAAATCAAATGCCATGAAAGCGAGTGGAAAATTCAAGGCAAACATTATAATTCCGCGGATTCCCCCATTCAGAATGATTTGATATTGGGTTTTAAGCGTCTTCAATTTTCCATGCGTCTCGCTTTCATTATCACAAATAATAAGTGGCAAGGACAATCGCTGACTATTTGTGGCATCAATTCTTGAATTTCCCATGTTTCTCACGTGGTCAACTATATGTGCCGTATGCTCACTCAAAACTGTGTGATCAAAACTTTCGAATACAGAATTTGAATTGACCCAATTAGGTACATAAAGTAGCATGTGAACTGCGCATTATTATTTTCATTACAATAACGAATATGGGCGGAACGAAGTTCGCCGGGTCAACTTGTAATTCATAAGAAAAATCCATCCTAAGCTGAAAATCTGGTAGGAAAATATCACTTATAGATGAATGTATCCACAATAACGTTATCTTACTCCTAAAGTGTTCCCTTTGCACTCCATGCACAACATTAAGGTACATTACTCTCACCAAAACATCAAATTTGATTACCCGCAGGCTCTTGACTAACATAATGTATCGTTTTCTTTTTATGCGTCCATACATTCTTTTTGACGAGTGCTTCACGTTCAGCTCCTTGGCAACAGATTCAATATCACATTTCTCTCAAGAAACGGACGTTCCATTAAAATCTTTAACATCAGGGGTCTTCCAGTTTCTTCTGCACCGTTATTTATGCAAACCCCTATACATTACCTTTGTGTTTGTGTACACAAAGTAAATATTATGCACTTTCGTCGTTTTTACATGGCGCACTATGTACCTATATATATATCGTTGCATACTCATTCACGCGGCTGGTAAAGTTGAATTTATGCGCATATTTAACGGCATTCAATGGAATTCTTAGCCCAAAAGGAACTCTGCAAAATGCGCGTCGTTATGTTGTGAGCTATTTTCACAATTTGAATAAAATCCACGAGGGAAATTAAAAATACCACATCACGCAAGTGAAGGGATAGGGATGCAGATGAAGTGCTCCTTGAACTTATATTTAAATCACTCGAGATCATCGCAATACGAGCAGTCGCACTGATAAGCGTTATTTTTGACATCCAATTAAATGGAAATGAAATTCCATTGTTGCTACTAAAGGTGGAATTGGTGGTTTGTTTCAGAAAGATTTAAATCCTTTTCAACCGATTGGTATATTTTTTTTCTTTTGGACTCGGTTTTAAGTTATCCGTATTCAGTATCAATGAAACCTTTGGGGACGCGTTTTGAGCACCAGCTTGCTTCATAGAGCAGAGCCTTGTCTGTACTTTCAATAGGCTGCGGCGCCTGGGAAACACAAGATTACTGATGAGGCTCTGGGGACTATTCTTCACTGAATTGAGATCAGCAGACTAAAGGATCTACGAAATGTGTTTTAAGAGCTAGAATATCTACAGAATTTATACTTAAGAAGACTATTGTCATAATGGACCCAAATTGCTAGATCTTATCTTATCGGTGCAGTTAAGCAAACATAAAACCACACTTGATAATTGTGGCGACTAGTTAATTCAAGAGATTCAGTTTGAGTTATACACGCAGTTGTCAGTCACAAAGCAACCTCGTTCAGACATCAAAGTCGCTCTAGAAAATCAGATTAATACAAGAAAGCCGTGATCTTCAACCTTTAAGTCAGAAGCTTGTCATTTTCCAACATTTCCAGATCTCGAGTGCTAAAATTGTGTAATAAAACGGACTGCAGTTTTCAAAGTTACTATTCAGAGCAGTGTTGTTAGGACTCTATCTTCATTTATCCCACGAAGCGTAGTCATTTTTCCCATTTTTTTCCCATTTCACAGTCCTTAAAGTCCCTTAAAGATCCCACGATACTTTTTTGTGCAAAATTCGATTTTTTAAAGAAAAATTTGTACTACACTACACGGAAAAATAAAATTAAATTAACCTGTAGTATTAAAATCGTGATTTTGTATAACTCCTTACTATAACTATATAATACTTTCCTACTTTTTAATATACGAAGTCAGTCCAAAAAAAAAACGTTTGTAACCGACGGTCGTGATTTCACTGTGTATCGCGACAGTTACTAATGTTCGTCTTCTATGCGCCTTTTGATGGGCTAGGAACTTTGACACTCAACGTGACAACTGTCACCAAATACTTCACCTTTCAGGCCTAAAAACTTACTCCTTGCAGATAGGGTTCAAGGCAAGCGTTGAGAAAAATTAAACTGAAGTTACATTTTTTTTATGAAATAACAGGAAATCCCAACACCAATCCCAAGGGAAAAAAACTTAGTCGCTCATTTGTTTCGTCTAAAGGATCTAAAACTTTTTTTAAGAAGGAAACCCTATATTCGATTCGAAGCATAAGGACTTTTATATTGTGTTGCAACTTTTTGCAAATACTTTCCATGTGGTGCTTTTGAAAACGTGCACCACGTGAACGAAGACAATGGGCATCCTCCAAAAGATGCACATGCCACATGTTCTATTACTTAAATGAACGTCAACGTATTCGCTCTCTCTTCCACAGCGGGAGACCAATTAATTCAATAAATTTACCCATTCGAGTCCATGTATCAAGTTGTAGTCTGTCCTCATACCCTTTCGCTATTCGTCTCCTTCAACGCATATGGATGCTTCCATAAAGACGGATAAGACCAGCACGTGTCTGTTGCCCTTTCACTCACGAAGTTGAACCGTAAAGAACGTTGTGCAGTATAACGAAGTAAGGAACTTAGACGGCAAAACAAAGGAAAATTTGGAAAATTTGTTTGAAGAAAACTCAAGGATGCTCTGCACTCAGTTTTCGGAGGGAGACGCTGGTCCGCAGCCAGCGCACATAACAGTGGAATCTAAAAATAAACCCTACCAAGGTCAATGGGCATGTGTCTTAATGGCAAATTTGCTTGAAGAAATTGAGTCGAAACATTGGACACGAGCACCGACAGTGGAAGGATCATCTTTTGTGTTGTCTGGGGAACCACATCGAGATGAGTGGTTAATTATCCTATCGGAAATATAATTACAGGAAGTAATCTTTTCGTTTTCGTTGAAACTAATTACATTACGGTCGACATCTTGTGATGTCAAAAACAAGGCAAAGATAAATAGACTCTTACAAAGGAAAGTGAAGTGGAATGAAATTCGATTCTGCTTTGCTCGAGTTGAGCGTTTTTTTCTGTGATAGCATTAAAGAAAAATTGGCTGTTTTCCTCAGAAAAAAGATGGTTATGAACTTCAAATGTCTATTACGTAATGGAATAAAAGTAAATGGACAATATTTTGAGAAAATAATTTTTATAACTGTCTCAAAAGTTCTCACTGCTTTCAGTATGCTGCACATTTTGTCCTTGGATATTTAGTTATTCTTTTAGGTTCTGAATTTTGTCAACTTTAGGAGCCACGTGCTGTTGCTTAATGTCGCCTTAATTTTGCACTTTATTTCCAGGGAATGTATGTACATTTATTTAAAATTTTCAAGGCAAAATCTAAAGTGTTTTAAAAAACTTTGTGTCAAGGTTCCACTTTCACATTTTGCAGATCGATTTAGACAGAAGTATATATTGATTTACCAAACTTCTATGCTAAAGCTGCCATAAAAGTGAAGATACAGGGTGGGGTTCTAGTGCTTTCTTTTTAAATCAAAGGTTATTTTGACACTGACAGCTGTATCCCGCTCGAAATCTTGCGAGAAATTCAGTATCGTACCTCCGCAAACGAAATGAGTCGCTTTACGCTTGAAAAACGTTGGGAAATATTGAAAACTTATTATATCCAAAGTGAGTGCTGTGTAGCCCAAACAGTGCGTTTTTTCAAAAGAAGTTTTGGCCGACGTTTCGGTTAACGGTGGGCGTTACAGAGCCATGTTAACCGAATTTTTGTTATGTGAACCATCCAGAAACGATTAAAGCACTTAAAAGGCCAATATCGTCCAAGAAATCCGTGAGTTACAGCACGAAACCATCAACAAGGTCCTGCAAAATTGGAGTGACAGAATGCGCTACTGCGAAGCCAAACGAGGCCGCCACTTGAACGACGTTGTGTTCCATAATTAATGGGAATGTTTGCTCTTACCAATACAGCCGAAGCACATGGGAAAAATGTAATTTTCTTCATTTTATTTCATTTTTAAGAAGAAACTTTTATTTGGGCCACCCTTTATATGATTTTTTTCTGTATGGGAGGTGTCACGCCCCTTTTCCAAATTCCGTACTAGTTTTTTTTAAATACCACAAACGAAAAATCTACATTAATTTAGAGAATCTCGAAACTAAGACTGTAATAAGTGCAAAGATGACATATTTTAAATGACTTTGCTGTATGGAAGGTCGTTCAACCTCACCAATAATTTGCAAAGTGCTTTGGACAGATAATGCACAGCAATTTTTCAAAATTTAGAACTTTAGTGCACACGTGTGGTAAGGGATAGAGTTTTCGAATATAACGGCTTTGTATGGTAAAACATCGAAAAAATCAAGTTCACGATGTATTTTAATTCACTTTCTTGAGAACTTTCTATTGCTGCCTTAAGTTTTAAAAGTAAATTAAATAAAAAGATAATTAAGGTTGAATATGTGGGTTAAAATAATGATAAAACCATGTCTTCCATGTGGAATACATTCCATTTCCGAGTTAAAATTAAAACGACTCTATTCCAGTACTAAATTAAAATATTTTTTTACTGCGCCGTACTTATAAAAAATTTTAGTCTCGGTTTTAAATTTACGGAAGTCTCAATTGAGAAATTCGTATGGAAAATACAACCACTGTGAATTACTTAAATTTAGAGTTGAAACTAAAAATGTTTATTGGTAAAACTCAAAATATTCGTATTCCAAATAAAGCTGGAAAAATTGAATGATTTTTTTTTTTGTTTTTTCAAATTCCTTTTATATTAAACCGTTGAAACTTGGCCAGGATGCATTTATTTTAAGATATTATTATATCAAGCAGCCTGTGTACATACCAACGAGAAGGCCAAAAATACAAATTTTGCTGTTTTCTATCGTAAAGAATTTTTCAAAACGCACCTTTTCCAAATATTTCCTTTGATAACAAATCTATTCCAAAATACATTCGCATATGAATGAATCTTGGTTTCCCAATAATCGTTAATAATTTGTTTAAAAAGGTTTAAAATCTGTGTTGAGATATAAAAACCCCTAAAATATCAACGAGCGAACTTAATAGAACAAATCAATTTAATCGGTGGCGTATACGTACCTATTTTTACATTTCTATTTCATGGGCTTTATTTCTTAACTATCCTATTCAGTGGCGCAGTGGCTTAGTGGTTAGTGTGTTGGACCGAGGGGTCCCAGGTTCGAATCCCGCAAAAACCCAAATTCCAACTTGGGGTTTTTTCCACTGCGCCACCTCTCGCGAACGTCTGACAAACATCCGAGAGTATAACTGTCTTTAGAGCTTCTCAGTTAGCCGTTTGGAATCGGCATAAAATTGTAGATCCCTTCCATTCGTTCCAAAAATAAAACTCACACAAAACGAATGGTTGCGAGAAGCTAGGCCTTGCGTCCCTACGGACCTGTTGCGCCAACTATATATATATATCCTATTCAAACTGTGCATGCTAAAAGTATTACATTCCATTTGAAGAGGCGTGCTCTTTTGCAGCCCTAATTCATTGAAGGGAGCATATTGTAATCGCATAATATCCCACCAAGCACATCGCGCCAGAAAAATGCTAACGGCAAAGAGTTGTGCTTTGCAATCAACACCGACTTTGTAAATGGCCAAACATGTCATGGGCTTACGTCAAAAAAAAATAAAAATAATTTCAAAAGTAATCTTGGCTTCTGTAACGCCAAAATTGAATTCTTCAGTGCGAGACTGTACTTCAATCTGCATAATTTAATAAGCTGTCACCTCATCTGCAAATTCGGAATATTTCATCTGCAAATGTGACGTTTTGGCATAATGTAGGACGAAAATTTAATTTATCCTCTGACACGTCAGACCTTCAGATGGGAGTCAATATACCAGCTCGTATCATTCTGTATACATTCTGACAAAGAAGTAAAAATACAAAAATCAACTACCGACAGTCATCAGCATAATAAATCATCACTTAAACCTCCTAGTTCTGACAAGAAGACGAACGTGTGAAACCCTTAAATCTCTATTGGAATAAAATTACCCAAGAACAAGAAGTACATTCTTGCGTCCCGTGTGTATAATTTCATTTCTTAGAGCCTCACAAGGCGAAACACCACACCGCTATATACTTGCAAAGGTAAGCTTCAACATGATGCCAAAGAGTGGCGTGTCAAATGCTACGTTGACATTCCTGATGTCTGCCAGTTTGTTTGAGGAAAGGAACTCTAAGGAACTCTGGCTAGCGTAAATTTGAAATGCAATAAAGAACAGAGCAGTTGAATTTCCCTGTCTTATTTGTCTTTCTATGGTTTACCCCCGAGTAGTGTGTTGCAGAAATAACACAAAAAACACCCAACACATCTATTCTGGTTGTGGGAATATTGCCAAGCAACGTTTCTATAGCAATTAAATGCATACACCCACGACAGTCCTGATGTCAAATGATAATTCTTGCAGCAATTACGATTGAGGATAATGTGTGTCAAAATGCAAAACAAAAAATGGACAACAACAGCATCCACGCATCCACGAAATAAAAAGTCCCATTCCATTGAAGTATAAAAAACATATTCAGTCGTCACCGAATGTCCTTGCCACATGCAGCCATTGACATAGTGGGACCGATGAAACGGACAAAAACCTACGCACGACTTTGCGTGGGTGCTTCAACTTTCCTTGGTCTGATTTCAGCATCAAATTACATACGCCAACGTTGATGACGACTGCGGCCTCGATAAACTGCGCCGCAAATCCTTGGAAACCATTCCTTCACCCTCCACCCACTTGATATGCAAGGACTTGAGTGCATTGAGAATATGAATTTTTTTTCTTTTTTAGATATAAAAGCTTATTCACTTGAAGGTCGCCAGCAGTAGTAACACCAGCAGTAAATATCATGGCGCCCACTGGGTACAGGATATGCGACAGCAGAACCAATTGAATATCCTTTCAATTTCATTTCACTTGTATGCGAATGCCAATGCCCACAAGTTGCCCCCTTGATTAAGACAAATCTAATTGAATTCTTGTAAATTAATCGCAGTGCGAGGGGGTGAACTACTGCCAGTGGAACCATTTGATGAATCATTGCCATCGGCCCCCACACATCCATCTGTTAATTGCGTCTCTTCCACATGTGTTAATTGCATTCCTGTCAAGCGACCTCAAATTAAGAAAAAAAACCTTTTAGCCCAGCCTTTTTTCATCATCCCCCGGACAATGTCCCGTAGCGCTGTGGTATGCTGTCGCATCCCCTATATACTCGTATATCCCTTCGAATTCACTGGAGATGGGAATTTTCCAGCTGATGGTGTGCTGATGAGGGGATATAGGAGCGAGAGAAGAAAACGATAGAAAGAATGAAAGTGTCTTGGCAGGGAAAAAGGAGGAAAATCAATGGAAAATCTCGCAATGGCAGAGTTGCCAGAATTTAATTTCGACGCGAATAATGCGAAACAAAGTTTGGGCCCAGAAGCATAAGGGATTGATTTGAAAATAGAAATGTTCTAATAAATCACCAGTAATGATGAAAAAAAGGGGTATAAGGCAATGCCCACCGTTTCCTCTTTTTTTGTTGTAAAGGCTTTTATTTAGTGAAATACTTGCTAACCCGACGAACTTCGTTCCGCCCAAATTCTTTAATATAATAAAAATAATAATTCCGAGCATGCATATGGCCCAGTTACAACGTCATCGAGTTTCACCCCTTAAGAATTATAATCATAAATATCGAAGATTATAGCAGATAATTCAATTGAACTGAAAAACAAAATGTGTGCCTACCGACTTTTAGGCCTACCTTGATTCGAGACGAACAAAATAGAACAAAAAGAAAATCATTCAATCGTTGATCCGTTCTGGAGTTTTTACCCGACTAACGCACAACAATGATTTGTATCATATATAGATAGAGAGATAGATATTAGAAAACCGTAGTAATAAATTAAGTGCGACTATATCGAAATAAGCTTGTTCTTTACTGCCATCTCCGATATAGACTTGTGTAACAATTTATTCGCAAATCAGGGTAAGGTCATATTAAGTGAGGGCATTTCGTCATCAGTTTTCGAACAATGGCCTAGATAGTCATCTTAACTAATAGTCCTTTCACACCGATGCGAAAACCGTGTTTTCGTCGAAAACTCGTCGATGCATTCACACCGAACCATTAAATCATCGAAATTTTTAAATATTCGACGTTTCGTTATGATAGGCGGATTAAATAAGCAAAATAACACACGACCTTTACATTGGCCAAGATGTTATGTTTTCAGGAAAAGAAACCATCAAGGCACATTTATTTATTTGCTCTATAAGGGGCAAGTATTGTTTTCGTTAGAAATTGGGGCTCAAGAAATGGAACCAACAAAAGAGGTCCCACCCCACTTTCCTGTACACTCAGCTACGGACTAAACGGTTGAGCAGACACTAAACTCCTTTTCTGACTGCCTAAGACTGAGAAGAAATCTGAATTTTCAAATGAGCTCTAAAGCTGACAATTCTTCCCATACAACGGTTTCACAAAATTTGTTTTTGCTTCCGTAAACGCCAAACTTTCTTTGTGACCCTAGGTCAGTACCCTGAGGTGAAATCTACTTATTTAGCTCCTAAAATAGTAGTTCTGAATTTATAACGATTGTAGTTTAAAGGAGCAAGTAACGTGGGACATCATGAATAAACGAAGATTGTTTTTAGTTGCAACTCGGTAACACTGTACTTTTGTCTTGTCAACTGCAACTCCATGATACTTATGCATATAAGTTCTCGTTTGTCGTGAAAACTTGGATTTATTTTCCTCTAACAAATAGACAAAGAAATAGAATCGCAAGGACAAGTTAAGAGAAAAGTGATGACAAATATATAAGGAGTTTAACGGCAAATGCTACCTAGAATAAGGGTGAATGTCTCCTCTGAACATTAATTTAGCTTTCAAAAGTCTCGCAATAAATGTCACAACAGCGGTAATTGACACCGCACCCGAAGCGATTCAAGGGAAAAGGTTGAAATTCAGAACCAAAGTATACCGAGTCTGACGGAGTCTTGCATTAACCCTACTACAATTTTCAAGTTAAAGCTTCTCGATTATACCTTCAAAATGTAAAATACAACTGTAAGAGAATTTATTTGTATCGAAAATAAAATGCACACAGTGGAAAAGATGCGACGAACTGAGTCTTCTTTCCTACATTAACCTTTTGCCCATTGTAAATAGAAATAAATAGTTGGCGCAACAATTCCGTAGGGACCATTCGTTTTGCGTGAGTCTTTAATTTTTGGGACGAATCGAAAGAGGTCTACAATTTTCTAACGAGTTAAAACAGCTAATTGAGAAGCTTCATGACAGTTGTGCCCTCGGATGTTTTTCAGACAGTCGCGAAATGTGGCGCAGTGAAAAAAATAACTGAAGTCTCAATTTGCGTTTTTTGGGGTTTCCAACCTAGGTCCAACACACTAACCACTTCATTACTCCATTGAAAAAATGCAGTAAATTGACCAAATAATCACCATCTCCAATGAACTATTACAAATGAGGATTAGGATTATATCCGAGCCTCTGGCCGAATATTAACTACCGGAATGTAGAAGCCCCTTTTCGCATGGGTCCTTGCTACCCCGTCGCTGAAATAAATCTACAAATGGCCAATCGCTTCTTTTGAAAACAAAATTCTTCAAGCTGTACGCAAATAATGATAAGAAAAAAAATTGTCCCAGTAGATGTCTGATGTGGTCCTTGTCCTACATCTCCAATCCCCTTCCTCCTTACAATGAAAACGAAAAGAGAACACAAAAGATCCGCATCGCAGTTCATACATATTCAACATCATTTTGAACTAAAAATAAAACCCGCTTACTTTCAATCAGAAAATAAAAACTCTCTTCCCGAAATAGAAATGATTTGTAGCCGCCCAGTAAATGGCTTTTCCAAGACCATTAACTCACTCTAATATCCACTCCTTCTCGATTTAATCTCATGGACTAGGATAACGGCAGTCATCTGAAAATGAGGTCACTTCAGTAAATCCTAATCATCTCATTAATCGCCATCAGCTTTCTATACAAGAGTCCACTTTAAACTCAAATTAGGCGCGACAAAAATGTATCCAATATCCACAACCCCCACTCATCTGGCAACACTTTTTGTATTTTATTTTATTTCTGCCCTGAGCATTCACACGGTGAAGGTGTTGTTGTTTTTATTTCTTACCACCTCTAACAAAAAAAAAAATTCTACCCTTCTTAAAGCCTTCCGACCAAGCCCCCCAAAACCAGCCCTAGGATCTATAATCAGTAGTTCACTCCCAAGTCTCACAGAGAGAGAGAGCGAGAGACAGTCTATGTGCGAGTGTGTATATTTAAGTTTCCCGTACGGTACGAGTACGAGTATTCTACACAGCAAGGTCATTGGAAAAATCGTTAAAAGCGACGACGACGAAAACGTCCACGACGGAGAAGACACGGTGCCAAATCAAATATCTGTTGGCCCACTGCGATATGGTATACACACACACTTTCATTTAAAACAAAAAAAAAAGGATTGAAAAAATGTACCAAATTTTCAAATTTTCCCCGTCTTTCGCAGGATTGCCTAAGACATTGATTTGTATAGAAAAAATCCTTGAAATACTACTTTTGAACGTTGAAATTTTTTTACATCAAAATGGCGCTTACCAAGGCATTTTTGCAGTCGATTTGGATTTGGTTTCCATTTTCTCCTCGGTTCAGGTGATGAAAAAACGAAAATCGAGGAAAATTGAATAGGCCAGCACTTGAGACACTTTTCACTGGACAGTGGGATAGAAAGGAAATCAATTAAATCACTTCGTGTAGACCAAAAGGACACTCAATCTGTGACAGATTTTCTTTTCTTTTTTCTTTGCACTGCTTGGTGAGAATTTTCCGAACTGTTTTTATTTTTTTAATTTTCCCAACTTGTCTACCCTAGAGCTTATAAGTAACTGATAAAAATATTCCCAGTTGGAAAATGTCTAACCGCAGCTTCTGTCCTAGGTCGCATTGTGGACAAAGAAAGCTTTGCGCCGTATGTGTAGTGTGGTAAGTTCATGGGGTGATAACTGATAAGAAAAGAAGTTGTGTACCGTGGTGAGGAGTTGTCTCAAAGTGACGGATGCGTGGTGGAATTCGGAATTTTCGACGTTAAGCTTTTGAAAGGAGGGGTATAGTGTGATTGTGAGTATGTAATGTATCTAAGAGAGAGCGTTGCAGTGATTAGAAATCATTACCAATGTTTGGCTTTGCGTGCAATGAGGGTTGCTTTTTATGGAAGGGATTAGGAGGAGGTATTAAATGCGAATTAAGAAAATTATTGTGATTGGTCACATAATGTTGTCTGGCTGAAATTGGGTCGAATATAAGCTTACCATGTAACAATGGCCTGAATGCAGGTCGGACAAGATGCAGGATGTTCACCGAATGACCATTGTTTGTATTTCAGTTTAAATCGCTGATGGCAAATTGTTTTATTCAGAAAATCCAAGAACCGAAAGTGCGCTATTTGGTTTTCCATGTGACCTTCCACTTGTTGAGCTTACTTTGAACGTGGTGTATGTTAATGCACTGAAGATCGCCCAGGCGAGATTTGATGGAGATTTTGGTATTGTTAATTTGATACTGGACCCGGTAATAACGCCGTAGCCACAGAGTGACATAGGGGGATGTTCATTGGAAACACTTAAATTGACTATGCCTGCAGATGGATTATAACAATGGGCACATTCAAAAATCTGGTTATCTTAAGTCGACTAGATGGGTCTGGACCAGATGTAACCTGACTGCAAAAACTGGATTAGTCGGTAACGTCACTTTTTCTACGTTAGCCACATATGCGAACTGTCAACTTAGTACTCAGTCACGAAATTCTTGACTAAATTCGTCGGCTACCCTTCCACAAATGTCAACTGAAAAAGCTGTCCATGTGACCGATCTAGGCCAATCAAAACTGAAACACAACAAGTCGACTTACTAAACTAAATACGTACTTGAAAGTCCTCAAAAAGAGCAAGCACTGAGCCGCAAGGAATGTAAAGCACACACTGCAAAAAAACTATCGATGTGTGCCTTTTTCCAATGCCCTGCAATTATGAGACAGCTTTTCCAAAACTAAGCAACACGAACGGACAAAAAGTTGTTTTTCAAGATAAATAACATAATAAACTTAGTTAAATCGTATGTATATTTGTTCACAATTTAAATGGAACGTACATAAATGCAAACACTTAAGAAAACGCAAAACGCCTAACAATTTAATAAATGCAACAATACAGCCTTTTTGTGAGACACATCCAAGCAAAACTATAGTCATACTGTAGATTCCTTGGATTTTGTTTTAAATGCAATTTGTTTCTATTTGTCCATCGCCGCTATTTGTCCTAAACAAAAAAAACAACGCCCTATCGATCAGCGATCAAAAACAAAGCCGGCTTCTCTAGATGCTCCTTCCAGACGTTTGAGAAGTTTGCCATTGTCATGCCGTCGATTACACGATGATCAGCCGTCCAACTGACGTTCATAATGTGTGCCTTTATTACCTCACCCTTATCGTTGAAACGTGGCACAACTTTAGTCCTGCCCATGGCGCCTATAGATACCTGAGGAGCCATGATACATGGATGGGTGTACGTTCCACCGACCTGCAGGCAATAAAAAAAACAATTCACATTAAAAAGTTGTTGGTTGTTGGTTGGTTTTTCAACTTTGACTTACAGCTCCAATATTTGACAGCGAGAAGGTTCCATTAGCAAAATCGTCCGGGCGCAGTGATCCCGACCGACCTTTCTCGATCAAAGCTTGCAAATCTCTCGCGATCTCTAGAATTGATTTCGTTTGGCAGTTTTTGACGTTCGGCACAACTAATCCTTGCGGCGTGTCAATGGCAACACTGATATTGTGGGCGCCCTTGTAGATGACAGCTTCATTTTCCACATCCAGCGAGCTATTGATGATTGGGAACTTTGTGAGTGCAATCGAAGCGGCCTTGATGCAGAAGGGCATGAAGGTGAGCTTCGGGACGCCCAGCGTAACAGCGACATCCTTCAATTGATCACGGAACTCAACGAGTTGCGTCATATCGATCTCATCGCTATACGCAAAGTGAGGGATTTTAAGTGACTCCGACATGGACTTAAACATTGCCCTGCGAACACCCTTCAACGTTTCTGTGCGATCGGGGGGCGGAGGAATCGAGGTGCTGGCGGCAGCTCCAGTCTTTGCTAAACTTGGATGAGGAATATTGGTGCCTGGTGGGACTTGTCCTAGAAACTCCATAACATCGCCTTTTAGAATTCGATTGCCACGTCCAGTGGGCGGCACTTTCGACAAGTCAACATTATGCTCCTTTGCTATTCTACGAACAGCAGGAGTTGCCAAGGCGATCAGTCTTCCAGTAGAGTCCGGTGCAGTCTCTGGTGCTGGCTCAGATTTGGCTACCTTCTCCGTGGTAGGTTTCTCATCCTCGCTGTCACTTGACGAAGAATCACTGGAATCTCCATCCTCTTCTTCGACCTCAAAATCCAGAAGTGGATTACCCACTAATGCGATTTCGTCGATCTTCTGATGGAGCTTTGTGACCTTGCCATCGTAACGACTGGTGATTGTTACCGACGCCTTGTCGGACTGTACCTCACAAATGTTCTGGAATTGTTCAACAGTGTCGCCAACTTTTACAAACCTTGAAGAAATAGAATTTATTAGTCGTTCATTGGGGAAGGGAAATTTCACAAGAACTTACCACTCTTTGACTGTAACTTCACGAATACCCTCTCCAATATCGCTGAGTTTAAATGAAATAACTTTCTCTAGGCACGGTGATAGATGGAATGAACGAAACTGACCGGTCGGGACCTGAAAAGAACGAATATGTTGTGAGAAAGTTTCTTATTTCAACCGTTCGATTGGGCATAAAATTGGAGGCCCCTTTCGTTCCATTCAGACAGTTTTTAAGCTTTCAACCAATTACCGAACTGGGATATAAGAAATCTAAATTCTGTAAGCAAACACACCTAATAAATACGGAAAAACCCATCACCGATGATTGATTGATTCGACGTTAAATATGTGGGTGTGCCTGCGTTCCATTGATCGCGTGATGACTAGTTTCATGTCAAAAACAATCTAAAGAAATTGACATTTCACCATTTGCGCTAGAACTTTAGCACGAATGATTAAATTTCCTTACAAGAGATATTTCTTAATCTAGCGGGTAGCGGCTATGCTTTGCCAGAAAAATGTGACACATCTAACCAAAGCAATTGACAGCTGGTCAATCTCAATTTAACCAAATTTACTTAGCCCGAAAAAAAGATTACTAAAACATGTAACAAACGCATTACACTCTATTACAATTTGTGAATGTGGTTGACTTAGAATGAATATCAACCAAATTATAACGCACTTATCTAGTAGGGTATAACTAGCCACAGCCTATAGATAATGCGTATGCCAACGACGAAAAATGTGTACAAAGGTTGTAGTTAATCGAGTTTCCCAAAAGGAAATCGTGTTCCAATTGTTACATGTTCTGCTTGTGTTTTCCAAATATAGAACTGACTAACAACGGAGACCGCAATTGATATTTACTTATTAATAATGTGTTGCACGCATGTGGAACATACTCGCATCTGATTGAAGGCTAAAACAATTATATGTTGGGGAATAAATTGACCTTATACTTTGTGTTTGAGTTATGTCTCCCCCGTGAGGTGTAAGACAGCACAATCGCTGCACGCCGTTTTCAACTACGACGAATTTGATAGTCGCCTTATGCATTTGGCCCAGTTTTCCTGGGGGTGAAGCGGCCGTGTACGTATTAAAGCATCCAGCGTCACCTTCGTTTTGATTTTGTGATAGCAGTATACCGTCGCTACCAGATACAAGAGTATGTCCTTAAGTTTTACATTCTGAGAACACAAGCTGCCTCACAAAGTACCCAGATAAAATAAATAAATAGCTGGCGGCTAATTGAGAAGCTCTTTCAAGACAGTTTTGCTCTCGGATGTTTGTCATCCGCCTACAAAAACGTAATCAAGGAGCCTCTCTATATTGGTACAAAACATTTTGAAAAAAGTACCTATTAAAAAACTCGCAAAAGTTCCAATATAAACAAAATTCACTGAATCGAAAAACACAAAATATGACAGCAAGCTCTTTTATGGCAAGCAAATTGAACGATTTTGTGACAGAAGGTAAATTTGGCATCCATCTATCTCAAGCATCAAAGCAAAGTAGAACCTTCAACAACTTCAACAACTAGATACACTCTGCTTGACACTTCCGAGATTAACACTCCTACATTGATTAGAATTGACTTGACTGCAGCAGCTTTTCTAAAGGCTAGGGCCATCGACAGCGGAGGGGGATTCCCCCGGGCCTGGCTTTTATGAAGGGCCCGGAAATTGGAAGCAAAGAACTTATTTTGTACCTAATATTTTATTTTTTAAATAGATATGGAATTTATATTTCTATTTCATTTTTTTCCCTATTAATCGAATCTCGAATACGTCAATGGGTCCTGCATTTTGTTGTCTAGGGCCTGAGTGTTCTCTCGACCTTTCTGAAATATGATCTTCTTTCAGTCTCATTCGCTTTCAGCGAGCGAGTTTCAGTAGATCGTCACAAAAGTGTCAACACATTGCGAACAATGTTTAACTTATAATGTTCCCCCAGCCTATTTTTGTAGACGATCACTTATACATATAATATAATTACGTGTGCGATTATAATCACTACAGATAATCAAAAAAGCCCTTTGTGACATTTTACTAACATAACAATGTAACTAACAGATTGCAGCTTTGATCAGCAAGCAAATCTGTATTAAAAAGGCATGAATGCTAATAGCTTATAGCTTTAAAGATTGAAAGATTAAAAAACAAAAACCTACGGCTACGGTATTCATACAAACTACAGCGATAATTACTTCGAAAAGAAATCCACTTATCAGCAAGCCGTCGTCATTTAAATGCACTTATGTTAAGTTGTGTTTGTCAACAGCCACTTAAGAGCATAAGGTCAATAAATTCATTAAAACCACACACACTCAGCCTAAGAAAATACCTGATAAATATTCCTTCTCAAATTGCACTTCAGATATTTAATTGAAAAGTAAATACAACAACTCATAATATAGGTACATGTACTATATGAGTACATACTCTCGAGAAACACACCCCCAATGAATTCAGAAAAATCCAAATATTATAAATGTAAACACGTGTTGTGCATATTTCTATTGTAAACAACACAAAGACTCCATAGTCCATAAAAGCGACTAATATTATTGAATTGTCCAAGGTTATTGAGAAAAATTTGGCCGTTGTGTGATCTTCAGTTCTGACACTTTTCTTAAAAATGTTCCCTTAGGATTTTTTGAACGAACGCTGAATTTTTCTTGTTTGTTGACAAAGCAAATCTAATAAACGCAAGTTTTTCGTACAAACGATCTAATGGCAATCTCTAAACATGTATTTTATCATGCAAGGGATAAAATAATTTTTCTATTCAACGCAGGCACATATATTTTTGTTACAAATCCATACACAATCTTTGCGATTAGTGGCAACACTGGAGATCTCTTTTCGAAAAGAGAACATATTCACTACACACGCACTTCGACTGTCACACATTATGTAATCATTTCGCACACGGCAACATAATCAATTGATTTGATTTTATTTTTGCTACAATTTCAATCGACAATTTATTTGCGCACTTACACTTGCGACTGAAGTAAGTTGACGTGGTAGGTAATTCTTCAGAATTGTTGCACTGTTTTTCAAAAGGTGGGATGCCATTTGCAATGAAACTAAACCAACAATCAGCTAAACTTAAAATAAACCTAAGATTGTTATTTTGACACACGGGTTAGACAAGGCAATGAACGAAGTAAAGTAAAAAACAAGTCCGCCGGTTAAGAGAGTCAGCAACCAACTGAAATGTTGCTAAATTTATTGAACAAATCGTCACAATCTTTAGGGAATGAGATCTCGGTTTGGCAGGTGACAGATAGTAATAATTTTGCGAGGGCGATTAAATTCGATGGGTTTTTCATGTGAAGATATTGGAACTCGTTAATTACACTACTGGTGTAATAAATGGAAATATTTTCGTAACGTAGGTATATCCATTTCCAGTTTGTTTTTTCTTAATCGTAGATCGGAATCGAAAGAAAGAAAGATCGTTTGTCTCCCTTGGTAAAGAGAAACAAACAATTTGCATCTTCTAGCAGCGTTGCCGTTTGGACCTTTAGGAGCCCCCACTTTTTGAAAAATGATCAAAATGGCCCTTTTTCATTTTAAGTAAGATTTTATTCTTTATTGAACGAAAGAATCCAAACATATGAAAAGAAGTGTTTCGTTATGAATAAATTAGTTTTTGTTTTTGTCTCACGAGCTGTCAAATTGATTAGACAGGAATTTAATTAATTAATTAATTTTATTGTTGAAAAAGGGGACAAACTACAAAAAATAACAAAATACTTAATGGAATAAGAGCACAGAAACAGACCCTTGTACTAAACTTCCACAGCAAAGTACCTACATTAGGGTATTTGAAGGAAATTTTGCAAATTATACCAACTAAGTAGACGTGTTCCTAAATATTACAATATTTGAAAGTTATCTAAACCTTATCATGATCCGTAAATGTCATGAGTACTAGTAAGGAGATATCAAAACAGCATTGTCAGAAGCTCCATCCCTTGACTGTCGTCTTGTTCCCTAAATGGTATTGTAATTCGTCGCCTGATATTTACTTAAAATACATACTCCTTGATCACAAATCGATATTCAATCTAGGCCGGCAAAAGAAGGCTGCCTTACTGACTAGTGTACTGGACGTACTGGACTACTGGGCGAGGAGTCCTAAATTCAACCCCTGGAAAACAGAATTTACTCTTTAAAGATCTTTCCACATTCCAACCTTAAAATGATTATAAATGTCTTCCAAGAATTGACATTTTTTAAGAATCGGTTTCATACAATTAAGTATTTTCGAAATTCGAAGTCGCAAATGCTACTGAACTCAGAATCTGCGTAAGAGTTGTAAGATTAAACAAGATATTGCTGGAAAAGGAATAAGAAAATGTTAACAACACTTAGGACAAAAGCCAAAATGTCAAACTTCTCTGCTTCGTCACCCAAAAGTAACCACTAATTCCAATAAGTATTTTCATTTGCGTACCTATACACACTTTGTTGAGGCTTACACACACCTATATATTTGCGTTTTAGAATACACCAGTTAAGACCCCAAACTACCAGTGAAAGCAATCGAAATTTATATTATATTCACCTATATTTAGCTAACAAACCTATTTTTAAACACGAATACCATCAAAGTTCACTTCCAACCCTAGGTCTGTACAGGAATGTAAATCACTTTCAAACTCTCTTCTAATGCTGAACCATATGATTACAAAGAGTATTTGAGTGTGATTCTGATTTTAACATTTAACCGCGGCAAAGATAACCAAACCACAGAACTCGATCGACTCTATGAAAGTCTACCCCTATATAAATACTCCTCAGTTGAGTGAGTGCAGTAGTTCAATACACAACTCGCAGCCGTGCCTGTAGTTTGCGTTTGGGATAGAACGTTGCGTGAATCAATTACAAAATTGTTTGTTTTATTATACAATTTTCGTCGTACAAATTCATAAATAAGTTTTAAGTGCATTTTAAAACCTAAGGTGAGTGCAGCGAAAATCGTTTTATTACATGCCATTTCGTGGAAGCATCTATCGGGCGCTCTTTTATGCAGCATCACAATATTTATTTTTTCTTGTCATGTAAGAACCTAACCTGTCATACCTGCTTCTTGATACACCATGTAGTTTATGCTCTCTGCAAAGTATATGCCGGTATACACGGATAAATGTCTGCCATATTAAATGTGTTGTATATACAAGAACTATTTATGAGTGAACCCACCAACAAAAACGATTTTATGTTCACAAAATAAGAAGAAAAACAAAAAAAAAACGAGTGGCTCTACCGGTTGGTTTTTGTTTCTAACTTCTGAATTTCACTTGAGGTTGTGTTAATAAAAACTACACGCTAATAACAAATTTTGGTCTCGACTTAAATTTACGGAAGCGAATTGCGAAGTTTGTGTGGAAATTTAGAGTTAAAAATGGCCCTACACGTTTCTGAAAAAAAGTTCTGCGCTTTTCGCCACATTCATTGAGCGGGAACAAAATTAAAAAGTCTTGAATTTCATCAGCCTTTTTCTATATAAGCAGATAGTGCAATAATAGTTCGTAATTTTGCCACGTGATGAGTTTGATTTGATGTGTAATTAATTTTCTTATTGGTGTTGCTCTTGACTGTTTTGATAAATAAATCTTCGATAACCCCAATTAACGTGTGAATAAATACGAGGATTTTTAGGTGGCATATTAGTCGCTGTTAAAGGTGATTGGCCCCTTAACTTGTTCTAGGTGTAGGTTAGGTATGCTATTTGCCGGAACCATGACCATCCCTTATTCGTATGTAACATTCATATGGCCTTATAAATAATCGATTTTGTTCTGGCATTCAGAGCAGAGCGTTCGCACTTTATTTATTTATTTATTTATTTCATGCACATCAAATGAGAACATTCACTGCTCTCGCTAGATTACTAAATTCAAAATTTAAATACCTATATACTACCACCAAAGTCTAACGTTTAAATTAATTCATTCTTTGATGAATCCCTCCTGAGATTAAACTCGAACAAACTACTATATTTATTGTTAGTTAGCTAGTTATTGGTTCATTACAACCTTAGTTAATTCTATGATAAGGAACATAAAATAAAAAGCGATTTCTAAGTATTAAAGATGGAGCTCTAGTAAAAAGTTTTTGGATCTTCTCAATTCTACTGGAATACACTTCATATTCATACTATACTATACAACAGTATTCGAGATTAGACCTGACAAAAGCAAAGAATAGACATTTAAGAGTATGCGGATCATGAAAGTCTTTAGAGTTCCGCAATATAAAACCCAACATAGAATTACCCTAAGTAACCAAGAAGTCAATATGCTTACAGAAAGCGAGTTTTTCCTCAAATATGACTCCCAGGACTTTGGGATATTAACGGTCATGTACGTATATGTACTGGGGAGAGGTTACGACAAAAATGCATGCTTTGACATTTAGAGACGTTAAGGCGAAGGTCATTATTATGACACCAAAAAGAAAGTCTTTTAAGATGTTCCTGTCGTTGGCACTAGATTGACATTCTCAAATGAAGCTATTTGCAAACGATTTTTGCAGAAGCTGTCTTGACGAGGAGGAAGAAGAAACTATTCTCCATCTCCTCTGTACTTGTCCGGCCCTCTCACAAAGACGTAAACTCCATCTGGGAGCGTTCTACTATAATGATCTGAACGATCTAAAAAGCACAGACATTCGGAATATCCTACGCTTCATCAGAAGCTCCAATTGGTTCAACGAGTAGGAAGAATTGCATTTTAGATTCATGTGGTATCACAAGGGACCTTACAAGGGTCTAAGTGTGTCGGCTAGCCGACAGCCACTTCAACCTAACCTAACCTAAGATGTTCCTGTAAAGGTATCCAGTCATGTTCAGACTGAATATGTCGTAAAACTTTTAAATCATCAGCAAACATTAGACACTGTGAATTCAAAAACAGATCGGCATGTCGTTAGTAAATAAAATGAAAAGTAAAGGGCCCAAGTGACTACCCTGAGGCACTCCGGAGGTGACATAAACTGGTGATAAACTGGTACATCCTTTATACGAACGTACTGAATACGATCCGAGAGATAGGAGCGAATCCACTCTAGAAAGTTGGAATGAAATCCAAATCTTTTAACTTTGGAAATTAAAGCATGGTGATTAACTCTGTCAAAAGCATTGGCAAAGTCAGTATAAACTACAACACATTGTAAGCCTTTCTCAAGGTCATTCAGCACCGTGTTACAAAAGATTGCGAGATTTGTAGAGGTATAGATCTACCAGCTACAAATCCATGTCGCAAATGAGAGATTTCTCCCTTTACGAGAGGTGTAAGTTGCTCATAAATAATTTTTTCAAATAGCCAAGGTATAGGCGAATTTTTGCAAATTGGACGATAATTGGTAATATCGTGCTTTGATCCATGAACGAGTTTTCCAAAAGTTTCAAAAAATTTCCTGTCCGCAGAGACAAGTTAAAAATTAAACAAAGAGACACGGAAAACGCATACGAACACTTTTGAAGTAAAGTTGGCGGGATACCGCATCAAAACCAGGATTTGCATCTAATTTTTACAAGGAAAGAGCATTTTGAACTTCTGGAATTGAACACTGTAGCTTACCAACATTTGAAGAATTACAAGACATTGAGGTTTCATTTGAGATGCTACCTAGGATAGTACTACTTGAATATACAGATTGAATGTTGTTTGCGACGTATTACAAATGATCAGAAGGTCTGAAAAGGATACAGTTAGGTTCACGATCCTTTTATTGAACCAAATAGATTAGCGCCCGATGATTATGCTTTAGCATAGTTATACTAATAATTGGTGACACAGGAACTGTGTTCCAAAATGATTTTTGTTGATTGTCATTAAAAATGTTCATATTCGATGAGGCAGGTGTATGCTTGGTATAAGCAAAAGAAATTCAATATAAATGTCAAGCAATAGTGTGACGAAGAATACATATACAATATTGAAGATAGAGGTCGCTCGGTGCTATAGAGATATCATGTGTAGATTACTGGTTTCATTTGTGTTCGCATTACGTTGGTCCATCAGTTCCAAACATATGCGATGGGAGCAGATTTATTTTTATCTAAAAACTGTAAGACATGCCTCCCGTTTTGGTTGTGATATCCCCCGAATTTCGAACAGAAGCTAAAAACAACTCGTCTATTTTTATAATCGGAAATATAATTTTAATGGTTTTCTAGTTTTTTTATTTTGACGGCAATGGCATTAGGAGTTTGGAGGGAGCAAAAGTTAGACAAGAAATTATAGAATTGGCTTTAGGTAGGTATGTGGTTGTGACAGGACGATAACGAAATTACTTTATTATACAGCGATTTTATCATAATTCAGATCTCTCTCTGTCTCATCTCGGGCAAATGAGTTTATGACGATGTAAAGGTTGCATTAGCTATGCACGGTCAAAAATCAGCCTGAAGTCTTCTATATTTATCCCGATTTGTGTTTGCCTGAACGCGAAAACTTTTATTATATCAGACACACATACAAAATGTCAACTCAGTCGCTGCATTGCTGAAAATATCCTACATAACTTGTCACACATTTTTAGGTAGAATTTGACTATTTGCTACTAAGCATCTCACTCTTCTAACGTTAAAGTTTTGTGTGAGTTATTACTTATAGAATGCAGTCGTCACCGAAACAATTTTAGATCCGATAACCGCTTAATCTGTCAATGTCTAGCACAGCAGGCAGCAATCAAAAATCTAGCAAAACTTTTATGAGATTCACTGCACCTTGCAAATTAATCAGCACAGCACAATCATTTGCACTCACACTCTTATAATTCAAAGCCCCGATTGTATGCACTGTCAGCTGTTGTCAGTGTTATTGATATGGATGATCGCACGCGCTTAATACCCACCTTCTTATAAGCTTTGCCGCTCTCATCCGTCATGAATGAACCTAATGCTGTCTAGTGGTATACCTAGACCTACTCTCTGACACACCCCTCCTCGGACCATCCGGCAATTAACTATGGGTATTCCATTTGACGTAATGACATTCTCTTATGTCTTATCTAACCTCACTGACTTCTCTATTGTGGTTTGTCCAATTGGACATTCCTTCGGAGTTTTTTTCGGTAAAAATGAAAACCCTGTTACTGATAACGATAAGCAAATTCCCCCCAGGTTAGGCTTATCACCTTGTTGTTATTCAAATTGCCATTGAAAGCAAATAATTGTATGCTAAATCATTATTTCAAATCTGTGCGCTCGAGTGTGCAGACTAGAGCGGAGCTTTCCATATAATTATATTCATAACCGTTGTGAGTATAGCTGATATGAATCGAGCTTTGAATTTTGAGGGATCTTGTTATTGTCCATTTATTTGAGTTGATTGCTGATTACACGTGCTTGCAGTTGATATTGCGTTGAAGTTTAATTTAAATTTTGAATTTTTTAGAACTATTTAAGATGCCTGGAAATAAAACATACAAAACACCAGATGACTTTATCAGTCCAGCCTTGCCCTCAAGATGTACCTGGACCGCAAACGCTGACAAAAAACTGTCTCCTCATTCGTGCAAGGAAATGTAAGTATACACACGTTTTGGTTATGTGTGATTTTGATTATTTAATAGTTGAAAAATAATTGGTTTGCATTTTGCTACTGTCCTCCAAATTAAAAAAAATGTCGACATAAATTAACTCAATTTGCCAATAATTATATGGAGTATAATTACTTAATCTATGAGAAATTGCTGTGTGAAACTGCAAAATATAGTTTCTCTATCAGCAGTAGCAAAATCCCGCACGCAACAATGCAACCAGATTTGCACATGGTGCAGACATGTGTACCCCTTTGCCCTCCCATAGCATAGGGTCCCAACAACGCCCTGTTCGTTTAGTTAGCCTAATAAAGTTCTTCGTTACTTCCAAAGAAAAGGAGCATAACGATTTCAACTCAATTAATAAGCACCTCTCCCAACTTTTATTAGGTGGTGTAAGGGCGCAGTATTTCAGCGGTTAGTGTGCTGGACTAATGAGCAATATTTCAAATAGATGCCCGGCCGGACAGTTTAATGTCTCAAATCTCATGTCGTTTTCCATTGGGACCACCAGAAAATTTTTTCAGATCGCGAAATTGATCTGCTTTTATAAATGTATAGCGCGTTATTTGGCAGCAATATCAGCTGTTCAAATTGCATTTGTTTTTTCAAAAATCACAAATGGATATCGACTTCAAAAATGTTTTCCCTGTTGTAGATACAAATTTAGTATTTTTGGTGATTCCTAGTCTTCATATGACGAGGAAGACCATAACGATAATAGGTCTGTTCTCTTATGTCGTTTTCCATTGGGATTTTTAGATTTTGCTCTCAGATTTCGAATTTTTCGTTCCCAATGGAACATAAAACGAGATTTTTTTTTCTTTGTATTTGAGACTGTGCGTGTTTATACAGTCAGCTGTTCTTAAATTGTAATTAATGTTTATAAAAATCCACTCAATTTATGTTGATATCAATTGCAGCGGCCAAATGTAAAGTTTTCTCTATTTTTCCAAGACTTGTCTTTTAAAAACGTAATTAATAAGATACTTTAAAGTTTGACAAATGACAAAAGCTTTGGTGTTAGTGTAAGTAGGTGTGGATCTCGCCTAGATGTCGAGATTCGCAAAATTGCTCTGACTCTCAAAAAAAGTGTATTTTTTTCCGGCCAATGGAACATGAAATCTGACAGCCAGCTGATTATGAAAAAAGTGCTTTTTCTGTTCCAATGTAAAACGACATTACTTTCTGGTTCAATATTGGCAATATGTCACATTTTTATCTTTCACTCACTGAAATGAAATGTAACCAAAAAGAAAACCGACCCGTTGAACCACAAATTTGAAAAATGTGAATTTTTTCTAGGCGGAAATATTCAAATATCATTAGAACAAAGCACAAAGTTAAATTTAAGACCAATATTTGAATTGCTTTTATTGCAGAAACTAAAAAGTTCAGTTCTTTTGCTTCTTACATCTATTTTAATGTTATACAAGCAGAAAATATAAATGAAAACAAATAAAAAGTCAGTTACAAATCAGCATATGAACAATTTGACAACCATCTGTCAGCAATAACCAACTAGCCCAAAGAAATTTCTTGAGCTAATATTCGCACCTTTTTGATGGACTGGCAATGTTTTGTTCCCTCTTTTTGGCTCGCTTCTGCCCAACTTTTGCTTAAGTGAATGAAGTTTGACTAAGTTTGGCTAATGTGTTCGAATGCATAATGTTAGGGAACAGACCTTTAATGTTAATCTAATTTTGTGCTGTTTTTTAAGCAACCAAAACGTTAACTCCGCAGCGTTCTTCAATCGAAAACGCCATTACCCTCAAAGAAATATTAATACTGTTTCTGATGGCCTCGTAAGTCACTTTATTTCAATTCATATTACGTTATTTCGTTCCACTTTCCCACGAAACCGTTCTGCTTACATCCTGCAAACGTATTTCTCTCCACCCAACCACATAAAAAGCACCAAAACCCGACATATTGCCGGCCGAATTTAATTTCCAAAAGCATGAACTACGTAAATACTTTATCATCCATGGAATGAAATATAAGATTATGTTTACTTAAAATGTTATGCAAAAAAAACATGTTTACAATAAAAAAAAACCCACGCGTCTACCACCAGCAAAGCAATACGTACCTAGTTGATAACAAAGCAATATGCTGTGTAAATACGCGATATATTTTGGGGTTGATAAAGGTCACGTAATTCTGAAACTGAATATAAATAATAAAAATCAACAAAATTCAATATATGTACCTATATAGTTGATAATTGGGTCCATACGTCAATTGCCGATCAACCAAATTTCACCCAGTCAGTCAGATTCATAAAAAAAACCTACTTATTTTGGTCCTTTCTCTTCCAAACAAAGGGGCTCCATATCAACTGACCCAAAACCTTGCGGCTCCACGGACAAACATGATCGCACGAAGATCTATCCTAACATACTTGACGTAATAGGATTCACGCCATTGGTGCGATTGAAAAAAATTCCCGAATCTATGGGGATTAAGTGTGAGATGTGTAAGTACTTACACATAATTAAAAAAAAAAAACAAGCTAACAACTAAAACATTTCTCCAGATGCAAAATGCGAATTTCTAAATCCTGGTGGATCGGTGAAGGACCGTATCGGTTTGAGAATGATTGAAGATGCCGAGAAAAAAGGTCTGATCGGGCCCGGATACACTATTATTGAACCCACATCTGGTAACACTGGAATCGGCCTAGCAATGGCATGCGCCGTTAAAGGGTACAAATGTATTATTGTGATGCCGGAGAAAATGTCCAACGAAAAAGTATACGCCTTGCGTACACTGGGCGCTACAATCATTCGTACACCAACTGAAGCACCCTTTGACTCACCCGAGGGTCTGATCTGTGTCTCACAGAGTCTACAAAAGCAAATCCCCAAGTCAATTGTCTTGGATCAGTACCGCAACGCAGGCAATCCTCTCGCCCATTACGATGGAACTGCTGCAGAAATACTTTGGCAATTGGACAACAAAGTCGATATGATTGTTTGTGGTGCCGGAACCGCTGGTACCATATCAGGTATCGGTCGCAAAATCAAAGAAGAATTGCCTTCGTGTCAAATTGTTGGTGTAGATCCATACGGATCGGTACTGGCTGAGCCCGAACACTTAAACCATAGTGAAACACAAGGCTATGAAGTCGAGGGTATCGGTTATGACTTTGTGCCAACTGTTATGGATAAATTAGTGGTGGACCATTGGACAAAGACTACGGACAAGGAATCCTTCCAAATGGCACGACGCCTTAACAAGGAGGAGGGAATACTTAGCGGAGGTAGCAGTGGAACAGCAATGGTTGGGGCTTTGAAGTACGCCGCAACTCTTAAAGAGGGCCAACGTTGTGTGGTCATCCTGCCCGACAGTATCAGGAACTACATGACGAAATTTGTCTCCGACAACTGGATGGAGGCGAGAGACTTCAAGGAAGTTGTTAACGAGCACCAGCACTGGTGGTGGAAACATACGGTCTCACAATTGAAAGTGGCCAAACCAGTTACCATAGACTCATCAGCCACAGTTCAGGAGGTCATTCAAGCGTTTAAGACGAATAATGTTAAAGAGGTTACAGTTGTGGAAAATGATGGGTAAGTTTCAAGGGCTTTTATTTGACTAAATAATGTCATCTGTATTTCTAGTTCGATTTTGGGTGTGGTCACTCAGGAAACTCTCATCAATCAGATTGTCAGCATGAACCGAAAAAATTCGGATCTTGCAATTAAGGCTATCAATAAGAAACCAATTAAGGTGACTTCGGATGCAATTTTGGGAAAAGTAGCTCGAGTGTTGGAGGTTGAAACTTTGGTGCTTGTTGTCGATAAAGTTGATGGCAAAGATGTTGTGAAGGGTGTTGCCACTAAGTTGGATGTGCTGAACTATATATCACAAGAGCCAACTAATAGTACCAACCATAGTACCAACGGTACCAATGGCACAAATGGAACAAATGGATTAATCACTAAATAATGCTTTTTAGTAGGCAAAAGTTACATATGAAAGGAAGATGGCAAAGGACAATTTTCGAATGCATTTTAGATTTAACAGTAAAAATAATGAACTTATATACTTTTGAATGATATTCAACCAAAATATATTAACCTACAATTTTAACGAGATAGGTAACATTGTTTTTTTTTATTATTTACTCAGATCTTAAATGCGCTCGCGAAGGTCGCCCTAAATTATATGGGATTTCAGTCATGTCCATCTTACATTGTTTATTTTTTCGCTTTTCTGTTGGGCTAGTTTTATGGGACAACTTTTTTCAGAGCCAAGCTAGAGCATCAGAAGAGGCGTTTTGTCAGAAATAAAAGAGAATGTCTGTATCAATCAAGCTTGGTTACTTCTTCCGACACGTGCAGCATTTCCATTGCAAAGCGTACATTTTTCAAGTATCAGAGAAACATAATAGAAGTCCATATATCTAAGATGTTACGCATGCTTACCTTAAATAAATTAAAACAATTATATTGTTTGCTCAGTTGTATCCATTTTATTGAAAAAGAAACAGAATAAACAAGAGAATTGAATATTCAGTGATTGCGTAGTATATTATCTGTTCGATTAAGATAAATATAGGCCTGTTTTTTTAGCTTCGATCTCAGCTAAGCAAAGTAAAGTAGGATTTTCAGCACGCAATTACAACAACTACGCTCTATTTGACATTTGGAGGACTCTCAGTACATAAGTTAAAAAAAAAACAGCAGCAGACATTTATAATTGATTCATTACGAAGCATTCTTATTCGTTCAATAATGACTAAAATCTCACTTAAACTGAAAAAGGGCAGTTTTGTTATTTTTTTAAGTGGTTGCCAAGAGGGTCTTAAGGTTCAAAAAGGGGGTGCGTTTAAAATAGCTGGCTGACGTAATGATCAGAGATGAATAATTAATGTCGTTTTCCATTGGGCAAAGAGAATCGTCCGGAATCGAAAAAATCACTTCTGAAACCGTTTCATTGGCACAAAAAATACTCTTCCAGTAATTCTGAGAAGAGAATTTCGCTTCGCGATTCGAAGTCAAATCCAGTCGAGAAGCACTCACACAAGTGTAATTTATGTATTTTATACAGGGTCCGCCAAATAACTTTTTTTTTTTGAAAATGCTATAAAAAAAAAAACTACTGAATATAATCTCAAATTTCTTTTTGTATTTGAAAGTACAATCCTTCCGGTTAATAATGAAAAATAATTTCATTCAAATGGCTGCCTCGGCTGGCCATGCAGTAGCCTACACGATCGGTCCAATTTTTAAGCACATTATCGATTGTGTGCAGCTGTATTTCACCAATGGCTTCACGAATATTGTCCTTCAAAGCGTCAATTGTCTATGGCTTGTCGGCGTAACACTTATCTTTTACGGCACCCCACAAATAATAGTCCAACGGTGTCAAATCGCAGCTCCGAGGTGGCCAAACGACATCAGCTCTGCGGCTGATAATGCGATCTTTAAAAACAGGGCGCAAAACATCGAGTGTATCTTCGGCTGTGTGGCACGTAGCGCCGTCCTGTTGAAACCAAATGTTGCCAATATCCTCCTCTTCAATTTTTGTGAACAAAAACTCGTTCAACATGGCCCGATAACGATCGCCATTGACTGTAACGGCCACACCTTGCTCATTTTCGAAGAAAAATGGCCCAATTATGCCTCTGTACCAAATTCCGCACCAAACAGTGACTCGTTTTGGGTATATCGGCTTTTCAATGTATGCGTGCGGGTTTTCTGTGCCCCATATGCGACAATTTTCCTTGTTTACATACCCGCCAAGATGAAAATGAGCTTCGTCTGAAAAGATGATTTTTTTTCGATTTTTTTTTCGATAATGTGCTTAAAAATTGGACCGATTGTGTAGGCTGCATGGACAGCCGAGGCAGCCATTTGAATGAAATTATTTTCCATTATTAACCGGAAGGATTGTACTTTCAAATAAAAAAAGAAATTTGAGAAAATATTCAGTATTTTTTTTATAGCATTTTCAAAAAAAAAAAAAATATTTGGCGGACCGTTTACAAGTCAGCTGACAGCAGTCGTAGATTATTTTTTGGCATTTCACCAATACCCAATTCAATTCTCTTGTTCCATCGGATTACAGAATGATCCATGAGTGAAACCAATGGAAAACGACATAATTAAAAGAGATGGATATCTTTCGTGAGTCTATCCCCCAAAAACCCATTTGTTTAAAATGTTGTTTTTGTAATTTCAACTCCCGCCTGTGAATACCTGTGATCTACAAAAAAGCATGTTGCTAATTGCCGGCCACCATCTTGCTTTTGGTCGTTACCTTAAATATTCCCCAACACATTATTATAACATCGTTCCGGTCTAATAAACACTCTCTCTTTTAAGTTATGGGTAAAACGCCAGCCAAGATGCAGAAAAACTTTGCCCTAAACTGTTGGCGTTTGCCATGTCCAAGGAGGAAGAACCGGAAATAGTTTTCCTGGTGGAACGCATGTTTGCATTATCTGTTCTTGGAAAAGACAGGAACACCCACTGTAAGTCACTTTAAAAATACACCAACACAGAAATTTACCATTTGCATTACATTTTTAATATCGAGAAAAACATTCCTGGTTACATTTACAAGCGCAGTAGTTACAAAAATAAGAGCTACAGCAAAATGCAGCAGTGAGCTCCCGCCCTGACGGAAAACAGTCAGCTGTGTACACTTCAAAAACAGGGGTGTACTACCGCAATCGTGAGCGAGCTACACGTCACTGAACTTTGTAGATTTTACAAGCAAAACAAGAACAAATTGAGTCACGTAGTACTCGATCACGGATCCGGTAATTCAACCCGTTTTGGGACAGTGCTAGATCAGTGCTAATGACTTTCTCTTAGATTCATGTGTTATCACAAGGGACCTTAGAATGGCCCGAGTGTGTCGGCCATTGCTGACAGCCACTTCAACGTAACCTAACTTAACCTAGAGTATAAGTAAAAATTTGTTAACTAAGCTTAGTGTTGTTCATAAAATAATGCTTTTGAGTGTGTGGTGTGATTAATATTGAGACCGTTGGCTTAAACTCCGCGATTTCGCAGGTCCTTTACTTTGTATATGCGCACCAACCAGTGCTCTGTCGTGTATGCCTCCTCAAGGACGTCCAGTTCGAAGTCCTTGTTTCCTATCTCCGCAGCTCGCACTCGGTCATAGCCGGCTGGCTTACCGCCTTCAGTGTACACCTGACCAAAGCGATAGTAGCACATCTTGTACATCAGGCAGTTTAGCAACGTGGGCGAACCTTCTTTGTCGACACGAAACTCTCCATTTGCGGCGTAGTAATCTTTCTCTTTGATGTGTGCTCCTCGATCAGTGCTGCCTCCAATGCGCACCATCCACAGGAACTTGTTGATGTCGTCCGAAGAGTAGCCGGTAAGACCACCAAAGATAACCAAAACGTAGTCCACGTCTAGTTCTCGCATGATTTCGTAGGCCTTCTCTTCTGACGACGCCATCGCCTGCCCAACTCGAGAGATGTGCGTGTTGTTCCATGTGTTGTTGTCCACGAGGATAGTTCTATTCGCCATCGCTGTTATTTGGTAGCCATAATCCCACCATGACATTATTCGGGCGTCCTATGGATAAAATCTTACTTTAGAGGCGGCAATTTCTAGTGAAGTGAAAAGAAGTGTATATTTCTCGCTCACTTACGAACAAATGCTCACTAGTGGGGAAATTCTAAGAGATTACTAACCTCCGGAGTGTTCATCTGCAGCCAGTAGTACGCCTCTCGAAAATCATCGAAGATGATTCTCCCACCGTCGTGGGATCTTGCACTCAGCACGATACTTGGCGAGCTGTACGCCTCTGAGGTGACCCATGTGCAATGGAATGTGTAGGTGATAAGCATTACAGTTAGAATGGCAACAAAACTAATTGCAACCTCCTTCTTTACCGCTGTTTGCTGTTCCAGCTTCTTATGTTGTCGCTTGTTATGTTCAACTGGTTTACTGGCACCAGAGTCCACACACTTGATGTACTTCGACAACAAATGCGAGATGGCGATTCCCGAGAGAACGCACATCACAGGAGCGAGCACTAGCATTAAGCGCACCATTACACCCTAGAGTCAAACAAAAATATAATAGATTCCTTTGGAAGTGGGTAATCCTTGTACTTACAGCGAAATAAATGCTAGTAACTCCATAGAGAATAATAAATATATTCGAGTCGGTTAACTTGGAGAAACAGAAATACAGTCCAGCTGGGAAGAGGAACACGAGGATCTGCAAATAGTTAAACATCGATTTTAGTATTTCTGAGATGTACTTCTGGTTGTATGGGGTTTTTGCGAATCAGCGATCAAAGTGTATACAATCATGGTGATAAACAGAGGGGAGACGACTATCGCCACCTCAACCCAGCCATTAGAGACATTAACGCGCACTCTTTATGAATGATTTGTCATCAGTTTATGAAGGTAAATGAATGATAGGTGTTCTTGGGCTAAGAAGATGACAGTGAACAGAAAAACTTGTGTGAAACTGAGCCGACAAAGCACACAGTTGCAGAAATAATACGTCCTGCTAGTAAATTATGAAGCGAAGCCAATAGACGAATAGTGAAAATACTTCCGCAACTCCAAGAACATTGGACAAATTAATTCTTTTTTTTTTCAATTATTACCTGTAAATCAAAGTAGAACGACGACCACGATGTGGGTTGATGCTCAGAGACGGACGCAATGATTGGAATATGATTCTTGGCGTACGACGGATCCAACAAAGAGTAGAATCGCCCTGTCCAGGGTGATACTTTCCCAGTTATCGTAAGCAATGTGCCCACCACGACGACGATCGTAAGCACTGTCGACACCAATGCCTTGAACAGTACCTCGAAGTGTTCTTTGGGCATCCGCGACCGGATGTAGTCCACAAATGCATGTATCTGACATAGCCCAAAGACGCCAAGTGCCTGCAAATAAAATGAAACTTACATTCATTTTCAATTCAAGCTCAAACCATAATTAGGAAAACAAATGCATTTTCAGATTTATATAGTACTCATTATGTATCATACTCTTCCTATCAAGAATTATTAGAATTCATCATTTAAGTGCTACTTTCCACTCTCAGGTGTTTAGAACTACGACTTACCAGCATATGTTCCGAGCTTTGAATGGGTTGGAAGCCCACAAACGATATCTGCATAGATAGTATGGTTCCCACGCAGTACAGCGTACTGTAGGCTACATAGATTCGATGAGAAAACCGACCAGTCACCATCAGTGCAAGCACATGTAGAGGAATCAAGTTGATTAGGAACACATAGCCACCCCATGAAGAGACCATGTAAAAGTACGCCAACGCTGTCATGGCGGACCAGAATATGGCGCCCGATTTCACCGCCTTAATCCATAGATAGTAAGTTAACAGCATACAAAATATAGCAATCCCTTCGTTGTCATAAGAACCGGCAACTGAACGGGAAATGTACCCCGGCACTATGGCAATCATTGCGGCTGCCACAAGTCCCGCACCAGTGCTATGGATCTCTTTTGTCAGCAGGTAAGTAACAATCGTAGTAAGAGACGAGAAAAATGGCGCTAGGAATACACAAACGTTACGGATATCAACCGTAATGTTGAGCAACCACATTACGCGATACAACGCCGCTGATGTAACCATCAGTCCAGGATAAATTGTTCCACCAATGATGCGCCCCAGGGGGTACCACGCACGGTCATCAAACCAATTGTGGAAGTTATAGAACCCCTGTTCTGCCAAAAACCGCGTGGTGCGATAGTTAAAGTATGGATCAAACTCATGGATGACACTCTCGAACCGCAGAACTGAGAACAATCGCGTAGCGAATGCTAGAATGAAAAGCCGTACATTATAAGCAAATGTATATTTTTTGAGGCTATTTCCAATCAAACTTACATAGAACAGCGGCAATGAGGAGAATCGCTAACTTGATCAAGTGTTCCTGCTTCTCCAGATTCAGGAGAAATTTAGATTTTACTGCCGATGACGTGTCCATCGTTGATTATTTGCAAACTAAACTGCTAACCGGCTTAAATTCTGTGCAAAGATACATAACCAAGATATTAGTAGATTAGGCGATTTTTCAGCGTAAATACTTATTTGGATTTACAATCATACCATTTGACAAGAATATCACAGCACTACCGGCTTCTTTGCAGCCAAAATTGATGCAATAAAAGTAAATTTTTCAACAAGCTCCTCGTGGCAATTCGCAGGCGAACGCCCTTTGCTACCGTCCTGCTCAAGTCACATTTCGATTAAAAATTAAAAATGGTAGACGGTAGCCATATTTGTACTGTGGAAGTTTCGTTGATATAGCGTCGTTAAGATTAGAATGCGCGGGAACTGTTGGGCTGTGTTTAAAAAGTAAATGCCATGCAGTTGGACATCTGTTGGATTTAAAATGTAGCTAATAGGCGTTTTTCTTTTTTAGTTCAGAGCTGAGCACTGAACTGAGCTCGTGCATTATGAGCGTGCTCTGAACTGAGTGTGCTCAGAGCATTCTGATGTTTTTTTTGTTTTTCCTGTTTTTTTTTTTTTTTGTCAAATGTGACTTAGCATTTTCCTCAGGCTATTTATTCTGAGCTCATAGAGTATAACAGTTCAGGTTATGCTCTGAACTAAAAAAGAAAAACGCCTAATGTCGTTAATATTCAGACAAACATTAGGACAATACTTTTAATATAGCATAGGTCCTGTCTCAGCCGAGTTGTAACACGGCATGCGTTATACTGTCGTCTTACCACCTCCATTCAACCTAGTAGAAAGAGGATGGGATGAGAGATAAAAAGAAATCGTTAAGGTAAGATTAGACGGTATGCCAAGTGGTCATAAAATGCCAATATCTGACAGTTCTCCTGTCAAAATATGGTCATACAATGTAATGGGCATATCTCATATGCTCTAATGACCTGAATGCCACATATGACCAGGCTGATTTTGACAGATAAAAATGCCCAAATAGCATATGGTGTAATGCGACAATAGGTACGAATGCCAGCATATAGCCTTATATGCCCATATGCTTTTAATTGAAATTTCGTTATGGCATTAATGGCATTTTTGATGGAACAGGAATTATTTTGTTGTCATCGGTGTTTGATTTCGTAGAATTGTGATTCATTTTAATTTTCGTTCTCTTTTTGGTAATAAATACCAAATGCCTCAAATGACAATCATGTCAAATATGACCATATTGGTAATTTTGGTCATATAGTCTAATATACAGTTTTGATAATCCTGGCATTTTGTTCATTTGACAGCTAATCTGGTCATTTGCCTTTTGTCATTCATATGCTTAATTGGCATACAGTCTAATCTTAGCTTTACTTTTCTGAGTTCCTTCAACCCCTGAAGTTCGGCAGTTGGGGTGAGGATAGTCAAATCAATTTATTCTATGGGCCTGTTTTTTTGAGCTCCGATCTCAGCAAAACAAAATAAATAGGATTTTTAGAACGCAATTAATTAGTAGAGGATGGGATGAGAGATGAAAAAACATTTTTTATCTTTCTCAGCTCCTACAACTCCTCAAGTTTGCCACTTGGGGTAAAGTTATAACTAATATCAGGTCATTTTGCTCTTAAGGGTTACTTTGATATCTCGCTCTTTCGCTTTTATTAGAATTAACTGTAGAAAATGGATGTGAACACAAAATATATTTGGTTTTTCGGCTGATTTTCATTTATGATTAAAAAATAATAAAACCATTTTCAATTCAACCGCTTATCGACTAGTCTAAATTTATAGCGAACTCTCCATTAACTTTTTTGTTAGCCAGTATTTATTTCGCGAATGTGAAGCCTTTGTTATGTCTCAACTATTGTGAACAGTCATCGATAGCACAAAAAGCCGCACATTTCACATCTTGCTATCGAATCACAAAGTACCTAACTTCACCTTAATACAAATGCCATCAGTCTCCGTCAAAAACTTTGTTTTCAAATTGCAAACAAAAAGAAAAAACTAACAGAAAACTGCGCGACCCGTAATCTTATGTTTTGTTTTATTTTCCTCTATTTATTCACAACTAATTAAAAATAAATGCAACGAAAGATCAAGGGAACAACACCTATCCCGCTAATATCCCGAGTTTAGCTAGAAAAGTCCAATTGACAGAACAGCTGCCACTCGAAATTTGTGTGTCAATTTCATTTAAAATTTTGTGGCAAACCGCAAACGATTTTTCTTTTCTCGCTGTTTTATGTTTGTGTTTTTTTGTTGTGTGCTTTTTTCTTATTGGCAATTTAATTGCTTCGAAAATTGACCTCAATTAATGACCAGCGACGAAAAGTCAACAGCACCATGACAAATCGTGGCAACTACAAGGACATCTACGATTTGTTGGAGAAACTTTGCAAAAATGTTGGTGCTCACAATCACAGTAGGTTTCATTTTTAAATTTCATCCTTAAATTTTCTGCATAAATACTTTAATGAGTTGCTCATTTACACTGAATGCTGTGTTATTTGTTAAGTTTTGGGGGCATAATTTGCATTAGTTGCTGTGAAATCAGCACATTGTCAAGCATTTGGCGTCAGACTCGCCTTGGATGGGCCGTTGACAAATTAATGAATTACTTTTGTTTGTATTCTAGATGTTTTATAATTTAATGCAGTCAGTAAACTGTTTTTGTTTTTACAGGGGATGTGCTTCGCAATGTAACCCAATACATATCGAATTGTCCTACGGCTCTTGGCAATTCATTGCCATACAATGAGACTTCGCTGGTTTCGAAGATCTCAAGCCATTTGACAAACACCAGCGGTTCTCAGAGCAGTGCGACGTTGTTTTTAAATCTCTATGAACAATTAAAGACTAGTGTTAGTTGTGAATCTTGGCATCTGTGACTTCAAATTACTCACTTTAATTACTGTTTTTCCAGCAAACAGATCAGAGGCAAAGGAGTGCTTTGTTGACGTTTTTGTATTTTATGGCTGATTCGCAGAGTAATGCGGTAAATTTCTCTACAAACGGTTTCAACAATGCGGTCGTCAACAATCAGAATAATGGTCCAGGAGTAAGTCCAGCCCTGCATTCAATTCGATCGAGCATGATGCAGAAAACCCAAAATTTTAATCCCGGTACAACGCTGAGCCGAGGAGGAATGAACTCGTTTGCTAATCAAAAGGTAAACAATATATGGTTTAGAATTTTTTGTTTTCTTGTAGGCGACGCGTATACATTTTGATCATTCGAACGAGTATGAGCTTGAATGAGCGCGACATACATTCTAAAAATGATGCAAACAAATTTCGTAGGTATACCTTATGCTTGATAAGGCAGGCAATAGAAATCTATGCAACAGAAATTATTTCAGTTTTCGATACATCCATATGCTTCAAATATACTTCTCATTTCGCTTTAGGCCGGAGGTGAAAGCAACCTGAAGATGTCCACACTCCGTACAACGCACAATCAGCAACTACAATCGGACAGTAGTGATACCGGCAGTAGAGAAGTACAGCTAGCAAAACATCACACACATGACGCGCAAAAGGATCTGAACGACGACATTGTTCAAAATGTGATTTACGCTTTTACTGGCATTCAAGGAAAGTACCTGAAGAAGGATGTGATATCAGGAGCATTCAAGTTGGACTCAAAGGCCAGGAAACTGAATGTGGTGCAAGCCGGCATGCTACTGCGCCTGTCGGAATTGGGGTGAGTACACTGATGTTATTCGAACAGAGACCACTAGATTCGTACATTTCAGGTACTACCACGATCAGCTGCAATCGTACACAGACACGAAGAGTGGCCTGTGTGCTCTGGGTCTCATGGGTCAGGGCTTCATTTCCGCACTTAAGACCGAACTAACTAAGTATTATGGAATGGTTGCCATGCTACAGGAGCAGGTGAGGTGGCATATTGTGTGGAATGTCTTCGGTAAGGTTAAAAATTTCCTTTTAGTTGAACAAGCAACGCAAATCTGAATCTCAGGAGTGGATGTCTTTGGTGGCGCCAGTCGAGAAAGTTACATTAATAAAGATTCTCGTGTGGTCTGTGGATCCATTGCAGCGCCTGCAATGGTTAGCTACAATCGCTGAAGCTTGTCAGGAGAAAAAAGGTGGCGCCTTGGCCTCCATCGTTCACGGCTTCTTAAGCAACGGCGATCCGATGGTTAAATCGGTTGTCAAGGAAATGTTGCTTGCCATTGTCGGGCCACTGCAGCAAATGCTGTCGCGTTGGTTGCTGGAGGGCGAGATCTGCGATCCACATGGTGAATTCTTTATTGAGTGTCTGTCTGAGGTGGGTCCTGATCGACTATGGTACGACAAGTATCGGGTGCGAACCTCGATGCTGCCCGACTTTATTTCCACAGATATGGCGCATAAAATCCTCGTCACCGGAAAGAGTATAAACTTTTTACGAGAAATCTGTGAGGATAAAGCACCAGTTAAGGGGCGCGAAGAACTACGTCAATGCTTCGAGTTAAATGGTGAGTTGCGTTTGTCGTGTCCTAACCGTTGTATTACTCGATAACTTTCCACAGCTGAAAACATATTCTCGAAGGTGGCTGACACCAAACTACACTCTACAATCGATGCTGTGTATTTGAATACCTCCAAACGAGTACTGGACATTGTGATGGGCCCGCACAAACTGCTCGAGCACCTGCAGGCAATGAGGCGCTACCTACTCCTTGGTCAGGGTGATTTCATTGGAATTCTTATGGAAAATTTGAAGTAAGTACACTGACTGAATCGCTCACTTGAAGCCGGTTTTGAAGAAGGAATTCCATTTCAGGTCAGAGCTCGACAAACCAGCAAAGGAACTGTACTCGTACGACTTGTCTTCCATCATGGACGCGGCTATTCGTAGCACCAATGCACAATACGACGATCCAGAGATCCTCAATCATTTGGATGTGAGATTACTGCATCCTTATGATGGTGACACTGGTTGGGATATTCTGTCGCTGCAGTATACAGTTCGGGGTCCGTTAACGACAATGCTAGACCCGTCAATGGATAACTATCAGATTTTGTTCAAGCGACTCTGGCGAATGAAACATATAGAATTTCTGCTGTCATCCAAGATCTGGAAGGAACAAATGTGCAATGCTAAGGTAAGTGGGTATTCAGTGTAGGTATGGTGGCCATGTATTGAGTTCCAAAATGCATAATATATACATTTGGTTTAACTGCGGTTATCTGCTCCAAAATTCAAACAAGAAAATGTCAAAGTCGTACAAACTGAGCCAGCTGTGCACCGATACTTTTTAGATGCCAATATTGGACTTGAGCTGCTTGGAGAGCGTAAAGTAGAATTGAGCTTTTCTAATATTGAATTCTAGGTTACATTTAATTTCCTTACACCATTTTTGGCACGACCCATAAAGGTATTTGTGTATGGATTTATTTTTGCTTCTAATCTAACCGACTAATTATCTAAAGCTAACAATTTAATACTGCTTTGTTATTAGTTGATGTATAATTTTTCCAATCCGATTGTGATAAGGCGCTTTTTTGCATGGCATTTGTGTTTCAATGTAAGATACCTTGACTTAAGAGACAAAATCTTCATATCTTAACTCTTATCTTGAACTTGTGCAACATTATGCATAAAACTAGGATGTAAAGTATGTTATCTTTGCTTCCTACGAGGAGGTCTTCAAACGCATCCATCGAGTCATATCTTTTAGGGATTCCAAAGAGAATTTAATCTTTTCAACTCTGAATGCAATGGAAATTGCCTTATCGTCGCAGTGTCGTATTTATGCTTGGAATACAGTTAAGATAGAGTAATGACTATGTAGATAGTAAAGCCAACTCTGTAGGAATTATGCATTTCATTTTTGTCTTAGGACGGTGGTTATTATTTTTCAGTCTTTCAAAAACATCCTGACCCTCTGACACAGATGTCGAACAGAATAAAACGTATGGGTCCCAATTTCTCTCATCTGTCACAACTTACTTGCTGCTTCAAAACATATGCCATTCCAACCCTTTATGTTAAACACAATCTTGAACTTCGTTCATTAACTGCAAGCATTAACCCCTCATTAAATTCCAAAGCCGGAGAAAGTCCAAATGCCGCCGCACACTATTACAGTATGCTTCCCCGCATCGCACTGCATTCATAATACACACACTGTTTTCTTGCTTGCAATAAGCATAGCAAGTCGCTGAATAACAATTAGTAATGGACAAACACTTTTTCCCACTGCATACCCCATACTCGCACTCAAATTGACCTTTGTCCAGGCTAATGTTTATTTTGCACAAGCTCAAGTATTTCATTGGATTACAGATTAAGTAATCAGATTTCAAGCAATAGGATTCAGATACGTCGCGGATAAGATGTAAATCCGTATGATATGATAAGGTGTGGCCAACAAGCCATTTAAAGCAATAAACGAATTTCTAACCTCTTTTCGGGGAAACATGATTTTCTATTTTTATTGATTTTCGTGCGAATGTGTCTTGAAATACTATTGTTATAAAAAATTTAACCACTCCTATGTGCTCTAAACCGAACTGTAAAATTATTTTTGTGTATTATTTACAACTTCGAATCTGCCGCTTTGAGGAGCGGAGCCAATTTCTGTGACAGCATTATGTTGCCAGCAATCTTGAGTTTGCCCTTCATGAAAGCGGCCTGTGGGTTCAGTTTGCCAAGCGCAATGTCGACCATATCTTCGTCGGCAACAGTCAGAGTGGTGTCGACCTTAACTCCTTGAGCTGGACCTTCGTACACCTTGGCGTTCTTCAGATCCAAAGCTGCAAGTGTTTGAAGATTTACTTAGTCATTGTGATCCACTGATGTGGACATTGCGACTTAGAATTACTTACTCCATTCCTTAGCGACTTTGCCGTCTTTTGTGATTTTGTACAGGAAAACCCCATTAACTGCCTTTGCTTTGGCCTCGTTACCCTTGATTCCGTCAATGATCTTTTGGAAAACTGCGTCACTGCTGAGAGACATGATGATTTTCGTTTAAGGTGCAGCTGGTTATTTTTCCTATTGAGAAAATGATTTACAATTAACACTTGTGATAAGAGAAACTGGGAAATGCACAGGTGCTTACAGTGGGAACGGAGGAAGGGCTTTGAAATTTGTCGGGCAATGTACCAGCAATTTATGGTATTTCTTCGGAAAATATGTGAAATATGACAATATTGACTTTTGCGCACTTGTTGAAAAAACTGACAGATGACAGATAGATCAAGATCTGTTTGTTAAAAAATTGGACGACCAGTTATGTGCTATTCGATTGGGCACTCTCAGAGCAATTTTTTCTGCTAATTTTATGTGGTATTCGTTTGGGCGCTCTCAGAGCACTTTTTTGCCCTCAGAGCAATTTTTATGTTCGTTTGGTACAAAAAAAGCAATCTTTTTCAGATTTCAGAGCACTTTTGCGAATCTAGATATTTTCTCAGATTTGCTTCAGATTTACCAATACAAGTGCATTTGAGTTTGACATTTGGTGGAATTTGTTTATATTTGCGTGAATTTTTTCTACGGCAAAGAAAGGCATTGCATCGGGTGAATCTATTTTCGTAAATTATTTGTGTGCAAACATTTAAAAATCAATCGGGACTGAAATTTCGAATGTTTTAATATAAAATTTAACCAGTGAATGGAAAGCGCATAGAAAAGTGTCGAAGACTACACTTATTCAAGTCGCACGAATATCAACACAAAAAAAGATCAAGAGCGTTTTTATGTTCGATTAGGCACACGAAATCTGAAATCTGAGGGCAAATCTGAAGAAGCCCAAACGAATACTACATTATTTTTTCCGATTTCAGAGCATTTTTCTGAATTCAGACCTTTTTCTCAGAGTTGCTACAAATTTGCCAATAAAAGTGCGTTTGAGTTTGACAGCTAGTGGAGTTTGTTTGGTTTTCGTGAATTTGTTCAACTACAAAAAACGCATTGCACCGGGTGAATCTATTTTTGTTAATTATTTAAGTAAAAATGTTTAGAAATCAATCTGGGCTCAAATTTTGAATATTTGTTTTATTATGAATTTCCTTTTTATTTATCATTTCAGCCCCTCCGCCCACTTAAAACTCAACTCAATCCGATCATGTACCGTTTACATTTATTCACCTCCGAGATGATTCATTTTATTCACCAAATGCAGTATTACATCCTCTTCGAGGTAATCGAATGTTCTTGGGCCGAATTCCAAGAGAAAGTCCAACAAGCGAAAACCCTTGACGACATCCTAAATGCACACGATGAATTCTTAACCGTCATAAAAATCGGTGCATTTCTCGACTCGAAATCGGATCGTTTGTCTGGCAACATGGAAGAGGTGTACCTGGGCATAACACGTCTGGAAGTTTGGCAGGATAAATTCTTCGAACTGTGTTTCAAAGAACTACTTGCCACAAAGGAATTCGATGAGGACATCCGAAAATCTGAGAAAGCAGGTACATTCGGAGTAACCGCAGAAAAACAACTGCAACGAGATCAAGATCACAAAATCTTTGAACAAAACTTGAACAGTTGCCAAAAAAATCTCGAAATCATCGGTTGTGACTATGAGATTGCTGTGAGACAATTCCTACTTGCATTGAACTCGAACAATGATCACAACCTGCAATTGTTTGGCATTCGTTTGGACTTTAACGAATACTACAAGAAACGCGATCAACGCTTGGGCGTACCACTCACATTTGAACACATGCGCATGAGCAACGTCTTCTTTAGCACGAACAAGAGTATGACTAGCAGTCGCTACAGCATCAATTGACCCCCGCCCGTAGATACTCAAAACGAAATTATGCTATATTTTAGCCGAAACCGCAGTGAGTTCACAAAATGCCATCGTTCCATTCTTTGCCATCCTACTGGTGAAGGGAGAAACACGTGCCATCATTCGCCATTGCTTGTGCCGAGCAGGAATTTAGTATATGTTTCGTGCTGCGAAATTCTCTAATTTCCATAATAACAAAAAATTTAATTCCGATAGCACTTATTGCTTATGCGCGTTGTTTTAAAAAGTTAATTGTTTTGGAAAAAAAGATTACTATTCTCACTGTTGATTCGTTGACAACACAATTGAGGAGAGAAATCAAGTATATATGAAAAGCACGCCAGAGCATTGTTGTATTTTTAAATAAAAACTCGAATAAAAAAAACCGAAACAAATTATCTAAAATAAATATGGCCATATTTTATGATACCTTAAAATGTTTTTTTTTTATTATTTGTTTGAGCTTTTCTGAGCGGAACACATTAATTGCTAGTTCACTTCTAGGCGGAGAGAATTAGGCCCTAGGTATAGCCTGGTTATAGCCTTTTTTGACCACTTAGACCTAATGGTTTAACTCAATCTTGGTCTTAAAATGTTGCTTACGAATTATAGAGTTAGTCTATCAAAGCAAAATAAGCAAATAATCTTTAAATTTCTTAGAAAAATATTTCATTCATTTTTCCGTACGAAAAAACTTTTTCCGATTAACTTCTCAGTCAATTCCACAAGAAAAAAACAAATCATTCCACTGAAATATTTTATTTCTTTACTGTTCCATTTGTCAAGAATTTTTTTCTGACGGATTCGCATCAGTGGTAGGTGATTTGTTGTGTTTTTTTTTACAGGGGCTTTTTTCCTGACAGAATTTTTGTTATGACCGCCTAAACATAAAAAAACTCTTTTTCACATTGTTTCAACTTTTTCGGTTGCATTTTACGTATGGCTATAACTAGGGCCTAGGATAGGAGAACCATTCTATAAGCGGGCCGCACATTCACCCCTATCGAGGTATCCGTTCGGAACGGAACGTACAAATCGGAGAAATTTCATTCCAGATATCCGTTCCGATACAACTTGGGTTTACGTGCTTCATATATTTTGTTCCGAAACGGATACTTCGATCGCAATTTGAGTTCCGATCAGATTTGACTTTCGTATCGGATTTTTTTTCGAACGAATACCTCGATAGGGGTGATTGGACGTGTTTTCGTACGAATTTTACTCAGAGACGCACGAGTAATCCCGACCTACCAAGTACTAAGGGAGCGCACATAGTGGGTGTGAGTACGTATACATACGTTTAGTCCAGGATGTCTCAAAACGATCCGAATTTATTAGTAAGTGCATTGAAATATTAAAAATGTATATGGATATTACCGGGACGACCAGTATTTATACGTTTACGTACGATTCGGATTCAACATGCGGCTGCCCTAAGTCAAGCCACACATCAAAATATACCAACCATTTTTAACAAATGTGTTCTCCTATTGAAGACTAACGTTGGGCGCCAGTTCTGAAAACGGATGATCGAGCGAGTGTTCCTTTATGGCTGTTCTATCAAATAATGGCCACAAGGTGCACAGTGGCATGTCCAATTTCATATACAAAATTAGCATGGGTATAGCATAATGTTATATTTCCTTTTATTCAAGCGAATTTTCTTAATACATATAATCAATAAATGAGCTGCCATTGCAATTCGATTAGAATTAAGTAAACTTCGAAAAAGTAACAGAAGTAGAGGATAAAGTTGGATATAAACAAAAGCTTTAGTTTGTAATAGTTTCTGAAACGTAAACAACAGCATATGTCATTTTTGCTCCGTTGTATGTACAATCTGCGATGCGAGCTATTTAGATTACTGTCGAGTCCATTGGTATATTGGTTCCAGTAAATGAGTATTCGATTTCCAGGTATTTCATTGCGGCGTCTATTATTATTAAAAAAAAAAAAGAAAAACCCAATAAACTAAGTTAGGTTAGGTGTATTTTGGCAAGGTAGAGCAGAGCGATCCGGGACCCATTGTGATGTCCTTGTCGGGGATTTCCTATGTTGCTGCTGCTGAATTTGCACTGTCATGCTTCCCTCCTTGTGGTTATTCGACCTTTTCCAGCCAAGCTGATGAATTTGTTTATACGTAAAGATTAGACAGTGAAACATCAGAAAGTCATTGAGTCAAGTGATAGAGAAAGAGAGGTGTATCGTCTTCTACGTAGCCTCTACATATGTATATCGCCATCTTTACTTTCATTGCGTGGTTCATTATGAAGTTATGGCCCCTACCAGTTTTTATAACGAAGTTCTATCCCTTTACCAGGTAAGGTATTAATACACACTTCCCTTAACGCCTGCGAAGAGTTCGTGGTCTATGTTGCGACCGATTGATGAACACTTTATTGGTTCACCTCATGGGGCAGTGTTTCCGTTTCGTTTTTCTCACTTTTCCTACATAATAATATGTATAAGACAGAAAAAGAAGTGATCCACCTTTGTATGTTTCAAAAAGTTTTAACACGTTTCTCTCCGTTCTATTTTATTTTCTTCTTTTAATGTTGGAATATTGGAGCAGATTTATGCATACACATATATATAATTGGTATATAAGAGTAATAATAATATGTATATATATATGTTTGTTTGTTATCTGTATATTTATAATGCGAAAGAAGTTTACAATTTGCTGAATATTCTTGTGATTGGTTGTTTTATTACAATTAATATTTGTTTTTTTATTATTTTATTTTCTGCATTCTGATCAAATTTATTAGAAACAAAACAAGCAATCTCTCATGTGTGGCTGTGTATGCGTGAGTGGCTTCGAATAACAAATGATTTTAAATAAATCGCTAAAAATGTCTCTCTTACTCTTATTGTTCTATGGTTTTGCGATTTTTTTTAACTTTTTTATAAATTTACCAATTACGGAAATAATGTTTGCATATATAAAATACATAATCATAATAATAAGTTTAACTAATTAATTGATTTTTTGTTCATTAGCAAATGGGTTTCATTGTTTTGTTTTTTTTTTTTTTCTTATTCTGTGCTTTCTTTTAAAAAATACTCTCTTCTTGCTTAAGTTAAGTGTTCGCGAGAAGACGCTTTTAGATTGAGTAATTATTTATAGCTCGGTTTATAACACAACGTACACTCTCTTCGTCTCTATTGGTTTAACCTGAGACAGGAGGATGGAGCGGGTTGAGTTCTTTGAATTACGTACTTAGCAGCGCTAGACAGCAGCTGGTGTTGGTGGTTGCTGTTTTGTTTAAAAGACCTCCTTGCTGGGCGTTGAGATGCCAAACGCTTCTTCGTACTCTGCAATTGTGGCGGACGGCTCCTTTTTCTTTTCTTTGTGATGCCGATGGTGATGCTTTTCCTTTTTCTCCTTCTTTTTGTGGCTGGCTTCGTCTTTTGTGGAAGACGATGATTTTGATTTCTCTTTTGTTTTCTTCTCAGGCGTGCCTAACAGATCGGGGCTCTCGACGTTCTCTTTACTTTTTGATTTTGATTTGGACTTATGTTCGCGGTCTTTGTCTTTTTTCTTTTCCTTTTTAGTGGTACCGGTACTGGTCGTCGCGATTTCGTTGGCGGATGCGGAGTCTTTTGATCTCTTCGATTTTGTTCGCTTGGATGGGGTGTCTAGGTTTTCATTGTTTAAAACAGTGGATTTTCGCGTTTTGGGAGCGTCGTCAAAGTCGGGACTGAGAAAGAGACAGATTGTCAAACATTAAAAGCGGTTTATGGAAAGTAAATTACTCTACTTACATGCCCAAGTCGATGTCTAGGGCGCGATGCGGATCGTCGGGATCAAATTTGCCATCTTTGTCGTCACCGTCTGAGAAAGCTACACCTTCAGGCATATCCAGGGTTGTGTTGACGACGTGCAGGGGTTTTGGTTCTAGGTACAAACGAAATTGGGAGGCTTTATAGTAACATATGTTTTTATATGTATTCTTGGCCTCGAAGATGCAAATTTATGTACGTTTTATGAATTCAACGCGCTTGTCATTACCACGAAGTTTCGTTCTTTAAATAGGCTTTCTTTCAAAACTACGTTTTTATTGGGAGGATGTCAAATCAAGTTGCTTATCTCAGACTCGGCAACCGTGGGAAAAGCCTAATTCGAGACCCATCACCACAAATAAAATTTATCGCATAAATTTACATCCAGCAAATGGACAGAGCGTTTGGTTTAGACAGAAGATCTAGAGCCCGTTAGAAAAAAGTTTTACATCACATACAAGAGACTACGAGTAATGTGTTAAAAACAAGCGGTGAGCTTCTACGGTATTTGAATGGTATTAGATATTGCAAACGGATACTTATTAAAAATCGGAAAACTATGTGCAAACTCACCATCCTCAGACTCCGAACTTGTGTATGCCACTTTGTTCTTTAACTTTTTGCTCTTCTTCGACTTTTTGTGCTTCTTTTTGTCTTGCTTCGATGACTTCTTCTCATCCACCATGTACTGGTCGGAACGTTTTGCGGCTAAAACAAAATTAGCAACATCAATAAATTTTAGCATTTCTTCCATGTCGAATCTTACAATGCACTTGCAGTGGAATATCCAGTGATAGCTCAGCTATTGGGATATCATCAATATTATCATACGCATCTGCGTCGTTGTTTACACTGTTTGCTGCACTCTTCTTACTGTCACTGGACTTTAAGTAATGCGGGTTATTACTTTGCTCTATTAGACGCGCCAGTCTATTCTTTTCCATCTGTTCGGGTGTTATTTCTTCACTCTTTCGTCGGCGAGAGCTGCCTTCCCCTTCATGATTGGCCGACACAAAGAGCTCTTCTTTCTCTCCTTCACTCGATGAGTTGCTCTCCTCTTCTGGTGGTGGATTTATCCATTCATCTAAATCCAGTCCATCGGGCAGTGGTACTTTACGCTGTGCCTTTGGCGCCACTGGAATCAATTCACCGGCAAATAACAGTGCCATCTCTTGAACGATTTCTATAGCTAATGTCGGAATGGTAGGAACCTCAGGTTTTGTCAATGATGCTGCTTCATTCTGCGCATTTTCATCGGGAACCGTTTCGAGACCACTTATAATGTCCATGGTGTGATTGTGGTTGGTGTTATTCGCTGCTACAGTGTGACCAGAGAATTGCACACGAAGCATTTCAATGAGAACGTAGGCAGAGTTTGCACGTTCTTGCACTTCAATGTCGTTCGAGCTGGAAAAGTCTTGAAGTTTGGCAAGGACATGATCGCTTAGCTTCAAAATTGAACACATATCATTAGTAAAAAGAAATAATAAAGACATAGGCACTCTTACTCTAACAATTCCATCTACGTCTTGATTTTCTAGACATGTCGTCACCAGTCTTGTAAACAATTTAATAACATTTTGCACAAAAACGCCCTTGATGTGGCCCGGCACTTGTCGCGGTCGCAACAAAATGTTTAATGTACGTTCCGCATCGTGCAGTTCACTAACAGAAATTGAGATAAAAATCAATCAAAATTGATAAACACGCTGAGAAGATGAGAAGCAAAATTGCGGTCCATAGCTTTCGTATAAGTTAAAAGCTGACTTTAGGCGACGGTGTTTTCGTTGGCAAGAAAACCCATTTTATAGCTAGCTATGGTTAATTCGAGGAGTAATGTGCAACTGTTAGAGCTTGGCAGATATGGTTCTGATGCTTCGCAGCTAGTTAATCTTATTTTTAATTTGTCTATTGCTCTCGCAATGGCACAATTTCGATAAAAAGTCCAACCTCTCAAATATATAAATACATACCTGGAGAATTCGCCAACAATCCACGCAGCGGCGTATAGCACCTCATACATTGAATTACTTTGCGATGAAATCGTGAACGTATCTAGGAGACTACTCATTTCATTTACCGCAAACTGTCTCACCACTGGCACACGGATGGCAACATCCAACAACTGTGTAGCAATCAGACCACCTTAAAATGAATGAATATGTGAAAAACGTTTTGACCGCTATATCTCGTTTAGCAAAAGAAAAAAATTAACAGAAACACCTACCATGCTTTGAACCAGCTTCCAACTGAATCAGCTCAACCAAAACCGTCAAGTACCACTCGAAATTCGTCACATACAGATATGAGCTTTGCGAGCAAATCTCAATCACCTTATACAGCAACTCATCCCGATAGGCAGAGCCTTCCGCCCGCTCCATATGGCCCAGCAGACGTTTGACGATTTCCATGAGATTCTTTTTCGAAACCATGCCATACAGCAGATCAAGCGCACGCAATCTAATCGACTCATCCTTGTCGTCTAAACACGCCAGAATCAAATCCTTGTGCGCCTGAACACTCTTCGGATGTGTCTTTAGGATTTTCGACATGGCCAGTAGTCCTAGGTATTTTACTAAACACACACACGCACAGACGCACATACAGATACAATCTAAAAACAAAACGCGTGGTTTTTACTTACAATTCTGATCGGAGTCTTCGATTAGGATACGTAGTTTTTGGACACACAGTTGTATTGAGGCACTATGATTTGGCATACCGCTACTTATGCTTATTAGAACAGCGATAACCGTGTTTATGCACTCATACAGTAAACTCATCGCTGACGTACTAAGGAAACACAAGCGAGAAAACATTTAAACATTTTTCTTCTCTGTTCATCGATTAAGCTTACTAAAAGCAATACAAACAAAAATATATACATATATCGAAAAAGTGTAACAAACTGAACTAGATTGATCGCTAAAAACGTAAAATGCACGCACACGTTAAGTATACACATTAATTTACAAAACGCAACAAATTTCACAACATTAACAATAAGAACTTAAAATAACCAAATTAAGACAAAAAAAAAACTGAAAAAAACCCAAACAAAAAACAAACGTATGAGAGTTCACAAAACTTGCCTATGGATTAGATTTGTGAGAGGTTCTATTAATTTCTTTCCTAGCCGGGGTTCTAAAGGAGTTAAAGCGCCAAACTGCAAATGCAAGAGAAAAAGAAACAAGCAAATAAAATCATAATAAAATATTAAATTCAAATTTTAAATGGATGTGTGTGTGAGAGAGAGAGAGAGAGAGAGAGATAGACGGAAATATAGAGACAGATAGTGTGTAAGGGTGGAAGGGGAGGTCCTACCGGTCGGAAAAACTGTCCTTAATCCTCTCAAAATTATATATTCATTAGGTGTGTGGTGTGATTCGTGGTGGTGATCGTGGGTGATAGTGTAGTTATTATATTTGGGGCGATAAACTTAATCGCTCTCGATCTGTGGAAGTAGGCGATGTCTGACTCAGATGGAAACACTAATTTGTGTAGTAAATTTGTGTTCGACGTGAGCACAGTCAATACCTTTTGGTCTATTTTCCCCGAACTTCAAGCTTAACCTTACTACATGCTATTAAGATATATTTGATTAGAGTTGGGACTTCGTATCCTTATGATTGCAGACTCAATTGGACCCATTTTGTGATGTTTTATAGTTATGCCTAGTTTACTCATCAAGCTGGATTTAGAAACAAATTCTGCTGACGCTCCCGATTATAATGGCAAAGACAACTGCGTACAACAATATATACAATAAAAGAAGCCTCGCATCCTAGTCTTAAGTTAGGCTTCGCTAAATATTATTCCCGGCGACTTTAATGCCCAAACGATGTATTGGCTAAGATACTCTAACCAAAACAGGCAGGGAAGACTTCGACACGCGATTTCCAGATAATTCAATAAATGTTTGGATCATTGTCGATCTGTTCCACACAACACAGTCAGCTAATTATGAAATAAGCCTCCGCTCAAACATCAGCTATCCTATTCGACACCCATACAATACAGAATCAGGATCTCCATAGTAAAATATCAAATTATAGCAGATCTAATTCTCTGCATTGTTGCTTCGGGTGATATGTTATTTTAGACTAACGAAAAGTCGTGCAAAGAATCTGTTACTCGGTATGGATCTCTGTATTCCCCATTCTACAAAAAACTTAACTTATTACTATTACTTAGATTTCGAGCTTTTAGATATTTTCACTATTTACACTTTCACTACCTTCAACAGATATTACTAGCTGATGCGGTGTTTTGCATGCGCAACGACTACTTCCACTTCTCGAGAGATAAACCAAAAATACTCGCTAACTAAATTCATAGGAAGCACTAACCATCGTGATGAAAAATTAAAACTCAACCAAACTATCACAAATAACAACCAAACAAACTTAATAATCGGTTCATAAAATACAAACAAATAAAACAAATTTGTAGAAACAAACTTTGCTCGAATTGTAAAAAAAGTGTTTTAATAAAAATTGGTTCAGTGATGAGATTTCAAAACGAAACTTCCAAATTCAAAAAGAGAGGATAAATCAAAGAAAAAACTAAATTTCAAAAATTATATAGAAAAAGAGAGATAATAAACCTGGAAATAATTTCGATCAAGGGTTGCGTTAGTTTTCTTCCCAGAGCCGGTTCGATGGCAGTTAAACTGGCGAACTGTTTTAATTTTGTTTTAGTTTTTTTGTTATTATTCATCATTAATTTGTTTAGGATAGAGGAATCACAAAATATATCAAAACACAGTAGGAGAGGAGAAAGTAAAAGAAGAAAAGAAAGAAAAGAAATAAAGTATAGATCAGGTTTAGAGAGTTACAACTTAAAATTGTGTGTTCTCTCTCCACAAACGGAGAGAAAAGAAGGAAAGAAGTATTTTTTTTTTTATGATAAATCGTGAGAACATTACTATGAATGGTGATGGGGTGAGGTGGCGAGAAGGGAACCGTATCAACTTACCAATTTGATGATTTTAATGAGCATCCAATTGTTGGTGGACGTTGTCATGAGTTTGAAGAAAATCGGCGCCAATGGAAGATAGTTTTTCGGATTCTTACGTGCTAGTTCACAGATGACGTTTACAGCCGCCGATTGAACACCTTTGAGGGGAGGATTTCTTTAAAATATGGAACTGAATTCAAAAATGGGGCAGTTTGTGTTTACCTGGATCGGGGTCCTCGAGTTTCTCCTTGAGTTTGGGGAACGCCGGTCGGAGAGCTTCGGGATAGCGCAGGAAAACTTTATACATCATTAGGACGGCTTTCATCCGAAGGTAGGGCTTTGTCGAACTCATCTGGAATGAAGGCGAGTTATTGTGGTAAAATAAGGGTTTGAAGTTTTATGCATACCAAAGTCATAATGTCGTTGGCTAGATCTCTTGACAAGTCAGGCGATATGAAACAACTTAAGCCACTGAGCGCAACACCGGCGTCATATTGGTTCTGTGAATTCAAATCCTTGCGAATCATGTTTGTTGTGAGCATGAGGAGCTGGTAAGGAACGAGAGAGAAGTATTAGTGAAAAACTTATGAAATTTCTTAGTATCTTACCTCACTCTCCGGATGGAAGCATTGGCTGGCCGCTAAATAGCCGATTCTCTTGCAGGTGAATCTAGAGGAACTCATCACTTCTATGATGTTGAAGCCTGCCCATGAGATGTCATAGCCAAGCATTTGTATCTGTAAATAGGAAAGAAAGTTTCGATTGATACATACAGAGATGGCGCGATTAAGAAGATATATATTGTAATTCATTTTATTTAAATGCGTATTTGAATCTTCTGTGTTTGAGCAATAAAGTTGACAAAAGTATCCAACTTTAGTCAGTCCCCACACTTACACAAAGATGGCCAATGTAATGCACGTCTGTATAAAAAAATGTTAACATCATCATTAACTTAGTTCTAACGAGAATTTTTGTTGGCTGCTCAGAGAAGATTTCAAACTCCTACAAACGGCCTGCGACAAAGTACCTAATGTGTGTGGACGATATCCTGGAATGCTGTGAAAACAGGCGTAAACCTATCAGCCAAGCGCAGACACCTAGAATACGTTGATAACTCTAATGGTCCGTGCGTGAATGATAGCAAAGTTTTTTTAACAAGAAAATTAGTGGCGGCAGCCGAAATCGTGGCAGCGCAATTAATACGTTGCCTTGACCCGATTGTACTGAGCTCAATAATAAAGCTCAACGCTTCATCAATGATAGATAAGCCAGCTACAAATCTTATGCGTCATTAACTGCATTATTAATCATATTTTTGCTACTAAAAAAACACAACTTTTGTGTTTGTTTTAAGTTTTATGTACATCAACCTGTACGTGGTAGTCTGTAAAGAGTTCACGAACATAGCAACGCCATTACCATCAATAAGCCTGCTTATCCCGACAATCCCATAACAAGGTATGCTCCTAAACCACAAACGAAGACTAAAAATAAACGAATACAATTTTCTTAATTGCCCCTGAATCTGATCTTTGTCTCAATTTCAGTATCCCTTTTAGGTTTCTTTCCTTCACAAGCTAGTGCATCATAAGAGGTAACTACTATACAAATCTATGTACTTACATACGTCAGCTTAGCGACAGCATTGCACTTAACATTGATATTGTCTTGGCGTAGCTCCTGCTTGATCTCCTCTATGCACTGTGCAATGTACTTGGCCTGTAAAAATAATAAAAAAAAGCAAGAATTATTCTTAAATTGCACTCTTTGATGAGGGTGGCATAAGGAGATGGTATAAAAATCCATCACCATAAGGCATGTGCCAGTGGCAGGTGGGTAGTCACCAATTAAATTGGAAAGCTATTTTTATAGAAGAGCAAGGCACTTCAAAGCGCGCCCTCCAGAGCCTCAAAATAATGAATTACGACTGAGTTATTGATTTTTTTTAGATTTTTTTTGCAAAAATATTGCAAGCAGTTGCCACCATAATAATTAATTACCTCATTATCCTTGTTATTTCGGATTCCACGGACTAGATCTGTTAGATTTTTATCAAACATTCGCTCAAAGTTCCCTTTTACTTTTTTCAGTGCCATTTTGGTAGTTTTGAAAATGCACCGAAATTGTTGAGAAGTTTTCTGCTTTCCCAGGGAAGAGGAATTATCTATGTACTTTTCTTTTTCACAAATCACAACAAAATGTCACGAATCAAATGCATTTGCCAGTTGATGAGGTGGGCGACGGCGAAATTTAATTATAATTGAATATGTTTAAATGTAGGTTTATTTGAGGAGGTCGTACTTAACGTATATGGAGAAAGCCTGGACGAATAGAAAAATAAAATAATTTTATTTTTTTCCCCCGAATTCGGGGTTTACTGCACTCGCGAAGAAAAAAACACACAAAAATCTGACAAAAGAAAAAATAAGTGCAATCTGTCAAAAAAATGCGTCCGCAATCATTTCTTGCGGGTTTGTCTGCACTAGTCGGCCACGTCAAAATACATTATCAAATGATGCCAAGTCTATAATTTTTAATTGACGTACATTATTTTACGTTACGTTTTCTCCGATTTTGTAACCACTTGTCAAAGGATTCGTTCAAATCAGATTCAAACGTTTACAAAATAAAAAAAATACAAAACCGAGCAAGTGTAATTGTGATAAAATTGGTAACAACGTAATTAAAAAGGTATTCAGATATTGTTTTCAACATATATTGTATCATTTCTTTAATTGTAGTGTGGAAATAATTATGCGAAAAAGAGTGTCAAATGTAATTTTTGCCGTGGGCGTTCCTTCATCTGGGATATTTTGTGCTAGACGTCTAGCGGGCTGTGGAACCCCAATGATAAGGGGACAATAGGTATGTATAGACTATTTATTATACGTTCCCGTTCAAATTTTGTTTGACCCATACCTACTTCCCAGAGGAATATTTTGACGTCGAAATATTTAAAAATGCAGTCAGCTCAACAACAGAAAAGTGTTGTCACACATGCCAATGTTTTCATATTAAGCTAAGACTCTTTTAACGTTTTATGGACAAATATTACTGTCCCCCTAATATTATACTTCTGCCTGTTGTGGAGCTGTGACCCACAGCTGTAATTACGCTCGAAATAAAATAAATACTAAATGCACTTACTATTAATTATCTTTCACAACTGTTTTGCACTTTTCTGTTATGTCAGTGTCGCTCTGACAGCTTTTTTTTCAACCCCTGTCTGTGAAGACGTGTGAGCTTCAATAACACATTTTGCTAATGGTCGGCCACCAATCTCTTGCTTTTAGGGGCATCACACTTTTCAATTGGTGTTTGTTTCGTATTGAAGCATTCACAAATCTAGTTATCTTAAGTCGACTAGACTGGTCTGGAATATATGTAACCTGACCGCAAAAACTAGATTTGTCAGGAACGTCACTTTTCCCACGTCAGCTACTTTGTTCTCAGTCAGCCTCAACTGAATCAGCTGCTTATAAGACGGATCTAATTTGGTTCTTCATTGCAGATCCGAAAGAATTGCCCCGAAATTCAGAATCACTCTTTTCAATTAAATTCGTAGGAGTACCTTTACAATAGTGGTAGACACTAGCTTTCTCGTTTGGGCCCCCTTTTGACCTTTCTTAAAAATATGATCAAAATGACTGCGTTTTCAGTTTAAGTAAGAATTATTCTTTATTGAATGAAAAATAATGCAAACGTATGAAAAGTAGTGTTTAGTAATCAATGCAACTCAATCTGACATTGTGCTCGAATGTGTTGATGAGTTCAGGGCAATTCTTTAAAAATATTTCAAACACTTCTGTCGTGTTAAGAACTGACCTGGAAGTACACTTTCTTTTTCAATGAAACTTATAAAACATAGATAGACCATCTCTAGATTTGCTCTTTCGATAGAAAGAGCAGTTCCTTTCTTCATTCGAAAACGCCATAAGCCAATCAAAATTGAGTATCAGTAGTAGATGTATATGAACTTTTAATAATCAAGTCTGCAAACTCACTTCACGCCAGGTAGTTAAATCTCTAAAAATAAGTCAAAAATGAAAGCAAAACTTTGTTAAAACGTTTTCCTTTATTTTAATTATGTAGATAATTTGTAGTTTCCTTTTCTGTAGATAATAGTTTGTAAATTTGAAAATATTTTGGTTTTAAAATACATATGCTATTGCGTCTGTTTAGAATAATATAATTGTTTTCGTTTTTGTGTTATATTTAATGTTTACAATTGTGGTTTTGTTGGTTTTCTTTTTCATAACTTTTCTTTGTCTTGTATAAAATTCATATTTTGACATAAAATATTTCTTTTTTGCATTACCTTAGCTTGTATGAATCTACATATTATATTTAACGAAGTCTAACATTTGTTCGTTTGAATCCTTATTCAATGTTTGTTAATTGAATCTATTTCCATTCCAATTTCAACGAAATGAGCAGAAATTATATTGCCAGTGTGTAAAAGAGTTGAGTTTGGTGTACTTAATGGCGGGTTTCTATAACCTACTGATTTGCTTTTCCTTTGTGAAGTTTAGATAGTTATTGTTTTTTTTTTTTTTTTTTTGATGAAATATTTAATATTCCTAACACTTAAATTGCTTTACTATAGATTAGTTTCAAAGTTATTATTCTCTCGCTATGGGAGGGATTTATTGTTTTTTTTTTGTCTGAAGGTGTAGGTTACATTACATAGTTTTTAATATTTTTTTTAGTGCGTTTCTGAGAAGATGAAAATATTTATTATTATGTTGATGTTTTGTTTCTGCTCTCGTTTGTATTCTCATGTTTAATCATGTTATGGAAGTATGATACATATATTTATGTATTTGAACAGTCATTATAAATAAAAAATAAGAAAAATGATATATTTATTACTAAATACATAAATTTATTTATTATTTAATTTTAGTAACTAAGAAGTCTTATGCTTACTTTTAATAATACATACCCTGTTACCTTGAGTTGAGTGTTATAAAAAAAAAATCGTTTAAATGAACGTGTCTAATTGTTAATAAAAGAGGTCCAGGGAGATATAATGCTTCAAATAGAGACGATAGGCTAATGGAACGAAGATTGATCATACTATAGAAAAGTACACATTTGACCCATTTTTCTAATTATTTCCGCGAGTTTAGAGAGGCAAAATTTTATATTTTATTTCAAATTTTCCATACAATAATTTCTCCGCTCTCAAGTAGGCAAGCAAGCCTTTGACCTGTGATTGGGCGCCATTTTTAAGGTGTTGCAATACACTGCTAATCATTTTTATGTTAAATTAACCATTATGACATGTGACCTACATAATATTAAGTGTTAAAGTTGTCTAAATGGTTTATCTTAACTACAGGCATACTTCTCATAACCTAAGCAATAACTCTGCAGACATGTTTTAGGTACGGGCCATTCCTATTTTTGGAACGAAGCTGAGGGTCTATTCATTCCATAAAACTTTTTAAATTGACAGCATTTTTAGGTTCTTGGTTAAGAACTGATGTACACCCCTATCGAGGTATCCGTTCGGAACGGAATTTTCTCCGATTTGAACGAAATCAGAGAAATTCCATTCGAGATATCCGTTCCGATACAACTTTCAGAAAAGTTCTCCGATGACATATAGCGCACCTTGTCGCATTGCGTGAAACCGCGTTATACCACTTACTTCTGACAGTTACATGGCACATTTTTCCGAAGCTCTCCGACAACTAATTGCTGCGGAATATTTTAATGTGAATTGAACACGTTTATATGCATCATTTATTTTGTTCCGAAACTGATACTTCGAACGGAATTTGTGCTCCGATATAACATTTGACTTTCGTATCGCATTTTTTTCCGAACGGATACCTCGATAGGGGTGATATTCTCCAACGATGTTGTGCTATCAGTCCTATTCTTCCATAAATTTTGGTCCCGTTGTCAAGACTGTAATTTACCAATTAAAACCCTCAAATTTTAATTCCATTCAATGCCGCTCCACTTCGTTGTGCCTTTGGAAAAACTTGCCAATTACAAACCAAAAAAAAATGAAAAGAAAACAATTTGTCGTTGTTTTTAATACTAACTGACAAAAAGAATTAATTTTGTTTGTTTTTTTTTATTTAGATTGCGTGTTATAGGTTTCGTATCAATTTTGTTCTTATAAAATAGACAAAGAAATAAAATCTTTTAGAAAAAAATAAAATAAAAATTCAATACATCTAAAAACGTAATGTATGTGATAAAAATATGAAATATAATATGTATGTATGTGTGTCTGGTTATTTAAATTTAACAATCGGTGTCGTACCAAGCGGCCAAATTATTGTTGTCATTTGGTGGTGTAGGCATTGCGTCTAAATCAAAGTTCAACTCTCCGGCTCCAATCTCACCAACATCCATGTCCATCGAATAAGGTGAGGTTGGTGCTCCGCCTGGTGGAGCTCCGACTGGGCTGCTTATCTCCAGACCTTGCATCGAATCTATTGGTAGAGTATCATATCCTGTTGTGATTAAATATTCATAAGAAAGGGAAAAAATAATAAGAAGGTGTATATTTTTAATTAAATTTCAAACTATTGCACTCAACAGTTTTCGTTCACATGGAAAGGGAGCCTCGGTGGACCACAAGTTGCAGTGCATTTAGATTGAAAACACAATCTCCACTCCATTATCCTGGAGCAAGGATTGCGCTTCTGCTTTTTTTCTTTTTTTTTTTATCGAAAATAATGCCAAAGGCTTTCAAAAGGCATGTGTATGTTTAATTTATTTTCACAGTGCAATGACCAGCTGCCGTTCTTAAATCCGATGTCTCCGCCCAGCATGTGAACGAACCACTAAAGAGTTTAATGCAGGAATGCGAATAAATCACATTTGAAAAGTAAACGTTAAAAGAAAAATGTTCAAACACAAATACATAATAAAAAAAAGTGAGTAAAATATGTTGTAACCAAAAATATAACAAACACTCATTTAAATTGATAAAATTGAATTGATTCATTCAAGAAATATATTATGCATACAAAAAAAAAAAAAAAACGATACACACACATAAGAAATTTAAATATGAATATGTAAGAAAAAGTAATACTTGAGTATGTATGTAGTAAAAATAAAAGTTTACAAAACACATGCAATTGATTTGTTTGATTTTTTTTAAACATTCGTGGCATCAAAGCATTGAAAAAGGTTATTTCGCTTTTGGGAAATGGTTAAGACCCTTAAGGAATGTCCTTTTTGGACAAGTCGTTTGGTATTTTCTGTACGGCAAGTTGCTACTCGGTGCAGAATAAAAAGAAATCGATGAATTCAATACAAAAAGTCTTATGTGGTTGAAGCGAATCCCACAGCACTTCACTGTGCCACTATGTCTTAAATCTTAAGTTGGCATTTAATGTAGCTTATAGCTATTGTGAATGATCACAGTCAGAACTCTTGGGTCTTACCAATGAACATTTTAAGTTTCGACTCAGAATTTTAGTAATTCTATAAAAGTTTTGCAATTCTGGGGTCAGATTCTGTAAGGCGAAACGAACAAATGTTTTCGTGCGCACGAATGATTTGCCCTATACACGGTCAATTTTTTCGTGCACACGAAAACGTTTGAACATTTCATCTTACAAAATCTGACCCGAGCCTCCGAAAATTTAAAGTCGAGACTAAAATTTGTCAATCATATAAGGTATTGACGCTCTAGTGTCTGAATCCCAATAATCTGATCTTTACAAGACATGGAATCGCACACGTTTTGTATACAAAAATCAGTCGCGCTTTTTGGCATAGCTCCACGTGGCCAAGAATGTAAGATAAAATAAAAACAGCGTTTATTTCGTCCGTGTGATTCACAATAACCAAATAGTTTGAATTTTTTTCTTCTCGTTTAACAATTTACTATAAGGATCTTTCCGAACGAAATAAAATAAACATGCTGTTTTCTGAAATCGAAATATGCATTCAAGGTAATGACCAACTGATAATATTCGGCCTTTATTTTATTTTGACCACACGATCTATATAATATGTAGATCATTGATTTTCAATTCATTGATCATTGCAGATCATGTGGGTAAAATACAAAACGCTTATTGTTGTGATTATTTCATTAATGAATCAAAACGAATTGAGCAAGATTTGAGAACCGAGCACAGTGCTAACCTCAATTATTATTATTCTTTTCGTACAAGAATTTTTTCCTGAATTTTCTGAACTAGGGTTGTTAGGTTTGTTCCGCTATCTATTTATGAATTTTACGTAGCAAGATAAAAAATCAAAATAAAAATGATTTAGCAGCCTTGGAAGTGTCGGAAATGATTGTTATGAATAAAGGGGCCCAATCTTTGCTGAGCTATACTGGAAAGACAAATTTATAGGAAAGACATGTCGTAGCTGTCGCTTTTAATCCCCTTGTCGTTTCCCGCAAACGACTAATTCCCATTTGATTTTATTCCCTTCTTTGCTTCAGTAGGTGACATGTGTTATCTTGCCGCACAGTTAGTTCTGCGCATGTATTTTGGGGAAAGTACTCTTTCTTGCATTAAACACCAGCTAAAAACGCTGGACTAGTTCACGTAATTTCTTCCCAATGTTCCTTTCACTTGTTGTACTTGTTGCTTATCGGAAAGAACATGTCGCATTGGTGTTGATTTTGTAAAATGTAAGTGCTTAATTTAGCAATAAGTTGAAAATTTATAAACTCTAAATATTCAAACACTGATGTGCATACTCATAAAACACCATGCAGGATGCGTGAAAAGCTAAAAACAAACCTTCGTCTACTAGGAAAAACGATAGAAAAAAAAAAAAAAAAAAAAAACAGTCCACACTTACATTGATTAAAACTTATTGGACCAAAATAAAATAAAAACTAAATAATATGAAAAAAAAAACATCCGTAAAGGATACAAGTATAAAATTAAAATTAAACAGACTTTTCTAACCAACAAATAAGGACAATTCCGATCTAATCAAAACCAAATGAAAATCATATCTAAGAATATAAACTTTTTACAAAAATTTATTCATTTTTTCTTTGGTAATCACCTATTTAACGCTGTTTTGCTTTGCTTTCATTGTTCATTGATTTCAAAACGAGACAAGTTGGGGGAAGTTTGGTGTGACGATCATATGTTTGTCATAATTATGTTATTACAATTTGTTCTTTTCTTTTTTTCCTTAAGTTGTATCTCTTACGCTAAGATAAATACTTTTTGTTTTGTTTTGGATTTATTCTTATGATGAGCATATTATCTTCAAGACAGTTATATTATTTTCCTTTTATCTTCTACACAAAAGTAAAATTATATAAGTTTTGTTTTCTTGTTTTTTTTTTTTTTTGTATACTTTTCTTGTTTAATGTTACTAAAAATTCGGTTTTTTTTGTTATATTTATCTTTTGTCCAAATCATTAATCAGTTGAACAAACTTGTGAAATTTGTTTTAGTGATGATATATGTTAGGCTGGCTTAGCTATAATTATTTTTTAAAATAAAAACAAAAATCCCAAGGAGAGACAGAAAAAAAAGATATAAAAATATTTTTGATTAGTTCATTCTATGGGTGGTGTAAAGGATGGAAGATTTTTTTTTTGTTTTTAATTACAAAACAAACATAAAATACAGCTAAATGATTTCGATGAGGCGCATGTACTTAGAAACGTATAAGATTTGTTTTCGTTTTTTTTTTAATGAGCGGGTGGTCAATGATGATGATTCTGCGAGAGGAAAGCATAAAAGAAAATCCACCTACGCCGGTTATACAACATGTGTGGCTTTTAACTTGAAAAATCATAAGCAGAGATATAAAAATACAAAAATGAACGTTGCAATGAAACGGAACACAAAATTAAAATCAAACGACAACAGAAAACTATGGTGAATACAAACAAATTGAAAACGTAATGAGAATGACAAGTTTAACGATTTTTAATATAATATCTGCAAAATTTTTAACACTGGGTTGGGGTCTATTTGATTATATAAGAGGGGTGGGGCGGGTCTAGATATTTACTGTGCTGTTTGTGTGTGTATATGTGTAGTCAGATTTGGTGTAGAAAATTGGAATATTTATGCAACTCTTTTGGGATTTGTGATAAAGTGGGAAAACTTTATCTGGTAGGTTATTATTGTTTTATTAGGGTCCCATTGACAGTACACATTCATGCGATTCATCCACGATACTTATACAGCACATTTTGAATTCGTGCATTATCGTCAGGGGTCTGTTCCCTAATAATAATAAAGGGTGGTTAAATTTTAAGGGCCGATGTAGAATGTGAACCACACCTAAACGTCAAATTTTTTTCTGCATTTAATTTGACATTTCTAAATTTCAGACTAACTCAATTTGAACCATGGAAAGATACACAATCGAGCAACGCGTTAAAGTTATTCATTATGAAAATGGGCGTTCAAATCTTCGTGATTTTTTCGCTCAATTTAACCGGTACATTTTCACCTCAGTGGATTCGTCAATAATTGTCGCATTTGGGCGAATGATTGTCCAAGAGTGATTGTCGAAAAACCAATGCACCCACAAAGAGTGACTGTTTGTTGCGGTCTATGGGCTGGCGGCATCATCGGGCCGTATTTTTTCCAAAATGAGGCCGGTCAGGCAGTTACTGTGAATGGTGTTCGCTATCGTGAGATGATTACGAACTTTTTATGGCCCGAATTGGAAGATATGGATGTGGACGATATGTGGTTTCAACAGGACGGTGCCACTTGCCACACAGCTAACGAAACAATGGCTCTTTTGCGGGAGAAATTCAATGGCCGTGTTACCTCACGTCGTGGCGATGTTAATTGGCCGCCACGATCATGCGATTTGACACCGTTGGACTTCTTTCTTTGGGGTTATTTGAAAGAAAAGGTGTACGTCGATAAGCCAGCAACAGTTCAAGAGCTAAAGGAAGAGATAATTCGGCACATTAACGGCATATAACCTCAGTTATGCCTCAGCGTCTTCGAAAATTTGGACCATCGGATGGAGGTGTGCGTCGAGGTCGCGGCGGCCATTTGGCCGATATTTTGTTCCATACATAATTGAACCATGCCAATATTATCATAATAAAAAGAAATGACAATAATTTCCTAAATAATTTGTGTTTTATTCAAAATCAACATCGGCCCTTAAAACTTCACCACCCTTTATAGTATCCGTATTTAATGAATTGCACTATCGGAAGATGGTGTAATTTTTGCAAATGGCGTCGAACGTCAATCCGATTTGACATTTGTGAACTAGACAGCTGCAATATAAAACGTTAATCCGATAAAAGCTGGACAGATGGTGGTGCAAGTTTCAAATTTAGGTTGTATAAAATTTACTCTCTCAGTCACAGTCGATTGAAATGATTTGGAAACCGCTCTGAAATTTCCTATCCACTGATATGAGGAAGTTCAATAAAGATCATCACATCATTCGGGAATTTGTTTGCAATGAGACTGAAATCATCACATGTGATGGGGTGGTTTAAAACAAATAATGTGCACATGAACAAGCTATCGGCACGAAGGTTCACTCATCGTTGTATTATACGACCAAAACAACTATCAACACTTGTCAGGTGCAAAAGAGAATGTTTCTGATAGATTGGCGCAACTTCAATCTACATATTTTTGGTTGCTTATCCGTCTTGGTACATGATGTGGTGCAATAAAATAGCGTGCGGACATTCCCAAGTTATTGGTTAATGTAGTTTCTCGAAAGGTCTATATGTTCAGCCGTGAATGTATTTCGCGGTCTTAAGGCAGTGTCAAAAATTGACGATAGTCCACAGTTCAAATGGACGTCTTATCCCATTATGTTCGCGAGATTACAATACAGATGCAGGTTGGGTAGGCTATTTATTCTCATGGAATCCGTTCGTTCTTGCTGAAGTGTTCAAGATGTTTCTACTTACTACAACTTTCTGACAAAGAGGCAGCAAGGCTCAGCGCCTTATTCCTACTGGCAAGTGTTTATACAAATTGTTTTCAAAGTGCTAAATAAATATTCCAATTTCAGGTGGCAAGTGCTGCCTTGATCTGACAACTTCTTCACTACAGAAAACTGCAACAAACCGTTCAAATTACGTGCTCGTTTCTCTGTGCAACGGTGTTTCTTCGTTAGATACTCGTAATTTTGTTTTTCATTTAGTATACCTGTCGGACAAGAGTTTTTTGTTGTTGCCAATTGAGGGGTTGCCCTCTTGATAAGTTTTTTGTAAGTATCCGAGTAGTCTTGTTTATTGTCAGAATGCTGTGTGTTAAATTATAAAACAGTTATAACTTTTTGCTGATTATTCAACCATTCGGTAGCAATATTCACTGTAGTTGTTCATCGTGTCATGGCCAATAACTGGTTCTGTAGTAGTGATTGTATTTTAATGTTTTTGTTTTGGAAATAAAATAAAAGAGGAGAATTTTGTTTTGTTATAATATGTTGACAACATCCATTTAACTCAATCTTACTTCACAAACTCCTACAAAACGTGTGTGAGGACATGAGGTGATTGTATAAAGGTATAGTGAATAACAGAACAGAACAACATAAACGTAACTGCATTTGAATTAGATTGTGCAGTAAGTAGTTTTGTCAACTTACGTTTAGTACTTAGTTTTACACAAGTAACATTTTTTTTTGTATATTTCTTTCAACAGTGCAATGTGTGTGTGGTTACTCAGAAAATATTTCTTTTCTTTATGTGCATCGTTTGATAAATTATTAGTAAATATAATGTTTACAATGATTAAGAGTGATTTTTGTTTTTTGGTATAGCTCTTGTTTTGGTTTTGATTTAATTTAAATAATTTATTTTTCTTTGGTTAATATTCAACAAACTAAGTGAGATGACATGCAACTCGGTTTCTATTGTACGTACCTTGCTGGAAAGCTCGACCTCCGTGTGAGCTGTGTACGCTCGGAGGGCCTTGCCCATACAAGCCCTCATATGCTTGTTCTGGTCCAAGCATATCCTATTTTATGTATTTTTTGAATTAGTGGTAGTTTATCCCGTCAACAACAATAACGAATCAGTTAAATTGTTTGTTTGTGTTTTGCAATTTGTGTTTTTTTTTATAAATTTTGTGTGTAAAGGCAAAGCCCGAATCATACAGGTGCATAGAGAGGGGGGATGATTGTTTATATAATTTTGTTGGTATAGTTGTTAAAAATCGTGGACAAATTTTGTTTCCAACATAAAAAAAAAAATAAAAAGAAAGGAAAAAAAAAAAAACATTTAAATAAAAAATAATAAGTAAATGATAAACGCTAAATGAAATAGGAAACTTATTCTTATTGTGACTAACACAAAACGTGACTAACACCGGGTTTGCTTGACATAATTGTACATATTTAGCTGTAGGTACTAAAATTTGTTAAGGTTAAGTGTCACTTGAATTCCTTGACAAATGCAATTACAAACGCCTAACGTACTAGCTTGGCGATAATGATACAAATTGTTGGATTCCAGACAGGCATTAAAAAGGTGCATTATTTACAAGCAACAACTGACCAACAGTTCAGACAAATTGTGTATCTGACAATGACTTTGATGAAGAGGAGTAAGAAGAACGTTGCAGATTGTTCTTGAGTGGTTTGAGTAAAAAAAATAGAGGATTGTGCCCTCCATGTGCGATCGGTTCGGAAATGAAAGCATTTCATTAAGAGTAAACAAAATAATGGACATTGAAGTGATGGTAGTGCTGCTGAACGGTCAATTTCTAAGTAGCTTTTCATTCGACGAAAGTATGATGTGATTGAAGTAAGACGAGGGAGTTCTGGTAGGCTACTGATGGATGCCAATTGGAGTCCGTGACCTAAACTTAAATTTATTACTTATAAGGGTTTTTCTCTTTCTTGACAAGGATATGAGGAAATTTTTCCGGGACAGACGCAACGCAAGCACGCACAAAAAACTTAAAAATTCTGTCTTAAAGGTTATGAAATATTTCCATTGACGAAAAATTATGAATTTGTACTAATAAAACTCTAGTCATTTGTCACACAGTCAGCGGAATATTTTCGAAAAGGAGTTGGGGCTGCATAAAAAAAAAATTGCATTTGCCAAGGCTGATTACTAAAACAAGTGCTATTCGAAAGCCCGACAAGATGTGCCACCAGGTGCTTATCTCTGTTTAACATAAACAGTGTGAACATATTTGCCTCGAGTGCACTTATTTCGACTTACTTTTGTGTAGATAAACAAAAGTTTGAAAACTAAGATACCCCGTGCATTGCTTCTAAAAGCCGTTGACTTCACAAGAAATGTAAACACACCAGCAGGGGATATATTATGAGACGTAACTTGTAGCTTACGTTTTCCTACTCCAATCTAATCTGCTCTATCACAATGATATTATGTACTAGACCGCTTTTGTTTTGTATAATTGTAGTGTCATTTGAACGACTAACGTACCTGTAAGTCTGGACCCATTCCGAGATCGGCATTGCCCCATATGTTGTTATCTTCCCGCAGAAGGGAATTTGTCAGCTCAATAGACAAACGCTTCTTGTAATCTTGGGGTTTGTCTTCGCTCATGCGGAAGAGAACGGCGGCAGCGTATGTGGCTACGCCCTCGTTCCTCGAATGCAATAGATCGGTGAGAGGGCCGGTGGCACCTTCTTGCTCGATTATCTCTGCGCCCTCCTTATCAGCGGCTAACTCGCAAAGTACACCGGCAGCGACACGCTGAAATGACACACACATTAAAAAATGTTGAAAATTAAACTTCCATTGAATTTACCTGAATATTTTCAATTTCGTTGAACAGCAAACGCACAAAGATCGGAATAACCGCCTGCTGGCGGATGAGTGCTCTATTGTGTGATTCTCTAGCGAGAATATGCAATGCACCGACTGTGCCCTCGACGATCTCCTCCATGCGCACCCCATCGGCGTAGGCACTCGGCTGCTGTGAGCCTGTGCTGGCAACTGACGAACGTTGCTGAAATAGAAAGCGTATACTGAAGGCGCTATCTTTTTATGGTATATTTTTCTCAACTTACCCTTTCAGTGTCTTGGAAAGCCCTCATTAGCAGCCGCACCAGATGGTGTATGGCACCGTGTTCACGCAACGGTGCATGATTTGCTGGGCATAGTGCCAGATTGCGAATCAAACCGATCACGGCCTTAATCAACGGCCAACGCGACGGTGGATGCAACAGCTTGACAATGACCGACAGGCCGTAGTTCAAGCGAACCGCATTCTGTGCCAATTCCGAGTCAACATGACGCGAAGTCAAGTGACGTAGAGCGCATACTGCCGGCTCGGTGATCTCCTCGCGATCACCAGCGTTAATGATGGTGCGTACAAGTGCATCAACACCTCCCACTTGGCAGACGGTTGCCTTGTTGCGTTGATTGTTGCAAGTCAAATTCGAGAGAATGCCAGCTGCGCACGTGACCACATTAACGTCTGTGGAAGCCAAAACTTGAACCAAACTCTGGAGTAGAGCTTCGAGTCCCTCGACTTTGGTCGCTGCATCGGACAAGTTACGCAAGGTCCATAGGCAATTCTGTACCAAACGCTGAGATTGATTACCCAAGTGCATAGCGAGTGCCTGCATACCGCCGGCGTCCACAATCGCTGGCTTGTTGCTGGAGCAAACCGACAACACCTTTAGTACACGTGAAGTGGTCCAGAGCAGTTTCTCGTAGTCGTACGAACGCATTATGCGTACCAATTCGTTCGGCCCACCGGAAGCCAAGATTATCAACTTGCTCTCTTGATTGCCATAAGCCAGAATTTGCAAGCAATCAGTGACAATGGCTAAGAATTTCACATTGTTACGCTGCAAGAGGGTGACCATCTTTTGGAGACCTCCAGCCAGGCGCACGGCCATTTTAGAGCCGTCCTGGTGCAGAAGCAAATTGTGCAAAGTGGTAATGGCATAGAAGAGAACAGATTCAACTGGCGAAGACAGTAGCTTGACCAGTGCTGGAATGCCGCCGCTCTTGAAGATGGCCAACAGACCCTGGCGATGGTGCGACAAATTGTGCAAGGTACCTACGGCGCCCTTGGTCGTCTCCAGATCGTTGCTGTTCGAGATGGCGCGCACTAAAGCGGCCACCATTTGTGGACTGTTCATGATGGCGTGACGGGATGCCTCCTTCTTCGACAGCTGATGCACCATCATAGCTGCCTGCGAGACAACCACCTGATCTTCATCGTTCAACAGCTTAATGAGTTCCGGGATCGCACGGGTTGCAAGTTCAGCGTCATCCTGGTAGTTGATCAGATTAACCACGGCATGTTTTAGCATTTGCGATGGCTCAGATAAACGCTGAACAGCTGTGGGTTGTTGCGGATCGAACTGTGTCGATGGGATCTCAATGCCTTCTTCGAGCGTTTCGGGAAACATTGCTGCGCGCACTCGCTGCGAACGTGTCTGGCTTAACTGCTGATTCATGTCGTCCACTTGATCCTGGGTGAAATTCTGAGGGAAGCCCTGGTCCAAGTCAAACATCAGGGGATCACCTTCCATTTCTTCATCCTCTTTGCCACTCAACGATGGCACTTGGGTGACTGCACCCGAATGGATACCAGAGTCACCCAGATACGAGTTTTGCTGCCACATAAGCGTCTGCTCCTTAGACGATACCATTGGTAGGTCCGGTGGATTGTATTGATTATGCGGCACTGTGGCGAAAACAAACAAGAAAAAATATAAAAGAAACTTTCGTTAGCAAAGGGAAAGCACTAAAGTCTATAGAACATGAGATGGGATTAAAAAATATAAAAGGCTGCATAGTAACGACTACGACAACATAAATCAATGAGAGCCAGTAGAAATGGATTTCATTGCATGTGCCACTTGAGAATTTCTCTCCTGGAGATGATTTCCATTAAAATCCAAAGCAACCGCAGTGCTCAACGCGAATGGGGTAAGGTGGATTGTTTGTGTTCGTTTTTTGTCAGACGCATTAAAATAATTGCAGTTCTATACATTTTCACTGTGCATATCCATCATCATCAACAACTGGAAGTAATATAAATTTAGTTGCAAATGGAGACTGCTTCTGATAAAATCTATTGTGTTGCGGAAGAGTATTGCATTTATGAGTGGGTTTTCTCCCTGATATGATCGCAATGGTAGATCTCACTGGGACTGTATTTTCTTAGCGTTTGCGGTTGCAGTAAAGTAAAGTTTACACAGCAGAAAGCGGTAGCTTCGTGATATGCGCAAATTCTTGCACTAGATCATAAATCGTAGGGTTCGCTGTTTCAATAAGCAAATTACATACCAAAACCAAACAGCTAGTTCCGAAGCGGGGTTAAAGGATTTCTAAAATTCTAGTTAAGTAAACGAAGATGTAAGAATAACAAAACGTAGCGCCCTCTTTACCATTAAAAGAAAAAGCAAAACTATCGAGTTTATACATCTAGTGTTTCAAAGTTCTTGAAGAAGTTCGCAAAGTGGGAAATACTATTAAATTGTGGGAAGTCGTTAGAATTCCTGTGATCTGGGGCACCCATTTATCGAGCCTTGTAAGGGTTCACTTGTTTTTTTTTTTTTTATTACTGCAACTCCTCATTCTTGGGCCATTTCACGCTTTCCTCCACAACATGCATCTGTCTAAAGTACAAGTTTCATTAATGCAGCTACAGGTCCATTTATTTTAGCATCAAAGTCGGCTTGAGCATAGCCCCACACCATATGGCTTAAAAGCCGAACGTATACATCAGAAATGTTCAATATCTCAAGAGCCTTCAGGATTGCAAATCCTTCTTGCAATCACATCCATTAAACAAATGCATTTGGACTACTCGTAGAAGCGACACAACAACGCACCACAAAAAGACCAATCAAATGTAAATTTAAATGGCGAAAAAATACCGCAAGCAATGCATTCTACAAGGATCCGCAAAATAAATATATACCCTTACACATAGCCAGAGATTTCCTTCTTCTCTGCACATAAATGGGAAATAAATGTACATAAGGGTGATGAGAAATATTCATTGCACTTTGGGTTCTATAATGTTTTTTGTGTTTTTTTGTAAACACTACGGAGCGCAACAGAAAGGCGCAGCCGAAGGACTCGACTTACGTAAACTTTTTCCGCCTCCTCATTTCCTTTTTTTTTTTTTTTAAATTTATAGAAAGCGAACAAAAAATCCCTGTTGACAATCCAAATCCCTTTGACACATGCGACGACAGAATTAATGGGAAGCGGAAAAGTAGGTGGAGATTTTCAAATCCTCCCCCTAAAAGGCTTGAAGGCTCACTCTCTCTCTATGTGTGTACTTACACTGCAAATAATACACAAACAATGAGATCAGAGCGAGGAGAAGAGAGCTAACGAGAGCAAGGCAAAATTATAAGGGAAAAACGAGAAATTATCACGACGTCGTCGACGACAAGGACTATGACGAGACGCGACAGTGTTAGATGAATTAATTCAGCCAAGTGCACGAGTGTAGTGTGTAAGCTACATACATAGCACTTAGTTTCTATTACAGCGCAAGCTGTTTAAATCCTCTTTTTTGGGTTTTACTTTGTTTGCTTCAGCAAGTTCTCCCTTCACACTGGATATGGATACTGACGGCTTGCTGCAAGTTTGTTCAGCCAAAGGGTTTTTCTTCTTTCTTTTTCGCCCGCCCGTCCATTCACCTATTTTTTCCCACAAATCAGTACATGATTGAGAAATAAAGAGAGAAGAAAAAACTCCACAAAAGAATGAAGCTTAATTTTTTATGGCGGGAATTTTTCACAAGTTGGCATAATTTTCGCCTTTTTGTGTTAGAGAGCAAATATGGAGAGATGACATGCACACAAATGTAATCGGGGTGGTCCTGCTACGACACACTGTGGCGTGTAATTGCTCAAGAGACCTAAATTTGCATTTTTGGATTATTATTATTATTTTTTTTTTTTCATCTTTTTCGCTGTAACAAGCCAGCAGGCTCTCAACACAGCATCGAGTCAAAACTCTTAAAATACTTAAAATGCGGATTGGGTGAGTTTCCTTTCACAGAATTTTCATTATAATAAAGAACTGAAATCAATTAATTATGCAACGATGAGGAAGAAATCTCAACGACGATCCAACAAAGAGAATGCACTGCTGAAAGGTACAGCAAGCAGCACAACTGAGCCGCGCACAGCAATGATGAAGTGTTTGTTTTAGGTTGGTATATAAAACTTCATGCAGAGTTAGTAAAGAGGGGTAGGTACTTACTGGTTCGATTTTGGGGAGGCAAGTAACTCATGGTGATTTAGGCGTTTCACACCACACCTGAAAAATATAAAGAAAACATAAATTATAAACAATACAAATTTAGGGCATAATTGTAATGACAAAATTTGAATGCACTTTCGGACTAACAGAACGGAACGTACAGACTGATCGATGATTTATTTTATGGCGGGTCTGACCGATGAAATTTTTGCTCTCACATTGCATGGCAATAACAATTCGGAACTGTCTCATCAACTCAGTTAGTCAGTTGTGATTATTTTTCCACCCCTTAGTGGCCACCTGGGAGGTGTCCTAACCACCCGGTTCCTTAACTTATAAGCGCTAGTGTTGAGCACGAAAAATACAGCAAGACTATAAAGCTGGAGATCACTTGATGAATGCGGCTTGGAAATCAAACATCAGGAGGGCTTATGGGCGTCGAATGAATAAACTCACTAGATTAAACCAAAATATGTAGACAACAGTCAAGATGCAAATATCTTATGTGAGTCATGCCCTATGACAATCTGCATCAAGTTTAAAGTCGCTGTGACAAGCCTTATATGCACTCAGAGGAAACGGACCAAAGACTGTTACCACAACAAAACAAATGAGCAATGTCAACCTAACTTAGACTCAGACCACCAATGTACGAATCCGGATACCACAGACGCCACAAAAGCTGATAAATAAATTCAACATGCAGTAGATAGGAGACTCCTCCGTCAGGCAGAACGAACCGTCTTCCTTGAATTTCGGTCCGCAGATAAAAGTGGTTAAGAAAGCTCCCATCAAATTCACTCTCTCCTGCGGGTCTTCGACCACAAAAAAACCGTCGTTCGAGTAAGCACTTTCCGGACTTATGCCAGCAGTCAGTAGTGTCTGTCTGCTCTCGTTCGTCCGAGGTATTCGAACACATGAAATGTCGTTATGATCCTTCCGCCTGAACTGTTTATTTATTTGCGGGAACATTTTGGACTACTGGATTTTATAGCCCGAATTTTACTGCCCCAATACAAACTAGGTCTAATCCTTTACTTTCGAATCTTACGAATTTTTACTAGTTCTTACGAGTTTTTACTAAATGCCGTTCCTTAACTCTAAAAACTCGTAAATGAATATATCACCCCTCCACTAAGAAGCCTACGAATTTTTACTCAACAAATTTAGATGTTAGATGCAGTGTCGCTTTTTAATCTTATCTATTGCTTGTAGTTCTTGCTTTTTTATCCGGCTGGCTTTGTTTGTCCGATCCACAAGAAAGGAGACCATCTAAACTGCGCCAACTATAGAGGCATCAGTCTCCTTAACATCGCATATAAGGTCCTATCTGCCGGACTGTGTGAACCCCTGGAACCATATGTCAACGAAGTCCACAACCGACCAAATATTCACACTACGGCAGATCCTGCATAAAACCCAAGAAATCCAAGTTGATACCCACCACCTGTTTATCGATTTTAAGGCCACATATGACAGCATTTATAGAGACGGGCTATACAGAGCCATGTCTTTTTGCATCCCTGCCAAACTTTTTAGATTATGCAGAATGACGATGGAGAACGCTCGCTGCTCCATAAAGGTCGGAAAAACTCAACACGAGCCCTTTGATGTCAAAAAAGTATTTAGACAAGGTGAAGCGCTGTCATGTGACTTTATCAATGGTGAATGAGGCAAAACAAAATATATGCTCAGCTTTTAATTCTGAAAATTAAAATACCTCAGAAATCAAGCAAAGAATCACACCTGCCAACCGCTGTAAGTATGGGCTTGTCGGGAAATCCAAGGACACTATATCAGACCCTCGTCATCCCAGCCTGCTTTATGGTGCAAAAGAAGCATTGATGCTATCAAAGTCGGATAAAGATATCTCCTTGGTCGTTTCGAACGCAAAATCAGTCGTGATTTTTAATCCCGTTTGCATTGAGGAGATTTAACAGCGAACTCTACGAGCTGTACAAGTGTACAGCGACATCGACCTAGTCAGAAAAGTACGAATGAACACCAACGCTCCGGCCGAAGAGTCTTCGATTCCATCCCGGAGGGACTACGCAGTAGACGAAGACCTCGCCTTTGGTGGCGCGCGCAAGTGGAAAGGGACAGTTAGCCAAAGATCGCGCTAACTGGAGAGGCGTATTGGTTGAGGCCCAGGTCCACCCCGGATTGTAGCGCCACCAAAGAAGTAAGTAAGTAATACTTGTAGTTCAATCAGTACTAAATCTTCCACAAAATCGGATTCATCAAAAAGTCGATCGATTTTCCGAATCACTTGTTAATAAATTAAAAATATCCTACTCTTGAACTTTTAAAGACTTTTCGTTCCACTTTATTGAATTTTTGAATTGTGTATGTGCCCTTTTTCATAGATACCACAAAAGCGTTCCCTAACTTTTTCGTAAGTGTCTCTCTTTGTAAGAGAATTTATCCCCCCCACTGCCATGATGAAAGTCTTTGCCAAAAATCTTAAATCAAGTCCAACGTCAAAACTGCTGAAAGTATTTAAGGCAGCGGAATACGATTTGGTTTTCCCACTACTAGCAGTAGCAGCTCCTAGAAAGCAATGATATCACAGATGCGGTAGTTAATTGTTTAGCCCTTATGATTGTTTTCCAAATTATACTTAAAGAATGTTTGTTGCCAACATAAACTGATGACAATTAAAAAGAAAAGTTTTAAGACTAACGTTTACCAGAATTCCTCTGAAATGTATATATAGTGAAATATTTATCTATTAGTGGCGATAGCTACCTACCAAAAATCCAACATACCAAAGTGGTGTCGGTAATACATTAAAAAAAAAAAAAAGACTGCTTCAGGTTTGCTGAAATTGCGTTCCATAGAAATAAGCTCGCGTACTAACAATTCGATTGTCATTGGGAATTATTACTTCAGAAATGAATAATATACCTATAATATTTATAAATAAAGTTACAAGTTCCTGTAAGCTGAACACTCTTGTCATTTGCTTCTCCATGTTTTTTTCAACTTACAAGCGTACATGGGGGGTGGTAAATGACTGAAAGAAGAAGTCTTTTAGATGACTTATGGGACTTTCAACTAAAAATCTAGCAGTTTTATCAGGTCTGTCAAGAATATGCAGAACAGAATCATCATTCTGTGAGTGTGGGAAGCCGGCTACAAAACATATATGTATAGGTTTGTTTGACGTGGGCCCTAGTGCACACTGGTTTAACCCTAACGTGTTCGATATAGCACTGAACTCGCCCTGGCACTGAAAACCTGTGTTTGACATGACTTTTAGGGCGCCCCAGTTGTGCCCTGAACTAACCCCAGTTAATTTGTCGGGGCAAGAATTCAGTGCTGAGTTGCGCTGTCATTCACCTGTTTATCGTGATAAAGGTAAATACAAATAAATTTGGTATGCAAACGAATTGAGTTCATTCATTTTTAACAATAAACACAAAAATAAAGTGAAGATACCACTTCGTTCACCAAAAGATAAATATTTATCAATTTCAAAAACTGGCAGACTTCAGGGCAACATATTTTGCGTTCGATATAGTAGCCGAGTTTTCAGGGTTGTGCAGGGTTTTTAGCAGATGTGGAAATCAGCTGATACTTCTCAGTGCGCACTAGTGCTAGGCACGTCAAACAAACCTTATAGCTCTTAAAAAGCAATGGTTTAAACAATGATATTTGACACTTTCACACTGCATTATGCGACGCAAAAGTTGTCTAAACGACGTCGTGGAGCTTCTTGATCTCTCTTGTAATCGAGATTATTAAACACACGACATCAGAGTATGGTTGTTAAGCCAGACACTTATCTTTTTATCGGCTCAATTTGACTGCAAAATCCAAACTTCGAAGTTAAAGGATAAGTCGCTTGAGGTAATCCTATCGCTTGGATGTCTAAACTGTAAATGATGCACGACAAGTTCAAAACAAGAAATGTAAAACATAAAATGCAATCACAATTTGGTAAGACTTCTTATGCTCCTAACCCAGAAATTCGTCCGATATATGTATTATATCGCCTAGGTAATAGCAGTGTGCCGTGTTGTGGGATATGTTGAAGCAAAAAGAATGCAACCATTTATTATATTGTACCTATTACTTTATTTCCTGCTTTATGTGCTATATGTTTTTGGCCAAATGTGATTTTATTTAAACATCACAAAAGCTGGACAAAGTGAGTGTAAAAATTAACATAGTTCACAAGACATCAATCAAAAATTTAATAGTGAATGAGTATTAGATAAAAAAATAGCTCGAAAGAAAATATAAAAAAAAAATCACTGAACTATGTAGCATCACCCGAACCGACTCGTAGGAAATACTTGGAGAAAATTGAGTATAGCTCGCAGATTAAAAGCATAGCCCAATTGTTCTTGTTTTCTGTTGGCATTTATCTCGCCCGTAAGTAGCCTATGCCGTTCCTATTCCTATGGATACAAGGACGCTCTAAGGTGCAATATTTATTATGAAGAGAAGATTGCTTTCGTGTGACTTTTTTGAGGCAATGAAAACCTTTTACTAGGTACGGTTGCCTTTATTATTTATGTATACACATTGGTAGGTATACAAAACGGCAAACTAAAACGTGTAAGCAAACTCCTTTCTTTCGGGGGAAACCTGCAAACAAATTATAATCCACCATTGCAAGACAAAGGCGCAGGTACCTTACTACCTTCGTCGCCGGATTACATTTCCAACAAAAACTCAAACCCACACCATATACTACAAAAAACTCAAGTTACATAGTGCACACACAGCGTGAACTACGCTGAGCCATTTTGTTCACGTTTGCTTTGGGCAACACCAGTAAAGTTAACATACTTTGTACATTAGTCACGGATTTGCCAAGAACATGCACCTCCGACGCAAGATAATCCAATTCAAAGACAAAACAATACAATCCACGCAACGCATGTAAATTGTAAAAGGAGAATCCAAAGGAAAACGCAATTATTATGCATTTACTTTTACCAAACACCGTTCTAGGTTCTTGTACAGAAAACCACTCTAGTCAAGACATAATAAAGAGGTCAACAAGAGAAGCGCAGCGCCATGACGAAATGAAAAACGAAAAATAAACACAAAATTAGGGAAAAAAAACTCTCAGGTGAGTATTGGCATTTCCGGGCTTCGAATGAAAAAAAAAAAAACCTAACTTCCACATTGCAGAATAATTGTTGATGATGAAAACTTCTGAAGAGTCAGCTATTTCAATTAAAAGGAATCTCGAAAGAAAATGTAAGAAAAAACCATGTACACCCGCAATTGTATGCAAGGTACGCCAGCCAGCCATTGCACTTGACACCACACCCCCAATTTGAAATTGATTTTTCGGCATTTTTCATTGGAAAAATTCACAAAATTTTATTCACTTACCGTTCGTGAATAGTTTATTAATGTTTTTATGCACAATACGGTTCGATAAACGCACTTTTAGTTCACAAAAATTGATTTTCTCAAAATTACAAAAATTTGGGACAATGGTGGAAGAATTTCCCCACGACTCGACTGTTCACTAGCAGATGAAAATTCACTTTGGTTGAACTTTACAAAAAATTTACACAACTTTCGGATGAACGTACACAATGGATGAACATATTCAGCGTGGCGGTAGCCATTTCTGTTTATTTAGCGAATAAACTCAGCGGTGCAATGAATTTTGTCGTGTTCAGTGATGTTTAGATTTGAGAGTGCTGCCAAACTCAATACAAATCCTGTACCGATAAGGACAAACATTTTTTTTGGTAAGCTGGTTTTAACGAAACTGTCTTATATACTTTTCACCAGCTTTTCACATCAGGCCGAAAACCGAGTTTTCGTCGAAAACTTGTAGATGCATTCACACCGACCACCAACTAGTTTTCGTTTGACGTTTCAATCAGGTGTGAACTCCGGTGTAAAATATTTTGGTTACAAATTATGTTCGCATTAATTAACAATAAAATGAATTCAGTGCACTTAAAAATAATATTAGGCTTTCAATTAATAGCCTTTTCACACCAACCCGAAAATCCGGTTTTCGCGAAAATAAACGAAAACTTCATCGAAAACAGAAGTTCTCTCATTCATATTTCATGTGGTATTCGATTGGTTGCTCTCAGAGCACTTTTTTTGCTCTCAGAGCAATTTTTATGTTCGTTTGGTACAAAAAAGGCAATCTTTTTCCGATTTCAGAGCACTTTTGCGAATCTAGATATTTTCTCAGATTTGCCCTCAGATTTTGAGTTTGACAATTTGTGGAGTTTGTTTACATTTTCGTGAATTTTTTCTACAGCAAAGAAACGCAGGCGCAGTGGCTTAGTGGTTAGTGTGTTGGACTACTAAGCGAGGGGTCTCAGGTTCGAATCCCGCAAAAACCCAAATTCCAACTTAGGGTTTTTTCCACTGCGCCGCCTCTCGCGAACGTCTGACAAACATCCGAGAGTATAACTGTCTTAAGAGCTTCTCAATTAGCCGTTTGGAATCGGCATAAAATTGTAGATCCCTTCCATTCGTTCCAAAAATGAAACTCACACAAAACGAATGGTTGTGAGAAGCTAGGCCTTGGGTCTCTACAGACCTGTTGCGCCAACTATATATAAAGAAAGGCATTGCATCGGGTGAATCTATTTTTGTAAATTATTAATGTACAAATATTTAGAAATCAATCGGGATGGAAATTTCGATTGTTTTAATATAAAATGTAACGAGTGAATGGAAAGCGCTTTGGAAAGTGTCGAAGACTACATATATTCAAGTCGCACGGATATCAACACGAATCTGAAATCTAAGAGCAAATCTGAAGAATCCCAAACGAATACTACATCAGTTTTCCGAGAGAGTCCACGAAAACACCACGAAAACGACTTCCAATCGTCGGGTTCGTGAAACAAACATCGAAATGTAACTTCTTGTGAAATAAGAGCACGACGTGCAGGGGCTCACGCTCATGTCGTTTTCCATTGGCCAAAAAGAAGCGTCCGGGAGAGTCCGGAATCGAAAAATTCACATCTGAAACCGTTCCATTGGCACAGAAAATATTCTTTTGGTGATTCTGACGAGAGACATTCGCTTCTGGATTTGAAGTCAGAATCCACTCAAGAATATGTATTTTATACAAGTCAGCTGACAGGTGCAGTAGATTTTTTGTCTTTAACCAATACTTTTGTGGATTCAATCAGAAGCTGTTTTCTTGTTCCATTGGATTACAGAATGAGTGGATTCCCGAGTGAAACCAATGGAAAACGACATTAGTGTGTTGGAGTGCTAAGCGAGGGGTCTCAGGTTCGATTCCCAAAAAAAAAAAAAACAGTAACATCTTGCAGTTTTTTCAGTGCGCCACCTCTCGCAAACGTCGGACAAACAGTCGAGAGCATAACTGTCATGAAAGTGCTTCCAAAGTAAAAAAAAACTCCCACAAAGCGAATGCCTGTTGGACAAGATCCGACCACTCTTATAAACCATTAAAATCAATAATCTCTTATATATATTAGAAAGGTATTAACTTATCCGATATAAATAAGAGGTTTTCACTCCCATTAATAGAGACATACGATCCCGTATATAAAGCGATCTGAACAGCCAACTTGTTCTCACAGCACTGCCAGATCTTCAGTATCTAACAATATAGATCATGGAGGATGATAAAAAACACCTTATAAAGGGTGATTTTTTAGCTGGTTTGGTTTTGGCAACACTGGTTTTGACAGCTGACGTGTGTTTAGTACCTTGTGTCACTGTCAAACAGCTTCAGTTTGGTTTGCAATTTAACCATGGATCGTCTTACAAATGAACAACGCTTGCAAATTATTGAATTTTACTATCAAAATTCGTGCTCGGTTCGAAATGTTCATCGCGCGCTGCTTCCATTTTATGATCGGCATTCTCGACCTTCTGAGCAGTCTATTCGGAAGATTGTGACCAAATTTCGCACCAAATTTACTTTGTTGGACATTAAACCACCAACACGTTTACGTACTGTGCGTAGTGAAGAAAATATTGCGGCCGTATCAGCTAGTGTGACAGAAGACCGCGAAATGTCGATTCGGCGCCGTTCCCAGCAGTAAGGCCTTTGTTACAGCACTACGTGGAAAATTTTGCGGAAGGATTTGGGCGTAAAGCCTTTTAAGATACAGCTGGTGCAAGAACTAAAGCCAGCCGACCTACCACAACGCCGAATTTTTGGTGAATGGGCTCTTGGAAAGCTGGCCGAGGATCCGCTTTTTTATCGAAAAATTGTGTTCAGCGATGAGGCTCATTTTTGGTTGAATGGGTACGTAAATAAGCAAAATTGCCGCATTTGGAGTGAAGATCAGCCAGAAGCATTGCAACAGCTACCAATGCATCCCGAAAAAGCCACTGTTTGGTGCGGTTTATGGGCCGGCGGCATTATTGGGCCATATTTCTTCAAAGATGATGCGAATCGCAGCGTTACTGTCAATGGTGAACGCTACCGAGCGATGATAACAAACTTTTTTTTGCCCGAAATGGAAGTTCTTGACTTGCATGATATGTGGTTTCAACAGGACGGTGCCACATGCCACACAGCACGCGAAACAATGGCGCAATTGCGAGGCGAGTTTGGTTTCGGGCCGGTCAATTGGCCGCCTAGATCGTGCGATTTGACACCATTAGATTATTTTTTGTGGGGGTATGCCAAGGCTAATGTGTATAGGGACAAGCCCGCTTCGATTGACGCACTGGAAGCCAACATCCATGCATTCATTCGTGAGATACCGGCCGATATGTGTGAAAGAGTATGCCAAAATTGGACTCAGCGGATGGGCTACCTGAGACGCAGCCGCGGTCAACATTTGCATGAAATTATCTTTAAACATTAAATTGCAAGGTTCAAACTATCGATTCAAATAAATATTTCATTCATTTTTTCGAATTTTTTGTGTTTTTTTTTTAAAAGAGTTCTAAACCTCTTAAAAAATCACCCGTTATTAGTTGCTCTCCGTGTTTGATCGCGGAAGGCACTTCCCACTAGTACTTTGTGCCTTCAACAGTAAATCAATGTACTAAAAATAAGAAATGGAAACACTGAAAAATATTTTGGCCGTTAAAACGAGATGTTCAATAAAATACTAAATTTTTTTTTTTATTGTTCATTCTTATTAATAAAATTGGAAGCTAAGATTAAAAGCGATCAAAGTATTTCACGTGATTATCCCCAGGAGTAATGTTTGTGACGATAAGCCGTTTCGGTGATGTGCAAGATTTGGCGCAAAGATAAATTTGCATGCAGTCTTTGTGAGTCTATGAATGGGTGCGTTGTTATTGGCGTGGCGATTCAGTTGGTACGTTCACGACTCAGAAATTGCCTAAGAGCAATTCTGCTATTTGATTCGGTATACAAATCATAAATGTGTACAAATCCAAAATAGCCGGCTATAGTTATAACGCTAAAGAACAAAAAGACCAACAATAGAGCTCCCAAACATCCAAACAGCAAGACTGATGCAACCGTAAGAAGTGTTCCTAAATAAACAAAAAGTAGTTACAGGGCCAATTGGTCATCACAAAAATTTCGATATTTACCTTCAAGCATTAGGAATCCCGTGAAAGTCATAGCCATTGTTGAGAGTCCGAACGCCAAAAGAATCGTAAACGGCAGGAACACAACAACTATTCCTAACACTGCAGCTAACGCAGCAAGTGGATATTTTGCTGCTAGTTTTGCAGTTCTGTCGAAAACATCATAGCAGCCCCAGTCGGTGAGTAGCCTGTTTCCAGCTACCTTGATCTGTCCCCCTGCAGTTGAATTAAGTTAGACACACTATTCCTAACTGCACCCAATGGCTTACACATTCTGTTGGCGCTTTCGACAAACATCTGAGCAAGCTCTTCCCCAGTGTATTCTGGTTCGTTGTTCAGTCTTTGTCTAGCAGTCTGTGGTACATCCTCGTTGGTTATCTCAAGAAATCCGAGAATTGGTTTTGAAAGATTTTGGACAATTATAAACAAAATTTACACTTACGACCATTATAATGGACGATTAATTTCGATCTGAAGTTGATGAATATTTAAAATATTACAATAGTGTTCTTGTGTAAATATCAATCCACTCGTGTCTTTATAAATTATGGAGTTAGCATTTAAAACTTTTGGATTGGATATGTTGGTGGTGTTTAGCAGACAAATCTGACTTTCGTGGATGATAAACAAAGGGCTGAATAAGAAAAGTGATGCCAGGCTGTATGAAACTTTTGCTATGTTTTCTTTTGTAACCTATAACAACAATTATTCGAAACACCTAATTATGGATGAGTAAAAACGATTACCTATTTAAAATAAATATAAAAAATGTTAAAAATCTCATAACCAAAAATAAAACTGAGAGTGTCAAATATCTACGTTCAATAAATGTGTATGTGCTTTGAATTGTTTCAGAAAAATTAAATTAATAAAAATATCTTCTCTTGGATACTATCAATTATAGCTGTTGGAGTCGAAATCTTGACAAGATATAAAACACCATTTTCAATAGGGACCGTATTTTATTTTACTTCAATTAATGTTATTTGGTACGCTTTAAAATAATTTGTATTGTTAACACGCCTGTAGTTTCTTTCGACTGGCTAAAGCCAACTATGCATATGAAAGCCAAAAGGCAAATGACCAGGTAAGCTGTCAAATGAACAAAATGTCAGGATTATCAAAACTCTATATTAGAATATATGACCAAAATTACCAATATGGTCATATTTGCTTTGATGGTCATTTAAGGCATTTGTTATTTATTACCAAAAAGAGAACGAAAATGAAAATAGATCACAATTCAAGGAACTCAAACACCGATGACAACAAAATAATTCCTGTTCCATCAAAAATGCCATTAATGCCATAACGAAATTTCAATTAAAAGCATATGGGCATATAAGGCTATATGCTGGCATTCGTACCTATTGTCCCATTTCACCATATGCTATTTGGGCATTTTTATCTGTCAAAATCAGCCTGGTCATATGTGGCATTCAGGTCATTAGAGCATATGAGATATGCCCATTACATTGTATGACCATATTTGGACAGAAAAACTGCCAGAAATTGTCATTTTATGACCACTTGGCATACCGTTTAATCTTACCTTAATTCATATCAGTTTTAATGTTATCGATACCACCGACCATCGCCATCAGTATTACAAAATTGACAGCCGCCATACTTCTAAATGCTCATCTCTAAGAACTGCTGCGTCTTCGAACTCACTCCAACAATACATTTCTCATCGTCAGACAACAGGTTCAATACCAGGCATTTTTCTCGTACTGTAATCATTCGATTTTCTACAAAGTAGGTAAGAAGTTGAGTTTCCTCTGTCCTCCGTCTGCTGCCTCCCACTCCTACCGACCCAGCCTAATCGCCTGATATCCAAAAGAAATTCTTTCTCTGTAAAAGATAAATAATTTTTCATAGCTGCCCCAATCTTATAATCGATTTGTTTCACTTTAAAATTGCAATAAAACATTTCGTTCCACGGAACATTTAAGTTAAACATACGTGTCTTTATCGTCAGATCTTCTGTTCTCTACATCATTATACTAAACTTTGGCTTTCACTCTTTCAACAGGCTTCTGCAGTTGGAAAAAGAAGAGAAAAAGTTTAACGCACAATCATGTCACTAAAGGAGGTAAGTGTGGTTAGAGAAAATTCTATAGAAAATTCTATATGTATCAAACTTCCCATTTCACCCTTAGCAATTCGACAAGGCCGCAGAAAATGTCAAGAACCTAAAAACCACACCAGCCGATAATGACTTGTTGGAATTGTACAGTCTGTTCAAGCAGGGAACTGTCGGCGATTGCAATACCGGTAAGTAGAGAACAAACAAACAACTTGGAGGTTATCAACAATATTAAATGCGCATTATTCCACAGATAAACCCGGCTTCTTGGACTTCAAAGGCAAGGCCAAGTGGGAGGCATGGAACAAATTGAAGGGCAAATCATCCGATGATGCCCAAAAGGAATACGTGGACAAAGTTAACTCGCTGGTCGAAAGCATTGGGCTGAAGGCATAAGCTACCGGTCAAAGTCCATCCACTCTTGTTCTGTAACTAATTTTCTATTCGCACAAGCATTTTGTAAGGACAACTCTTTGGGCGTATTTTTATTGCCTACTATTGCTATACATAATATTATATTAGTTGTGATTTGCACAATTTTTTTCTCATTAAGCTTCTCTTTTTCTAAAATGTATACATTTACATATATTTATGAAACTAGGTTGAGTGTAATAAAAATGGACTCTTAAATATCTTTGAATACGATGGAGTGCACTAGTAATATCGCCTTTATTATTCCTATTCTGTGAGTGTCGGTTGTTTGTTTGCTGTCTGATGACGCATGTAAAATTCTCTTTGGAGTTCTCGCAGATTCATTTCTAGAGTTGCAACTTCGTCGAAGCGCATCGCATCGCGTGCTTGTTTGATGTAACCTTTGATGATGTTGATTTGTTCTACTAGCGGATCATTGCTAGTCACTCCGGAGGTGGTCATTTGATAGGCACTCCAATTGTCCAGGGTGCGAAGGGCCGACTAGAAGAGTAACATAACATTGAATCGCCACAATTTTGAAATTTATTGTGTCAGATAAAGCCGAGGTGATTGTAAAGGTGGTGCAAACTGTTGCTTTATTTAGAATATAATCGGTGGGTAATAATACTGTTTGGTTCACGAGTATATGGTATTACCATATAACTATATGACGCACTGTCTTTTTTATACATTATGAAATGTGTGACTGAGAGGTTCAGTTTTAATTTGATAACAAGAACGTTCGATCGTTTGTCACACAATTTTTCGAATATGTGCATATTAAAAAGGATTAGTCGTGAGTCACAAAAGGGAAACTGATTTAGCTGTCGCTTTGTTAACATTATTGTTCAGTATTTATTTTAAAAATGTACCGTCGGAAATGTACTTGACAGGTCTACATAGTCGTTTATGGATTGCCTTCCACTTATCTTGTAACTGCGATATCTCGGAAATTTCGCACAAAGTTGAATTTTTTTCTGATTCGAGGTTGAGGCAGCCTTTTTTATCTTAATATTAGAAGGCTATTAAGAGATTCATAACCTAAGAATTTTACTAAGATGCAAATATAGAGTTCATATTCATGGCGCCTGCTTTTTAACATCGGTGAAAAGAACAATGGCCTTATTTGAGGTGGTTACAGACAATGTAAAATTAATAACTTTCGCAAGAGCTATTTATGACACTTTTGAACTATTTGCAGCGTTGCTGATCGTACCAGGCTCCGTAGTCACAGTGACAGTTCTTTAACTGTTCGCTCGCATCAAAACCGATAGTAATGTCTGATAGTTTTCAAAGACAGAGTAGTGATAATTTCTATATCCGGCGGATGACCTTGACTATACAAATGTTGAACGCTAAAACAGTTTAACAGGCAGTTACCAAGGTTTTATCAGACACACTAGCCCTTCAATGACCGTCTTCTCAAAAACTCACCGCCGATGCATATGAATCACTTGACGCTGCACCACAATCTCCATCGGCTAGTCCATACCTTTCATACGCCTCTAACGCCAGACGCCGCTCTGTTTCAATCCTCTGTTCGGTTTCCATACGCTTTTTGTCTTGAACCTTCTTTATTTCCGCTTCCACTGGTAGTGGTGGAATTGAAAGCATTCTCTCTTTTATCAGCTGTACGCAGGACAATCGAATGGATTTTTTGATAGCCTCTTCCCGGCTACCCTCCTGACAGGGGAGTAGTAGAATCTTCTTACTTTTAAGATCTACTGTCTCGGCAACTTGACCAATTTTGCCTCGCAACGCACTTGCGTCTGCGATTGTGAAAATTGACTCTCCCGCATACAAACTGTCGATGATTTTCAAATACATTTCAATGTCGGGTAGGATGTTCTTCTTCAGTTGTTGGATCTCATCGTAGATAACAGAGATTGGTGGCCGGCATGTTCGGCTCTCGTGCATTTCTTTGCGTGTCTCTAACAGCCAAAGACAGTGATCACATGTCCGAATACTGTGCATGCGTTCGTCTTTCGCCTTTGGAATTGGTTCAGTGCGAGACATTGTCAGACTGGCGAGTTCCACTGAAAGGAGTACGATTTAGAATATACAGAACGAAATCCCAGCGCATACATACAGGCATCATCGAGTGGCAGAAATTTGGAACAATCATTGCACATAATACTACCGCAGAGTCGGCAGTGGTGCTGCCGTCGAGCGATGTGGAAACTTTTAGCACAGTTTGGACAAAGTTTCACCGAACTTCCATCTAGCCATGGAACAATCTAAAATGAGAGCTATGCTTGGGTATGTGTTTGGTTAAGCGATTCTATGATCTACAAACATTCTGTTCATGTTGCTTACGCAGCATAGGTTCAGCCGGCATATCTTTCAACAGTTTATGCAGTCGGATTATCAGTTTGTTGGTTTCGCTGGCATATCGTTCCAGTCGAGGATTTCTGTATTAAAGCAATAATCAAGTAGATTGCTATCACTATTCAAAAGATAACATACCTTACTGAATTGAAGTAGGATAAATGCGAACGCTCTGCGCCAGCACTTTGTACCATGTAGTTGAACACATTGCCACGAGTAGTGTAGTTACTAACACGGACGTCGCGATCGAAGCTCTTTGCCAGATCGATGGAGTCATCGAAATTAAATTTAATTTTTCGCTTAGCCTTGCTAAAGATGTCTTTAAATATTGATTTGATGGCGTCCTGTTCCTCGGCATGTTGCCTTTCCACATGATCGGTTAAAAACTCTAGCGATTTAAGATCTTCACGACAAATAGGGCAAAGAAAACCTTCGAGAATTTCCCCACTGTCCTCATCGAATGAATTGGACATTGCTTTGAACTATTTGGAGTGGTCTTACTTTGTGTGTAAATAGGGAGAAACTTTAATTAGGCGAGAAGGTGGATTCTTTTTTCTAATCAAAAACAAAGTCCCAAGTGACAGCGGACCATGATGTCAACAAAACACCTCTTGTCATAGTGAGGTTTGGGTACAAGATAGCTTTGTTAGTTTTGAATTTGAAATGAAGCAGTAGTTTAGGTAGGTACATTTGAAGAAAATCATTATAAGAAACTTGTTACAAAACAGAAGCAGATCTTATGTCGATAGCATAGAGTAGACGTGTTTTTTTGGGCTTCGACCAACTCAATACACACATGAACCAATAAAATTCAGATTTTATGTTGGATTTGCAGCAGAAGTCTGAAATCTCAGATGAAAATCTGAAAAGCGAAATCGAAAGCGACATAAGCTTTCACTTATGTAAAGATTGGCATCAGTCTGCTAGGAAGGTGCATATGTTGTGAGGTAAGATTTTTTGATTTTAGGTAGATAGGTATTAAGAAAAGATTAGACGGTATGCCAAGTGGTCATAAAATGCCAATTTCTGACAGTTCTCCTGTCAAAATATGGTCATACAATGTAATGGGCATATCTCATATGTTCTAATGACCTGAATGCCACATATGACCAGGCTGATTTTGACAGCCAGCATATAGCCTTATATGCCCATATGCTTTTAATTGAAATTTCGTTATGGCATTAATGGCATTTTTGATGGAACAGGAATTATTTTGTTGTCATCGGTGTTTGAGTTCGTAGAATTGTGATTCATTTTCATTTTCGTTCTCTTTTTGGTAATAAATACGAAATGCCTCAAATGACCATCAAGTCAAATATGACCATATTTTTAATTTTGGTCATGTAGTCTCATATACAGTTTTGGTAATCCTGACATTTTGTTCATTTGACAGCTAATCTGGTCATTTGCCTTTTGGCATTCATATGCTTAATTGGCATACAGTCTAATCTTAGCTTTAGGTACTTGTGATGTGAGAATAACAGACAAAATGTAGACTCAGCCTTGTGCTTCTGAAATTCAACGGCAGTTTGGATTTCACTGGTGCTCTTGTTGACAGTCAGCTGAGGGTTTTGTCAAAATTTGCAAACTGCATATTTGTCAAGCGTTCGTTGTTCCTTTAATTTTGATAGTGGTGAAACATTCTCTGGACTCAATATAAAATATCAACGAAAATGACGACAAAAAAGCCAAATGTCATCTTTTCGGTAATAACCAAATCCATTTCTAAATAAAGCACTAACCTACCCAATTCATTTCATAGAATCCAGAAAAGAAACCGCTAGAAGAACTAACCCTAAGAGTAGACGAGGATGGAGTCATGTTGAAAGTTCCAGCATTGGTATGTCATTTCATAAGCATTTAAAGTAAACAATTAAACCTGATTCAATTAGAACAAACGTTGGGCTCCTCGGGATGTGTTCACAATTTACACAAGCCTTGTCGGATCTGGAGGTAAAATAAAAGCTGGTGCCGATTTGGATGAGTGGCTTTTCGAAGGCGAATGGTTTCTCAAAGATATTCAATTTCTGCTTGAGCTGAAACATTATGAGTATGGTTGCAGTGGGGTTCCCCGGTTTTAATTTTTTAAACATTATATCGTTCTTGTAGATTTTGGTCATATATGATCCATCAAAAGGCCGCACTAAACTCTGTATTAACATTCCTTAAGAAAGCAACTCCATTCTACTTGGACCTATCGTCCCTTACATCAAATAAGCGTGTTCTCGAACTCTACGCGAACATTTTAGCTGCCGTTGTTCGTGTCGTTTGTCGCATCATTACCAACAAAGAATCCGATGAGGAGTGGATCTCCAAGGATCGACTGAAACAGCTGATCTATTCGAATTTTCTCATTTCCATACCGATGTTGTTCGATCTAATTATCGCCCTGGGTGAATCCAATTTAAATGTTTTGCGAAAAATCATCACAACTGTGTTTCAAATTGAGCCAAATTATAAAAACGATTTGACAGCTGCATTGCAATACTCTATAGTTGCTTTCGAGACTATACAGCAACAGGCTGACAATGAAGGTGCGATCGGAGGTGATGCAGGGAATAATGAAGATTTGGACACACCCTATGACGATTTGGTATTGTTCACACTCGATTGTGCATTTACATTGAGTATTCTATTGGAGGTCTATCCGGACGCTCGTAACATTTGCTGCGATATAAAACTGGGACAGAGGTGGGACGCAGTTGCGTTGTTCATTCATTGCTTTGAACAGAATAATTTGTTGCCATTTCAGCATAACACACTTCTATGACAACACAATTCCATATCTGTATAAAAATGTTTATCTTATCAATGGAGCGGCGAATAGCTTGAAATGGTTGAATGAGGCAAGACTGCAATTTCTAAGGGCATTTCGAAATATTGTCTATTTTCATATTGAAACTGTACTGAGCAATCCGTAAGTTTGGAATGAAGTTGATGAATATATCTGAACAACGTTTCTTTTTCAGTGGGGAGAGCCTAATGCCGTCAGAGAATTTCGTTGCAATTATGACTGAATGTTTGGCGGACCGAGCTTTTGTTATAGACTATCAGCGAGAGTATCCGATTGAACTAGACGTAGACATTCTGAAGCAGGCTTGCAAGGACTTGTATCCTTTACAAAAAACTTTTTTTTTTGTCTGATCGTTCGAAGTCCGTCCGTGGCATCATAGTGTTAACGTATATGTTTGTTTCTGCCCTTCATGGGATTTTGTGTTAATGCTGCGTGAGGCGGAGTACTGATTAACTTTGTTCGTTTCTGATCCTTTCCTCTCATCCCTCCCATTCTCTTACTTATAAGATCTGCATGATCTCTTCATTAAACCAAACCTTTTTAAGGCGGTGACATAATTGACTTTGATAACTCAACATTTTCTATGGTCTAAGTTATTTCCTTTACCCATCCCATAAACAGAGATGATTTCAAAACTGATTTCGTGGCGAAGGGTTATAAGGACGAGGCAGACTCTGAATCGTTTGGAATGATCGGTAATACGCTCGCACAATTAGACGAATCCGACTCGGAAACCGAACCAAGTTAGTGCGCTCCATATTCAATATTTAAACAGGATGCATTTAATTTTGTACTTCCAGCCAATGTAGCTCCACCTACGTCAAATGATAAGCGGCCAGAACCCGAAGGAGCCGCTTCTATAGACTACAACGCTGATAAGCCATCTACCAGTAAAGCTGCCAAACAGTCCATGTACAATGCCATCCGTTCAACGAACACTGAACCAAAAACTAGGGATATCGATCTAGAAGTGACCAGCGTTCTAGACGTCTTACCACACCTAGGTGATGGTTTTGTGCGCCGTGTTCTCTGTCGATATGACAACTCCGAGGAAGCGATAGCAGCCATCCTTGAGCAAAATCTCCCACCCGATCTAATAAACTCCGATCAAAGTGAAGTCTTTATTCCAGCGGATCCGCGGGACCTCACCTATCAACAGACTGGGGTCCAGCGCTTCAATGTCTTTGATGGCGATAAGTATGACGTGATGACACAGGACAAACCGGAGTGTATAATAAAAATAGGCAAAGGATTCCCTAATGCACCACAAAACCTAGGCGATCTACTCGATGATAAAAGAGAAATGAATAATGTTCGACATCGGTATCAGGAATACACTTTAGTCGAAGAGGGTGCCAATGAGTACGACGACGAGTATGATGACAGCTATGATGCTCTATTGGAAAGTGAATCACGTGCTGTGACATCGAAGCAAATGCGAACAACACTTGCCGATATTGAGGATAAAAGCGATGAAGAAGAAGAGTCATCAGAGGAAGATGTCGACCAGCAGAATGATAAAAATCTGGCCAATTACAAAGAGAACTACGACAAACGAATGAATTTCTGTGAAAATCCAGAGGTTATACGCGAGAGATATGAGGCAAAGCGGGCGGCCAAGTATGGAAACAATTCTGGTCGAGCGCCGCAACAACAAAGTAAACCGAAGGATGTTGTGGGTGGTCCTAAGGGCCGGGGCCAGGAGAAAGATGTGGTCATCAATCGCCACAAGAAAGATGTCAACAAGTCCAGTAGGGCCAATCACAATCGCAAGGCTGGTGCAGCCTTTAAACGCAGCAAGGGGATGATGTCGTAAAAGAGAACAAAGAGTAAATATTTAACTTTCCTTATGATTGTTGTTGAACTTAGTTTTTGAAACAAATTAGTTTATTTATTTTTTTATACCTAACTAAAACTGAAATGCAAATATATGTTTACACTTTGAATGTACAGAAAAGGATGTTCTCTTATTCTTGGGTAGACAATTATGATCTTCACCTAATTTTTTTTAAATTTTGCCTTAACAACAACACCCTCATCTCTATTAAGAATGTGAAGAACTAGCATTGCGGTATAAAAGATAAATTAACAATTACTCAGCTATCGAAGCATACAATATTCACATCTCCATTCACACTCTAAAGACACTATAACGTTCGATCCCCCACAGATATTGAGTATCTCGGTATTAATTACAATCACAATCACTTGTACGCACACAACTTTTGCAGTCAGGCAGGCAGGCAGGCAGTCATGTACTAAAAACCACCGCGCGCCACTATGCTACCGTTAAACCTCAAACCGGTGACTGTGATTATTTTCAAAATAAAACTAGTTGCAAAACTTTCTCGACTGATCAGTCTTTAGGATAATACTCTCACTTGTCGTTGATCGTTGAACAGTTCGAAATGGATCGTTGGGTGAACAAAGTCGCTGTAGTTACTGGTGCAAGCTCGGGAATTGGTGAAGCCATCGCCAGGGATCTACATCGGAAAGGAATGGTGGTTGTTGCGTTGGCTCGTCGTGAAGATCGATTGGGGGATATTCGAAATAGTCTACCGATCGAGAAACGATCGCGGTTCCATATAATGCGTTGCGATGTCACCAATGAGCAGCAAGTGAAATCGGTTTTCTCCTTTGTCGAAACTGAATTGGGGGGCACTGATGTTCTCGTCAATAATGCTGGAGTGGTGAAGACTACGGAGTTGCTGCAACCGGATAATACAGCGGAAATTAAAGCGACTTTGGATACCAATATTCTCGGAGTGGTTTTCTGCACCCGAGAGGCTTTTCACTCTATGAATACGAGGCAAGTCGATGGACATGTCGTGATTATTAACAGCGTTGCAGGACATCGAACACCGAATTTCGGAGATGAAATGCCATCGTTCAATATCTATCCGGCATCAAAGCATGCGGTTACTTCGATGGTGGAGACCTATAGACAGGAGTTCAATAGGCATGGTTCGAAAGTGCGAGTTACGGTAACGGAAATGCAATTAAAGTGATGAAAAAGGTTAATTTTTATTTTTTTGAAGAGTGTAAGCCCAGGAGCAGTGGATACGGAGATTTTTCCAGATGATTTAATTGACATTATACGCGCTACCATGCCATTGCTGAGTCCTGAGGATGTGTCGAATGCTGTCTTGTATGCAATCGCAACACCACCTCATGTTCAGGTAGGCTCAAATAAATAAAACTAATTTTATTTAGTGCTTTGTATGAAGGTGTATTTAAATTGTTTTGTTTTTGCAGATTCACGAGATCATCATAAAGCCCGTTGGTGAGCGCTTTTAATTAGGATAAGCGGTGGTAGTTGCTGTTTGATGTCATCCTTAGAATTTCTCTCCCATGGGCTTGATTATTATATTGTGAACCTAAAATGAGAACAATCGGAATGACTTACAAATAAAACTCTGCATATTTTTGGGATTTAATAAATAAAGTATTAGTTTGCAAAATTCCTTGAGGAATCAAATATCTATACCTCACGCGTTAAAAAAGTTACGTATACGCCATACGGCTTCGAAGTCGCTCTAGTAATATCTGCGGTAAACATGTGAACTCACCTGCACATTCGCGGGCGTTGAAATTGCATACAAAATAGAATCAGCGACATCGTCCGAACTCAGCATTGGCATAAACTGCTTCACAACTGCTTGAATTTCCGAGGGGAGAATGTCTGTATTAACTATTCCCGGACTAATGCTCTGAAACCAACAACTATCTTGTTAACTTTTCAACAACAACTGCCGGCACTACTTACAGTAATTCGAACTTTTGATTTGTTTCTCAAAAACTCCTGCCGGTAGATTTCCGTCATCGCTCGTAAGGCAAACTTTGTAGCTGGATATACGTTCAAGGATGGCAAGTCCGGACCCAAGTTTGGAACTTGATGTCCAGCCACACTATTCACAATCACTACATGTCCCTCTGCATCCCTGTCCAGCATTGAATTGAATGCCATTCGTGTACAGTACACAACTCCCATCAGATTCGTATCGATTGTCTGTCGAATTTCCTTGGTATTGTTGCGTTTACTGAGCTGAGTCGTTTCAATGACACCCGCATTATTCACGAGGACATCCACACTGCCTAGATTTTTCTGAGTCCATTCAAATGCCTTCAAGACATCGTCTTCATTGGTCACATCACAACGAATAGCATGCAAGTTCCCTTGCACTGCTCTTGGAAGTTCTTCCGCCAATTTACGTACACGTTCATCCCTTCTCGCCAAACCAACAACCACCAGCCCAGCTCTGGCTAAGGCCTTTGCACACGCTGCTCCGATGCCCGTACTCGCACCCGTAACAACAGCGACTTTCTTCTGCCAGCGTTCCATGTTGAATGCGTCGAATGACTGAGAAATACAGAAGCGAAGCCAATTGAGGATAATTTAATTAAAATGATTCATGCACTAGATTTCTATCCTTAATTAGCCGCCTTAATAAGCTTAGTTTGCCCTTTGTGGTGCCATGGTGCCTGCGGCCAGATTCATTTCGCATTCAAACGTCAAAATGGAAAGGTGGCAAAATAAAGTCGCTGTTGTAACTGGTGCTAGTGGTGGCATTGGTGCTGCGTGCGCTAAGGCGTTAGTCGTAGCTGGACTAAGAGTAGTGGCTTTGGCGAGACGAGAACAACAGCTGAAGGAAGTCAAAGAGAGTTTGCCGGGTAATCTGCAGTCTATGTTCATCACACGTAAATGTGATGTCTCCAAGGAGGACCAAGTTATAGATGCCATCGATTGGACTGAGAAGCACTTGGGCGGAGCTAGCGTGCTCCTGAATAACGCAGGAATTACAAGGGAAACAGAACTAGTGGCGCCCGGTAATACGACAAAAATTCGCGAAGTTATTGATACAAATGTGATGGGTGTACTGTGGTGCACGCGTGAAGTATTCAATCGGATTAAAGCGCGTGATGATGAGGGGCACATTTTGATAGTGAACAGTATAGCTGGTCATCAAGTGTTGAACTTCATAGATGTGCTGCCGTCGTTTAATATTTATCCGTCGACGAAGTTTGCAATAACAGCCATGACGGAGACATATCGCCAGGAGTTTCAGTTGCACAAATCAAGGGTTAAAATAACTGTAAGTAATCGCAATCGCCCAGATATTTTCCAAATCCGCCTCTTCATTTTTTAATTCTTTTATTATACAAAAAGATGTGACATGCTTGTTCGTACTAATTAGGATTTTAAGTTTTATTAAAGTTCAAGTAAAACCGTTGTACCGTTGTAAGCCTTTTTATTCATTACGTTTAGTACTAACCTAAAATTATTCGAACCTTCCTGCTCTACATAACGTTTAATAAATGTTGTGTAACAAATTTAATTGATTACATTTTTAATTAAGACTATTAAATGAACAATTTTGTAGGGTATATGTCCAGGTGCAGTGGATACAAACATTTTCCCTGAGGAGATTCATTTCTATGTCAAGGATATGGCTAGACTTAAGCCAGAGAATATTGCCGACGCCGTTTTGTATGCTCTGAGGACTCCCCCTAACGTGCAGGTTTTTATTGGTGTTTAGCTGTTTTCAGAAATAAAAAAAATAATTCACCGTTTCTCTTTCAGATTCACGAAATTACCGTGAAGCCAATGGGCGAAATATTCTAAGAATTCAACTAAATTTGAATAGTTGTTAAACAAAAAGGATTTAAATAAAATTACATAGTCAACACTTTATTCCGTACTTTATTTGATATGATAATTAATTCAAAAGAAGTTGACTAGAAACGTGAATGAACATCCTTGAATCATACAGAGATCACGTCAGTTTTTCATACATTTTTGACAGCATCCTAGCCGACATAATCCAGTTCAGATATAGCCGACCATTTAACGAGCCACTGTTGACATTTTCCATCTCGATGTTCTCATTGCTGTCACAGTTTCCGTTTGCATTGCTTTTGCTCTCATAAGAACAGTGAACGAACTACTTATAGGAATTAAGCTGTCAAACATAAACATAACAATGCATAATTCGATTATTATGTCAGCTATTCGTCAGAGTTATAATGAAACTCACTCCCATTCGCGTCACTCACGAACACATCAAACACACACTGCCTTCCTTCCACAGTAAACTCATCTAATCGGATTATTGCATAACTTAAGTTTACCCGCTCAGTAATTGACACCAATCTGTGTGCAAGCTTACCTAAATTAGTGCACCGAGTTTGCAATTGAATCATTCAGTGAGGCCCTCTCCAATAAATACAGGCTAGAGATTTTAGCACTACTACCGCGGAAGGTGCTCCCTTCGTCTGACAGAAACACGACTAATCCTCCTGGCGGGAAGTCATTTTACAGGCAGAGCCAACCCCCCCACCGTCAATTCGTTCCATTTTCTTTGCTGAAGCTGAAGAAGAATCACACCAAGTGAGTAAGCGTCTTCACATAAGCAATATGTAGTAGCACTCCCCCTCATATGCACAAAGCCTCCCAGTTCACTACCCGACTTGTAATGGGATTAAAGTTGCTAACAATAATTTCTAATGTGTCCAACAATCCGCTTAAAAGGAACGTCGTTTCTACCAACAAAGGTAAAAAGAAAAAGCGCAGAAAATTTTCCTCACCTGTGTTGTGTTTATCTTTTGACAGACATGTTCGAAGTTCGAGAGACATTTCATTTCCCCAGCCCCAACCCAAAATCGAGATGGCGATGGTGAACAAGAATTCACTTACCAGATGGAGGTGTCTCGGCAGCAGCACTCAAAGCCAGACTTGGAAATCCAAGCAGGTATCTTCGCCAAGACAGTTCAATTGAAACATTGTTCGGAAGCGGACGCGTGTAAGTTTTGCAAGATTATAGTCGTAGTACCTATCTTCTCGTCTGTTGAAATGCGAAGAAAGGAAAACTCGATTCGAATCGAAAGTTCGAGCAACTAGTATGTGTGCGTTCCAAAGTAGTCCGGTACTTTTGATGTCTCCTGGGTGACACTACCTCAAACCTCACAGTGTAAACGGATTAAGCTACGCAGAGAAAACCATTAACAAAACTGAGTTGTATCTCAGCGATACTTGAGACGATTTCAGTTAGTTAATTCACACAGAAGTTGGACCATTGTTGTAACGTCCACCAGTGGAATATTGTTTTCAAAAGAAAAGAAGAAAAATTGTGTTCTTCTTGGCGCAAGTGATTATTTTTATTGTTGAAATTTTGGGTCGGTTTCCCCCTTTGTGCTGTGTGGTGTGATAACCAAAAGAAATGGAAAATCGTGATATGTGTTACGAGAGTGAAATTTGAGCAGTTCTGCTTATTTTGACGGTTTTTTTTTCTTTGCAATTAAAAAAAACATTCGAATAAATTTTAAATTTTAAGTGGAACGGCAACACTATCGTTATATTTGTCGAGTGAGACGGTTTTCTTTATTGTTTTGTGTGTTCGTTTTAGTTTGTTTGGGTTTCTATTCAAAACCAAATCGCATCTTGGATACAAATTGGTTGCGTGCAGCGCAATGTCGGATATTTACTACTGCAGTAATAATAAGGTTGGTACGACATTGTTTATTGCGTTTTCTTTGCCCCCTTTTCGTTTCGGGAGCAGTAGCGGATTATTGTTTTTACTTTCTTTGGGAACTCTTCTTTTGAGTTGGTTCTTTGGAACTGACACAAATGGTTGGATGGAAATGGGTACCTTTTGCATGAAAGAGAAGGTGATGTTCGGTGATGCGATGTGAAAATGAATAATTAGGCTGTTAACTAGTTTACAAAGAAGGGTCATCTTTATTGTGGGAGTTGGAACCTGGAAGTATTTACATTACCCTACCTTCTGTCTGACACATTGTTGTGTTAACTGTTTCACAGAAAGTCAGGTGTTGTCTTGATTGACGATTTTCTTTCCCAACAGAGAACCTATCTACGATTTATTAAAATTCGAAGTGCACAGCATTTTTGGGAGCATTCATTTCTATCAGTTGGTACATATTATGGTTGTTCTCTTTAACCCATAAGCTGTTATGACATTTTAAGTTCATTGCAAGTCCAAAGAATTCACAAAAACAGATAATTTTTTAAAATACAAAAAAAAACAACGAAAAATACAAATGTTTCGGCGATCGAGTAGTGTACATTTTATGCAAAAATCTAAGTGAGCTATAAATTGGCAATTCAACACAATCTCCAAAACTTAATATTTATCAAATTGTTTATAAGTTAAGGGATCCTAAGTCGTCACAGTAACAAATAAATGATTAATTCATTTTCGAGCCCCTCGCTAGTCCTTTAAACTTCTGAAATGAATTTTTCAACAGTTTCTTCCAACGATAAGGAATATTACTCAAATAGCAGAACAAATTTCTCAAGAAAAATTACCTTTTTAAATTGTCCAGAACTTATAAAGAAAACGTGTTCAAATTTGTTTGAACTTTTAGCAAAAATATTATTATCATAACATAATCATCTCGATCTTATTTTAAAAGAGTTATAATTTATAGCAAACATTGTTTCGCAATATTTATTTGTTGCATCGTTCGCATTCCTGTGAATACGAATTGTGAACCTATTCATGAATTGACCAAACAGTTGAAAATATATGTATTGCTGTCCGCCATTGTTCTTTTTTCTCGAATTGATCAACTGGTTGAATAAATTTAAAATTTATGTTCCAAAATTCATGGTTCCTAAACGTGTGCCAGGAGATATTTTATTTAAATAATCTGTGAAGCGAGTACACCCAATGCTATCGATAATAAATCTAGTACAATTTAAAACTGTGTTTCTTTTTAAATACCTACTCTTTTAGAGGTACTTAGAGTTTAATAGCGCTACAAGAAGCGTGGAGATAGGCGTTGGATCTGTGTTTAAACTGTTTCAAGTGCTAGTTTCCTTTAAAAACTGCTCGTTGGTGACCGCCTTTTACGATTTTGTCCCCTAAAAGTCCCTTATTGATAAGCGCAAGTTTCATTCATTGCGTGCTCTTATAAATGGTTTCTAGAACATATAATATGCTTACATAATGTGTACAGGAAATGCACAGTAAAAACCATTCTGCAACTCAAAATGTCGAGAAATATTGCTCATTGTTTGCCTTCGCAAGCTCTTCTTATTTTCTAAGCCAAAAGTTTGTGTTACGTCAGACGTCTCATCTGATCTCATCCAGCACATATTCCAAATAAAAAAAAAATATTTCTATTCATCAAACCTGTAAGCATGTTATAATACAGTGCAAATCAGCTTCTAAATACGAGACAAACATTTAGTGATTCATACAGCTGCTTAAATGAATAATTTTGTAAATTTTTGATGAAATTGTAACCAAACAAATACCATACACCGCACTTTCGAAAATACATATTCAACATCATAACGTGGAGATATGAAAACAGAGAAACTAATCTTTAAAATACATAAATAATTCAATAAAGTGCATATTTTAGTTAAATTAATTGGTTTATAAGTAACAATAAGTAAAGGCTTTGACTTTGCTGAGTTCGCTTTACCATTATACCTACTTACATGAATAAGTAACAACTGCGACCGACGCTATATTAATATCGACGACATCGATAGTCAATGAAAATAACTGCACTGGCCCGCAAGCCAGACCAGCAGAAATCTGAATTGAGTAAGACCTTGAAATGCATGGTAACCAGATTCGTATGCGCGTATATAATGAAAGTTGTCTCTGCAACTGGTGCTCATTGTCAACTTGATTTTCAACTGTAAAATTGCAACGAAAGGTAAAATCTCTAGGTGAAGCATGAAAACGCGACTTCTGGGTTCATTGGTATATTTAAATATCAAATAAACAAGTCGGTTCACTTTGACAATGATTTGTCACCGATTTAGCCAAAATTTTGATCGCTATTGGACCAATATGGTGGCAACTATCCTTCTCGGGTAACACAGATCAAACTAAAAAAGTTGGAGAAAGAATTAGCGAACTTAATTTCGCTGAAGTTGATGAAGCAATGAACTCGTTTGCTTTGTTGTTTTTAGAATGTTAAATAATGCATACCTATTCTAAGATTACCCAATTAAATTAACAACGATTTAATTTCTCTTAGTAAACAGTAACCTTTACACATACTCAACCCTTATAGGATTGCTGGTGATGGTAATCAAGAGCTTAAACTAACGTGTAATAACGTTCGAATTGAATATGTCCTCCTAAAGCACACCAAAAAGAGGTGTTATTTTGGTATTTAAAGAAAAATGCCAATTTTTGAGATAAATGATCGGATGTTCTTGAGCAACGTGCACGGGTTTTATTCTTCACATCACTAACTTGTCCCAACAGCTCGAATTTTTCCACCAATTTCTGTATTGCGGTCCGACAAGTTGTTTCACGACGACCAAAAAATGCTTTAGTTTTGCGAACTGTGACTGCAAGATTTTCACCATTTTTGTAGGGAATTTTAATAATTTCAATGCGTTGTTGAAGCGTGTATCGTTCCATTTTTAATAATGGCGTAGTTTCTACTTGTCAAATGTCAAAGAGTAAAAGCTTCAAAAGTGACAGCTACCGAAATAGCGGGTCATTCACAATAACACCTTTATAATAGGATTAGTGGGACGTTTCAAGTATTTGACAGAACTTGTTTGGTTTTTGTTCTTTGTCCATTTGACATAAGCTTGTTGTACACAGAATTCAATTGTGGTTAAACCTTTATTGTTTTCTTTATGTACCTACTTCTTGTAAAGATTGCTTAGCATTTTGAATGCATTAAGAGTGCACTTGTGCGTGTTTTTACGTCTGAAGTCCACTATATTTTTGTGTGGAATAGATTACCCCTGAACTTAGAAACATGATTGGTCAGTAATGTCCCTTTTAAACGTAGTACAAAATCGAAATCTCAACCTTGTTTGACAGTCGGAGCAATTTTGCGAATCTCGATATCAGAGCGAGACTCACACCTACACCAACACCAATACATTTGTCATTTGTCAAACATTAGTGTGTTTTTAAATACGTTTTTAGAAGTTAAGTCTGTCAAAAAGAGAGAAAAATATACATTTGGCCGCTGCAATGGATATCACTGACTGACGCAGAACAAAACGCACCACGACAAATGCAAAGAAAGAAAAATCTCATTTTATGTTCCATTGGGCGCGAAAAATCAGAAATCTGAGAGCAAAATCTGAAAATCCCAATGGAAAACGACATTAGTGCTCAGGCGAGACATTCATTACTAGATTTGACGGCTATACTCCTTCACAAACGTCAGCTGAAAAAAGCAAACATTTTACAACAGCTAACGTCTATTGGCAAAACGAATTGGACACGTTCAAATGTTCAGGAGCATGAATGTCGCGAGAAAGCTTTGCAATTCATTTGACGCTACATTACTTTTGTCATGTAAAATTCAGTTTCATCGAAACAGGTTATATATTTTCAGCTCGTGTAAAGTACTTTAGTTAAATAAATTGTGCTGAATATAGGCTACAGCTACAAACTGAATCGCGTTTTACCAGTCCATGCTATGAGTAACGTATACGCCGAGTTGTTGTTTTCTTTTTAATTAATGTCACTACGTCCTTGGAGTAATGAAGTTATACTCGTACGCAAATGCTAACAACACAGACAGCATTCCCACATTAAGAAATTTATCCGCCGAAACGTATGCGGATTTCAGAAACGTGCGAGTACCCATTGCGCATGCACTTGCATTTTGTTCCCATGCACCTGCAAACTGGAACAGGTTCCACAGCTTCAGCAATGCGACACACCATTTACCAATAGTATACATCGTATACGACTGCCTCAACTTCACATCCTCTTCGAAGTGTGACGTGGTTGTCCGAACGGAATTGTCTAATCTCACTGACAGGCAGTGGTGTTGTTAAAATAAGTCGCACACACCATTGACACGCGATATTAAAGCAACGCGACGCATACGCGCATGGTGAAAGAGAAGCCAAAAGTTGTCAGGATAGTCAAGTCACTAGTCAGTTTCACTTCTCGACTTATCCCCTGTTTCCCCATATAAAGTCACGCTGTCAGCATGTCCGCCAAAACTATTTTGGCTATCACCATCACAGCCAACAGTGCAGCTCAAAACAATACGATTTGATTCTTGTGCGCATTGTGCGGTCGGATTTAACCGCAAAAAGTTACAAAAGTATTCCATTTTGACAAAGCCAACAAAAAGGTTAAAATGGTATAAACCTGTGTCTGCTGCTGCACAAAATGTTCCAGTGAAACGACCCAACATTTATAGAAGGTCTCTGGCATTTTATGTTGGCAACAAGTTGCTGTGGTATTCGATTACATAACTCGCCTGTGGATAGAACTGCAGTAAGCAATTCAACAATTCACTGTTATCGGATAACATTGATCGGCAGGCATTTAAAAGCAAAAAGAAGCCAACGATAATAATAAACGGGTTGTTCAAGAACTGGGTGTTCCACCAGCCTTTCCCTTGCCCCAGGCTAAAGTGGCGAACTGTCTTCCTTTTTTCTTGCGTTCGTTTTTTCGAGTTATTGGTATCAGTTTAAGGAGCAATAAAACGTAGTTTGTCTCTTCCTGCAGACACTGCATGTTGGCGTTGCACGTTGTGTTCTCAGGGATTATGGCGTCTATGTGTATGTGTATTGCACTCCCTATTGGTTGGGCTCTGGAGATTCCTTCCGCTGATAACGCGAGCGGTGCTTGGACAAGACATCTGCTTCTTTGCGGGAAATGGCGTGGAATCGAGTTGAAGCAAAAATTATTCGTTGCGGTCTGCTGGAGGTCCTATAAGTGAATTCATTATTCAATGGCATTGGGGAACTTGAACGTGCAGAGTTTGACTTTGACTCTTTAGGACTGTGTATACTGTAAAGATATGTTTGTAGTACGAAATATGAGTGACAGGTGTATTGCTTGATCTGTGATGCTACAGAAATATTAAAAGTTTTATGAGAACTTATTCCCAAATAAAAATTGCGATCGCATTTCATTTGCCAAGAGTTCCCCGGCTGAAGATTTAATCATTGTCGAGTTCATCAGAGAATCTAAGGTATAACAATTTGTCTGTGAAATCGTTGACATCGCAATGTATGCCGGTAAAAAATAGGCTGCTATTCGCCAAAACCCACGCGATCACCAGGTTGAAGTTTATGCGAATGCAAACGAGGAACACACTTTGTTAACTTTCTAGCAAACGTTATATAAATTTACAGCAGTGGATAATGCGAATTGACAGGAGAAGAATATACGAAATATGCGTCACAGTATTTTATTTCGTATTTGTTTACAGCTTTCATTTATGTACAACAAGCTGACCCGGCAAACTTCGGACCGACTAACGGTCAATGAATTTATTGATACCTTTTAGCTAAACTTAATTTATTAATTTAACTAAGTTCAATAGTTTATTAGGAAATAAAAATGGCCTATCAGCAAGACATTTGCTTTGAAGCTATATATTTTGCTTCATTGGTTTACACTTGGGTTTATTATGTTCACTGAAGCACCTTGTACACAATATTTTTCGTTTTGTTATGAGGGCGCAAGAACGTTGACCATGAGCAAACATGTATTTCCAAATTCAGACCAAACACTCAATTATTGACCTTGCGATTTGTTAATCGTCATTGTCATGGTGAATGCGACGAATCTGAAATTGAATTCGTTTAAACTCAAAGGGCATATCAGATGAAATCATCGGAATCCGCGGAATGAGAACTTCCCCACTTCTGAATTTTCCTTTGAGTGTCGTAGCGTGAACCACACTGATCATCAGTTTTCTTATCACCAAATGCATATTTTGCTTATTGATTGGTTCCATTCCAAAGTTTTGGTTGGTTTAGACTTCGAAGCATGATGACTACCGAGCCAAACTTTAGTTTTTCCATTTTTAATAATGGCGTAGTTTCTACTTGTCAAATGTAAAAGAATAAAAGCTTCAAAAGTGACAGCTACCGAAATAGCGATTAGTGGGACGTTTCAAGTATTTGACAGAACTTGTTTCGTTTTTATTCTTTGTTCATTTGACATAAGCTTATTGTTCACAGAATTCAATTGTGGTTAAACCTTTATTGTTTTCTTTATGTACTTCCTGTAAAGATTGCTTAGCATTTTGAATGCATTTAGAGCGCACTTGTGCGTGTTTTTACGTCTGAAGTCCACTATATTTTTGTGTGGAATAGATTACCCCTGAACTTAGAAACATGATTGGTCAGTAATGTCCCTTTTAAACGTAGTACAAAATCGAAATCTGAACTTTTTTTGTGCGGTGGTAAGCCAGGCACATCCAATGAGCTTTAAGATTCAGTTGGATAGTTGTAGTTTCGTCTTCGTTTGTTATTCAGTCAATAGATTCGAATGAATGCAAAGTACCAAGGATTTGATTCTGAATATCAAAGTTTAAGTCATCAACATTTTTATCTAATTCATGCCAATCATATTCAAAAGTTATATGTTAAATACAATAGTTATAACATTTTCGACGTTTTTCAATCAAATTGCAATGAGGGCGTTCAAGTATCTAGTTTAGTAAGTCTGACAGCTCTCTCACTAGATCTATCTCTGCTGTGATTGGCCCAGAGTGGTCACGTGGTTAGTTTAGGCAGTTGACGTTTATGGAGAGATAGCCGACGAATCTAGTCAAGAAATTCGTGACTGAGTACTAAGTTGACGTTTATTTGGTTGTCATCGTGAGCAAAGAGGCAGCCCTCTCTCGCGCGCTCTTTTTTTCCTCTCTGTGAATACGTGTCGGGGGGAATTTTTTCAATAAACAACAATTTGTAAATGAATTTATAACAATTAATATAAATGGAATACATTTTGAGTATGGTTCTCTAGATAGCTCTACTTGTTCTCCATCCATCTAAAGCGCCAAAACATGTTCATCCATTCACATTTCAGTTTTTTTTAGTTATCTGTACATGAATAATATTTTTGACAACAAAATTAAATGCATCTGCTTTTGGGAGTTGTTCAAAAAATAGGTAAATACCATGCAAGTTAAGCCCAAGTTTTCACTAGGGAAAGAGTGAATTCCTTAAAATATTCCCAAACATTGCATACATTTCTATTACGCTTGGTGGGTGTAATCAACTTCGTTTTGTAGCACCGTATTTGTACAAAATCAAAATATGATTGGGAATTCTGTGGTTTAATAACAGTGAAAAGTGTTGATGTTACTTAGGAACAGCAAAAATAGAAATTTATGCATATTTAAAAAAAAATATTATTCTCGGAAAATAAATCCGTAAAAAGACTTGATTTATGATTAAACTCTTACAAAAAGACAGTATAATATCGTATTTAATTGATCTGATTTCAGATTTTGGGTATTCAATCGCTCGTAAGAGTCCAAATTGTTTTGTTAATTTTTAGTCTTCGCATGTTCTATATCGTTTTCTATAGATATATTCTTTTACAAATTATATTAAATTGTATTTTGAAATGTCCACTGATATTTTTATAAGCCTCTCTAAATAAACAAGTGTACATTATGTGTTTTTAAAACACAAAAAGTGATATTGTTCCAAGATAGGCTTATTTTTCTTAGCTTCGAAGTCAGCAAAGCAAAGGAAAATAGGATTTTCAGTACGCAATTACAACAAATACTGCGAGTCCTCGAGGTGTCAAGTAGAACGTAGTTGTTGTAATTGTGTGCTTAAAATACTACTTCACCAGATAACGGAAAAAAATATCGAAATTAAAAAGTGCATACTTGCGTACATCATTATGCAAGTATGCATTTTACGTACAATTTACAGATTAAAAATTATGCTAAAACAAAAATATATTTTTCCCCACAACATAAAAAAACGCTTTCCCAACTGTGTTAAATATACCTATTTTGTTTCAATATGACTACGAATTAAAAGCTTGAAGTTACAAAATCTCTTTTAAGAAAAGTGCAAAAAACATCTAAGTTCATTTTATCATGAGATGGATTTCTGCTAGATATTGACAAAAAACGACGATTATATTAAGGTTTTTGGCATTGTGACGAAATTATATGAAGAATTATATTTTCCAACAATTTCATAAACTATAAAAACTTTCAAACTGAACTGCGATGTGAGCGCCGTGTAACTAAAGGGTACCAGAAATGTTGAACACAGTCGCTCCCATTTATCCCAAGTCAAAAAGTGATGTTCCCGACCAATCAAGTTAGTTTTTGCGTTCATGTTACATCTTGTCCAGACCAATCTAGTCGACTTAAGATGACTAGATTCTTGAATGCGGCCAATGATTCACGAGTCGGCCAACCTTCCGCTTCTTCACGTGTTTAATGGAACACAACATTTTTCGTTTAATTATTTAGCGCGTACACGTAACAAGCGGGAGGTTTTTCGACAAGTGGCACACCACATGCGATCCACCACGTAAGAAACATGGAAATTCAACAAAAGCGTATCCAGCCAATCATGTTCAACTTGATTCTGAGCGCTATTCGGGAAAACATTCGTGATGAGCGTTGCATTTCGAAATAAAGTACCGACCCACTTGATAGTGAGTCACCAGATCATACTTATCAGGAGCCTGAATCTCGAACATCGCCATATCACTGCCCTTAGTCACGTATTTTTACACATATTTGAATGACCAACATACCTCAACATTGATATGAGTCTGCAAAAGAGGGCGGTACGACACAATCCAACCATTTGCTGCTATCACATTCATCGTGAATGTTTTTCCATTATCCGCCGGAAATTTTAAATGTTTAGTTTAGTTTTATATATTTGAAGTGACACTTCCCGTTTTTCTCTCCAGTGCGATTCCCCATACAAACTTCAATAATTTTTTTGTTTTTTTTTTTCTTCGCGAATCTTTCCGATAATTTAATAGTTAATCTGCTATTCGGGGCGGAGACGAATCCAACAAAACAGAGATCATCAAAATCGGTCCAGTCGTTTTTGAGTTATAAATTTTTTTACATTGCACTTGTTCACGGAGGCGCAGTGGCTTAGTGGTTAGTGTGTTGAACTACTAAGCGAGGGGTCTCAGATTCGAATCCCGCAAAAAACCCATATTCCAACTTTGAGTTTTTTCCACTGCGCCGCCTCTCGCGAACGTCTGACAAACATCCGAGAGCATAACTGTCTTAAGAGCTTCTCAATTAGCCGTTTGGAATCGGCATAAAAATTAAAGATCCCTTCCATTCGTTCCAAAAATGAAACTCACACAAAACGAATGGTTGTGAGAAGCTAGGCCTTGGGTCTCTACAGACCTGTTGCGCCAACTATTTATATACTTGTTCACGGAGACTTTTCATTCAGTTGATGACTGGTCAAAAACAATAACTTCTGTCAAACAAATCACTATTTTTGTAGATGACAGTTCTGCAAATAACTCTCTGAACGCAATTGACGGATTTGGTGCAGCCACGGAAATTAAGATGTCTACAATTCAATGAAAATAGTGTTAGCTAAACCGTTGTATAGGAAAAAATAATCTCAAAAGAAAACCACAGACATAAACTGCACTCCGAAAACCATTTTACCTATTGTTACTAAATCTCTTTCCGTCTTTCAATAGTCTTGACCACAATGCACAGCTGCAACCATAGTAGTCATTTCAATGGGAAATCTGATCATCCGCTCGGACAGATATCTAACCCTCTGAGGGGCATCATCATGATCATCGTTTGCATAAGTAACCTCAGCCTTAACTTGTGGCTACAAAGGGGGAAAACTATTCCAGGAAATGATTCAGGTGTCAATTAGGTTTCCGATAGTGCAACATTTTACTATTCCAGTGACAGCACACTTCAAACTCAGACTTGCACACCTATGCAAGACGAAAGCAATTCTTTGAAGTGAACGATCAACATTGTTTTTTAGGTTAAGGCGTAACCTTAATGTAAGCTGCTGTCAAAGTATAGACAAACACGTTTAGTTATAGTCCAGTGCCGTACGTGAGTTATTTTTCGCTTTTATAGGCAATGAAGTGAAATTTTCAAAGTGGAACAGATAAATCATAATATCCATTTGACGAATGACATATCCATTCTTAATAAACAATAAACTCATGCGGCGTCGTCCGCCGTGAATTGAATAATTAATTACGGATTAAGGTTAAGAAAAATGAAATTCTACTTTCGATTTATAATCAAAGAACCATCAGCCGTTCCTTTCTTTAAACTTTGTTTGTTTGTCAGAAGATATATTTGGACAGCCAGCGCCCAAATGGGTGAATTCTCCCAGAATTGTCTTTTTTGGCTCTTAATTTGCGGCAAAATAATAAATAAAACATACGCCGTCAATTTAAGGTAATTTTCCACGCGCTTGGACAATGGATAATAATATACATAATACCCCTTGTGGTTGTCTTCAATGTGAAGACATTAAATTCGGTGTGAGAAAATGGCAGACCTCTAGCTGGTGTGTTGTTTCGTTTTTGGAGTGTGCAACCAAAACGGAGTGCCTTGGAATGACACATGGAATGAAAATAGTAGGATGCACATGACCATACTATGGCTATGTGAAAATTCAATTAAATTTCCTAGCACGGGGTTATGGCCGTTTTATAAAGACACAGTTAGGAATAGCTACTTGTATGTCAAGGAACGGCAGGAGGTTAATTGAATTAGTTCCGTTCAGTAAGATGCGCAGATAGCTAAATTCAACTCGTTTTATAGTGGCTTCAGTTGGCGATAAGTTTAAATTAAATTGGCAACCATGTATAGGCTAAAGCTAGTAATAAAATACCAGCTTTCTCTTTTTTGTTTTTTTTTCTTTTTTAAAAATACAAAATACAGCTAATACCCGCTTTCAAATAAACGTCCAATAAATTGCTGGAGATTAAAAAAAAAAAAATGTTTTATCAAAGCGTTGCCAACAAAATGCGTCACAGAAACAACTCCCCTCACCCAAATCTTTCAATATTTCATAACTGAGCGAAAGTGATCAAGCGTTGAATTCGAAATGAATACAGCTTTAAATCAGTGTGTTCAATCCCAAACTTATTTCAAATGAATATGTCACATAAGTCACCCAAAAAGAACTTTCCTTTTGCAATTGCTTTCGATTCAATTCAACCGTGCAGTGATCTCCGTCCAACAAAAACCTATAATTAGTTCACCTAAACTAATTTGATTTGATTCATTAAATTCAACCTACATTAGCGTCAAATGATTTCACTCTATGATAACCCGCAGCCAGCCACCAGAGCATACAGTTGACTCTAGTCGCAGGTTGAAACAGCCAAGTACTAGCAAATAAAAGAAACACAACCATACACCTACAGGGCATTTCACTTTTCCCTCAGCAAAAAAAAGTACCTCTACTGTCCTGAACCGCATATCGCTGAAATGCAGATACAGCCCATGTGCAATACCGACGCTCCATGTGCAACAATGAAACCAAAAAGAAAGCTAAAACCCCGGGCTGCAACAGCTAAAGTGATAATTTACCAACACAAAGCAACACCCTGTACTTATCCGTCAGTGCAATCGGCCCTAGAGGTGCTACCTCATACCGCAAATCGGATGGAAATGTGCGGGCGTCAAAGTATGCAGAGCACGCACCTATTCGGTGAAAATTGCGCTGATCTTGTAGATAATTGGAGAATCGGCCTCGAGCTTGTGTCAATAAATAATTAAATAACTGTAGGAGAAATTGAGGCATGCCGAATAATTGACCCTTCTGGAAACCAATCGAGAAAGTCAGCAATCTCAGTCACTGACAGCGTACCCGCAGCTAGTTGTCATATACAGAGGCGCATTCGTAAAACTCAATCAAGCTACTTAATGACCTTAACAGTCTCAATAGCTGGATCGAATCAATGGTCTTCGGTTTATTGTTCCAATTCTCGGTGGGGAAATAAGAAAAAAATATATATATTGCTGGCGAGCCCGAGCACACCTCAAAAGCCAATCAGCGCAACCGCACCAGAGCTCTGTCCCACTTTCACGTTCTTTTGAGAACCGATCTGAAGAATTGGTATCACACGCAAACGCAATCTTTGTGGTGGAGTGTATAGAAGACTGTTTTGCTGGTTCTCCGTTGTTGACGTCGCCTTCTTCTTTGGATGCTGGTTCAACGTGTGTTTGCTTTGGCTGGGCTTGTGTCGGAATAGAAAAAGTGCAAACAGTTGTTAACTGATGATATTGTGAGCTCTGACGCATGTGCGCTGAGGATCGCACGACAAATCGATGGTGATGACCAGATAATACAAAATTGAAGTTGATGCAGGCGATGATGAGAGATAATATCGGCCCAGTGGTCAGTGGCAAGCTGAGCGGGACAGGGGAGCGAAATGGAGAAAGCTGAACGTGGCGAATTGTTATGTTCACATTATACTGGCAGCGTTTTTTTTTTTGAATTAATTAACTGATCGGCAAGCGCGCTATGACTGTGCCAGGAGTGTAAATTATGAAATTTTCACAAATTCAACACATTGGATCCGCAGTCGTAAGAGTTTTCAAAAGTGGAAAGTCGTAAGCCTTTATTTACGCGCTGACAAATTTGGGGATTTCAATGAAAAGTCAAAACTCATATTGACCTCTCTGACTACCATGTGTCAACATTTCTGTTCAGAAGTTAAAGCCCAAGCACGAACCTTTTTTAACGATTATTAAAAATTCAGTGCACAGGTTGAGTGCAAACGTTTCCATACAGCTTCTATTTCGTAGCAAATAACTCTTTAAGCTCTCACTTTAATTAAAAAAACAAATTACGATAAGTTAAGAAAACACTCGGTTAGAGACGAATAGTACATAAAACTAATAAAAAGTTACTTAAAACAAATTTGCTTGGATCCAAAAATCTCGATAACCTTAAATTTTAAGTAAAAATGAAAATTTTGCTATCAATGAACTATCATGCAATAAAAACTCAATTAGTGAGTTTGTGGTACTCCTATATTCTTTTATTACTTTTCTCATCTGATTTTTCATGCTAATCGAAGTTTGGTTCCCCAGTTTTTAGTCAATCACTGTTTATTATTCAAGTGAATGAAACACTCACTGAGAAAGTATTAAGTCTATTTTTGTTTTAAGCAAATTCCTTACTCTTTGCGGACAACGAGAAATGCTTTTACCTGCTTTTAAGTTTCCAGCTATTGTGCATTAAATTGTTTGTGAATCGTTGGTTAGGTAAAGTCCTACTAAGCTTATTACGATCCCCTGTTCTCTCCTCAAACGATGTTTATTGGGATTGCAGTAGGACTTTCACATTTGACATTACAAATATTTCAATAAAAAGCACCTTGTATACCTGCACAACTATTCTTTATGTCACTATGGGATTGATTTATGGTTGACGAACTTGTGAGCAGCATACCTATCCACTATACGCCAACCTTTATTCTGCTCCTCAAATTAAAATAATTGGCATGCGTAAGAATGATTGACCGTTATCCGTTCGGCATTTAAATTCTAAAAACCATCCGTCAACTCCTTTTAATCCGATTAATCGGTAATTCGTTTATTCACCTTGATATAATGGCTCGCATAAATCACGGCTGCGGATGTACCTAAGCTAGCTACACACCAACTTTCACTCAACGCACCCGAGTAGAAAATTTGCTCACCTCCTCGTATGTTTGGCGAATTATTATTCTGCTGCGCCACACCCACTCATCGTGACCTCGAAACAGCAATTGTCATTCAAAAAAGGTTATGCGCCAGCTGCTGATAAACATCCTTTACCTTTTTCAGTTGTTTGCCAAACTTGAACCATCCATCACGTGCGCATAAGTATAATCGAGAATACATCGACAATACAGTACGTATTCTGCTACAAGAAATCTTTTTGACTTTGATTGCCCTTAATCGCAGTGGTACCTTCCCAATCGATTCCATCTAAACCAAAAAGCAAATTATCTGAAATTACTACTCTGCGCAGGTTTTTGTTTCACTTTCATTTTTACAGGGGATCCGGATCACACACATTTCGAAGGTAGTTTCTCGAAAGTATCTCCCTCCCAAGTGAAAAGATTAATCCATCAAAATTTATCAAATTATACGGCTAAAGCACTGATCGTCTTGAAATTGTGGTGATTGACTTTAATGATAGATGCGCAGCTAATTGATTTTTAACAGTAACATTTACAAACTAGAAAATGCCCAAATTAAGACATGAACGAGCGAATGAACGCATCGGCGGAGGTGTATCTTCGAAGTTCTTCTGGCCATGAAGTGAAGCTGGTTTGGATTGGGTGAATGGGCGGGACTATGAAATCACATCAGACGCCCATAAATTGATGGCCTACGCTTTTAAATGACACCTGCGTTGCATTTCCGCTGCGATGAGTCGCACGGGACGTTTCACAAATATTTAATTCCGAAATGTCTCAATGTGTGGATTCTATTATAAAGGTTGGTCACGATCGGCGAATCACACCAAACCACAAAAGGATAAAAATTTTGTGATGTGCGAGGACTTCGCGCGATGTCAGATTATTTCGAGAAAAATCTTGCGGAGAACATTCAATTTTATTTTTCCGAATGTTGATACCATTTTAATATGCAAAAAATCAAAAGAAATGCACGCATATGCCAAATTGGACAATAAATTTCAAATCAGCTGTCAATTGTAAGGTGACAGCTTTTCCACTTCTTACACCAAGAAGTTTGTTGAGTAAAAATTCCTAAATTCTCAGTGGTGGGGTAATATCTTGCTCTAGGGAACGGCATTGATAAAAAATTCGTAAAAATTAGTAAAAATTAGTAAGATTTAATAGTAAAGCAGCAGACCTACTGAAAAATTAAAAGTGACTGCTCAAAAGTTCGACAGGTAATACTGTATTTATTTTTCGTCTTCAACGATGTCGGAGGAAGAAGTTGTAATTGAATGTTCTCCTAGAACATATCAGAGCATTCAAAATGGAAAGTTAAATTGGTATAGATTATAAAAAATTAAATTCCAACTTATTTTGTAATTTCTGCATTTAAAGAGAGCCGTGTGAAATGTCAAAATTACATTTCTCAATTTCATTGTAAGAAAAGCGGTCAGGTACTTCTTTTGAAGTTGAGACATTTCTCTCTCTTGATTTTTGAGATTTGACGTTTTTCATTTTTCTATGCTGAAAGTACACGAACAACCTATACTGTTCCTTTTTTTCGCAACATTTTCTGAACGGTTCGTGAATTAATTTGGCGCTTGAAAAAGGGACCTAATCATAGATGTTATCTCTCATTGGGAAATTTTAACACATGGACTGGTTCTAATCGTGTACTCGTTCGATATAGTGTTAGATCTCTGTCATTTTCAAATCGAAAAAGGAAAGAAATGTACTCCACATAATTATGTTGCATCTTCAAGGACTTTATCGAATTCAAACTGCAAGAGTCACGCTCATTTTCTTTGTCAAATATTGGCAGATCTATTACAATTTTTATGTATACGATGTAAGGATTAACATTTTTACTATCCATTTGCAATAAATATTCAAGTCATAAATAAGTTTCGAAACCCAACATACTTGCGGGTAGATCTGTGTCCAAAGCTTATTGAACACGTTTTTCATTTCAAGAGACTCACTCGCTAAATATATACAAAATAGACATTTAAAACAGTCCCAGTAACATGCATCTTGTATCAACAGATCTTTACTGCTGAAGCATTCACCATTCGCTCTGCAACTTGCTTCTCGATGCTCATCAGATTCCCATCTTCTGTTCCGCTGTTAAATCACCTTGCTGAACACAAAAACGGCCATGACCTTTCCCCACCGTGAAAGTGCTCATAAATAACATTGGAGGACAAGTATCTGTCCACAACTCCGCACACAAAATTCCACCAATAGTTTTTCGCCAATTTCGAATTCTCATTAAAATGTCGGCTCCTATTTCAAATGATCACCGTAGGCGGTGTGGATGTCGTCATCTTGACCCATTTAAGAACAAAATCTCAGATAAAAAATGCCAACGGAAAAAAAGAAGAAGAATCCGCACAACCGAAAAAGCTACAGGAAAAGTAAAAGTAACAAGATTTACGATTGGCGCAAGCAAAGTAAAAGTTTTCTACCAAACAGATGTGATTAGAAAATGAGTTTGGTTTCTGTTTCTATTCGGTTTTTAAGGTTTTATTTTATGACACACGACTCGGGCTATGATCAGGCACATAACGACGGAATAGTGAAATTGTATTCTAAAGCAGCGCCAGCCACCGTCGAGCAACCAGAACCAGTTCGATGGATCTTAGACGCACTCACACCCTGAAGCCGTTTGGTGTTCGATTTTTTCCATCATCTCCGTGAATACGCTTATACTCGTTGGTAATCTTGAGAATATAATTTATTCCTACAGCAAAAGGCTTGCTCTGGGGTTTGATATTTTCCCCGCCAGACAGCTAGCATATCGGGGTGAATGGGTCTTGAATATGCAATGTTGCCAAAAAGGTTAACTCAAATGTTGGATGCCGACACCACCACCGACATCGAGACGATCGTTTACCTTAGACCTTAGAGAATAATGGCTCAGCTCCGTGATTTGAGTTCTTATGACTGATCGTTTGAACTTTAAAAAAAAGTCGGTGTAAGTTCGTGGAAGCAAAAATAAATAAAATCTTTTATAGGTGGAAGAAAGTGAAAATGTTAAGATGCCGCAGAGAAGGTGAGAGTTATTACCGGTAATTTTTGTAATAAAATCACAATTATCGCATGTGTAATAGAGCTCTAGGTGGTTTAACTAGTTTCTGATGGAGATAAACTACCTACTATCCGTTGAGATGTTTGAATGTTCTGAGACAGTGATTTGCATACATTTTCTTTTGCTTGTTCAGACCACTTAAACTTGGTGGTTGAACTCAGTCTTGATCTTCAAATGTTGCTTATGAATTATTTTCTTTAAATTTTCTAAATTTTTCCGTACGAACAACTTTTTCCGATTTTCGTAGGGAACATTTTTTCTGACAGAATTTTTGCTATGACCAACTATTTTTAATTTTACATTGTCGTCTTTCAAAACAATTTAATCAGAATACCTAATTGTGCCAATGAATTACAACAAAAATGTGCTCTTCTATATTCATATTTGAGCTTTGGTATTTTTGGCGCCAAAATTTTCCAATTTGGCTCCAGTCCATACCTCCCATAAAAGCTGGCAGAACTGCAGTACAAATGTCACATTTTCGCAAGCAAATAATGGCCCGCACAATAAACGTGTGCGAAAAGAGAGTGGAGAAATGTAACAAGCAATCTACTACAATTACCCACTTTTCCGCCATCATTTCGCAGCAGCTGCGTACTGCAAAACGAAAAGGAGAGCGAAATTTTTCGTTCATGATTTCGTTGTGTGGGTTTTTCGTTTCGGATCATCTGCATACTACGCATGAAGCACTGCAGCGTATGGGCCAAAGAGGATCTAAAATAGAGGGCCAACTCCCGTGCACCTACCCGATTTTGCCCGCAAATTTTGAATGACAGTCCTCTCTCGCGCGCTCTTTTTTTCTCCTGTCTGTGAATACATGTTATAAATGGCCGCCGAGTGGAACTTTTCCAATAACAAACAATTTGTAAATGAATTTATAACATTAAATGTAAAAGGAATAAATGTTGAGTATGGTTTAGATAGCTTTACTTGTTCTCTATCCATCTTATGCGCCAAAAAATGTTTATCCATTCACATTTCAGGTTTTTTTTTATTTTTTTTACTTGAAGAAAGAGTACAAACATATCTACGGGCTGAAAAAAGGAGTCGCTTCTGTCCGTCTGTGAGAACCCACTTGACAAATTTTGTACCTAGGTCTATCTCAGAAACTAATCGACGTAAAATTCTGAAATTTGCACACAACATCCGGTATAACTTGTAGTTAAACGGAAAAAATATGAGTCCGGGCTGGCAAAAAGGAGTCAAAATGAATCTAATGCGTCCCGAAGGTTAACGCTGAGCTGGTTATGAACAGTAAGTCTTTACTGTTCGTGGCTACTTTGTGTGGTATGGTATGGTATAGTTGACTACACAAACATAGTAAAAATTAAGTCTTTCTTAATATGTTCAAGAGCCGAATTACACTAAAATAGATACATACCTTAGCATCAATGAGCATTTTACTTACTGCTTGTTTTGCCCTTTAAATATCTACTACGAGTACTCTAGCTTCTAATAACTCAGTCCACTTAATTTTTGCTGTTTCGTTTCAGACCGAATGCACACTTAACTAGGTCTTATAAATGGCTGGTCGGATTTACATTAGACTCGATTAGTTGGGTTTACACCCGAAGTCGAATTTTAAAATGTAGCTACCAAATCCACATTACTCTTCATATTTAACCCGTTAAGTATAAAACCGGTTGCGTGCAACCCAGTTGTGCACATTTTTAGTAATAGAACCATATGGTTACACAAAGAATAAAATGATGGTCCAAGTGTGTTTGTAGCTTATTGACAGCAACCTTGCAAAGGTCGGATTTGTCGATGTTGGGTGTCCTTTGGTTACAAAATCATCTCTTTTGAAATGTGGTGCAAACAAAATAATTCTGACTCCAAAACTAGGCCCTAATTTTCCAAAAAAAATTCGTAAAGTTGTAAATATTAGAGTCACAAAACAGGCTTCAAAGATTCACAAAAATAGACACTACATATACATAATGTATGTATTATGCACATGTGCATTTGGAATTCTTTTATTAAATAAACAAATACATATTAACAAAAACAAAAATATATTAAGTGTAATAACAGATCAGTTTGAAATACCAACTGCTGTTAATGTCAGTCGGAATGCCATAGTGATTAATGTTATTGATTGTACATAAGTGTGTGATTAGTGCTACCAAATTAAATTTGTATGAAAAGTGTACAAGAATAAAATTATTTTGCATTTGCACTTCGGTTTCAAAAATAGTATAAAATTGGATTTTGTGGTTTGAAAAATTTGCACTTACACGAACAAATTTGCGTGTAGAAATTGCGCGGAAAGGCTTGGGATAATTAAATGCATTGCACTTAGGCGATTTTTCCAATTATCCGTTTTGCACTTACTCGTTCTCGACTGTATTTAGGTTTGGCGTCGGCATAATTTCAATCAAAAGTCCTAATCCATACTTACCTGGTCTATATAATTGATCTGTCTAGACCCACCTACACCTACAGGTAATGTCAATAAATTATCTGCAACTAACGATCGCTGATTAAAACCTGCAAGCAAACTTATTATTTATCTTGTGTATTCCACAGCTCAATGCGCAGATACAGTTTGGTTAACCCAGTTTTTTAGAATTCTAAAACACTGCTCCAAAACTAACGTAAACTTATCTCCGTGAATCACCACACTCAACGCGTTGAGCAATTGAAATTCAGAGCATTTTCTTCACCCTCTCTCTCGCAGACTTATAACGGCGATACTTAGATACAAACCGCACTTAGTACACCGCACGATGGTATTTCGTGTTTGGCCATTATAATTCCACTCACAGCTCTAGTTCATTGCTTGCAGTGTGATGGTGGTGATTGTTGTTCCCTCTCGCTAACCTGTGATTATACATGTTTTGTTTTTGCCAAGTCCAACAAAATAAGCCCATGGAAGATAAAAAAAAAGAAACAAAATACGATCCAAAATCAACGATCGAGCCAAGAAAATCCAAAATCACTGTTAACGTAGGAACTATGAGTGCATTTTACCAGCCTTACGTAACGTGAAACACAAATCACCGATAGAAGTGCATACGAATTTGGTATTTGAAGTCGAATTTGGGATCCGACTAAATCGCGCGTATCGTCGTCGAACATAATGTCGCCCGACGACGACAGACATTTATGCAAACAGGCAGACAATTGCTATTCAAAATGTCGTGAGTGGAATGGCTAATTAAACGTTGCGGAAAAAAAATCCAGGAAATGGAGCAGCTCTGAACTTTTTATGTCACTGCTGCACAATCAGTGGAGGGTGACTGACCGGTGACTAGTAAATTACTCGTGGGCACTCTAAAATCCAATTTTGGGAAGTTCTATATACTCCAGTAAGTGTTTGGCGTCAACAAACTATTCAAAATCGTGATCTATAAAGTTGAATCATGAATTATCACCGAGATGAGAATTTATGAGCAAATCACTACTAAAATCAGTTATGGTTCTTGAAACCGCTCCTAACCAAGTTGTGCCATCGCATCGAGGTGTGCCCCACCAACCTCCGCTAGACGGAGTTGATATTCTTTTTCTGGTGCTTAGGTGTTGATTGGTGATGGAGGATAGTGAGAGACACACAAAAAGTATTAGAACCAAAAGAGTTGGGGAGCGAACTTCTTTTTTTTTACAGCCGCGCTAATAGGCATATGAACAGTTTTATTAAAAACTTTCAGTACAGACAAACAATTAGGTTTTTGTTTTTATTGCGTCGGCTTACGAGTTTTTAGGCGCATTTGTAGGTTGGTCATTATTTTGCGTGATACTTGATACTTAGGCATCACTTCAATAAACAACTTAACGAATCGTTATGACTTTAAATGGAGATCCGTGGTTTATTTCCACGCTAATTATAGCGCTGCAGAAGGTTGCCTACATTTTCGTAAAGCTGACCAGCATTGTCTAGGTCAGCATGTCAGTCAGTCGGCGGAATGTACTTAGAAAATTGAAAGTCGTGGCTTTCTCTGCAGGTAGTTCAGTTTTTGATTGTAAGCTTTGCTTTTTAATCGTGTTTTTTTCTCAATTTCGTAAGAAATTAATAAGGAAGGCGCACAAGCCTTAGTTTAGGATTCAGTGTTTTAATGTGTAACAGAAACAATTACGGAAATTCTCACAGTGGCTGCCGAAAGTCGGTAACTTGATTTTTGTTTGATATTTATATAATGGCAACCATTTACTATTATTGGAACTACTTTGAATATTTTAAGTTCGGTAGGTACTAAGATATGGCACGATTTTGTTCAAGAGCATTGTCATTTCGACTATAATCTATGATAGATGTAAAGGGCCTTACGAAATGTATCATTAATAAACCCAAAAAGGGCCTTGATGTGAAAAACTAAAAAGTTAAGTGGAGCACAAAATGGTTGCCTTATATACAAGACACTGCAAATGACTGCAGGAGGCTTACGGACATGTGTTCATTCGCAACTTTCTGCACGTTGAGCTACCAGATTTGTTTTATTTGCGGCAGACCTAGAATTTTAATTTGTTCTATTTTTTCAATATCGCATATTTAGCTTTTGTGGCTTTTAATATATTTAACGCAAATGTTAAAAATTATCATCCAATCATAAAATGGCTTATAAATTTGAATATTTATGTATAGCAGCCGTATTAAAATTTGGACATTGCACGTCAGGAAAAGACTTGGGCAGCAAAAAATGTAATCTCGATATTCGAACTAATATTTCCATCAAAACAGGTAATATGTCGTTTTGGGTTGGCGAGCCAGAGCGGTCTCCTAGTACGATACGATACCATTGAACTTCTGAAGTACAAATATTACTGCAAAACGTACTAAACTGTTTCTGGAAAATATCGATTTTCTTAATTTGTTTCCTGATCTAGATCTAGACCAATTTTCTTGAGTCTTGATTTCTCGGAAAAACGTGTGCTTAGTGTTATTTCTCGATTATGTTTCTTCAAAAACATTTTTAAATAAATAAGGATGAACTTGTAACTAAAATAAAAGTAAATACCTACTCTTTCGTCACTTTTTGGGGTTAACGCTAAATTTCACTTGATTTACCCACTCGGTATGTTTTTAGTTCATTAAAAAATAAAGTTAGTATAAAAAAGTAAATGAGAGTAATTAAATATTCGCCATTTTATCGTAGAAAGGTTGCAATGAAAATTGTGAAGAAGAATATGTACAGTGCTGCCACCGATAACTTATTGCTTTCTTTTAAAACGGTCAAAACGTACTTAAATTATTACTGACTAGAATCCTAGATTTTAATTCACCAATTTTAATACCTTCTTGCCGCAAAAGTTACGCAATTTAATAAATATTTGAACATGACCGAACCATCAGCGAAGTAATGCAAGGTGCGATTTTAATTTAACAAAAATGTTCCTTTGACTTTTACATTTACCTTGATAGTAGTTAATACCTGATATTTCACCGTCGCGGAGAATGTTTAATAACAGGTAATATATAAAGGAGGGTATAAACATTTAGCAATATTAGCTATTCACAATTGAAATCGTTTTAATAAATATATTTTAATAATTTTTATACGGTGATGGCCCATAATAAATTCGTATAGAGTGCTCTCAACACCTGTCAAATATGAATACACAAATGACTTGTTGTAAGAAATTATTATTCGCAATCACAAAAGAATGGAATTGGTTCCTATACCAACTTAGGGAAGATTACGAAATTTACTCCGAATTAGGTCAAATTGGCTTCACTTGGTTTTGACAGATTGCCTGCATTAAATAAAAAAGAAACTGCAATTGCGTCAGTGCTCACTGCTTCTGGTGTGAGATTCTGTCTTGAAAGCGAAAAAAAGACGTAAAAAAAGTTAAATCGAAAAGATTGAGTAATCCAACTTAAGACAATTTTGAATTACATTGAACTTATAGGTTTAACGGGACAATAAAAAGTTGAGTGGTGCCCTTGATGCATTTGACACCATTTTAAGTTGACATTTGACACCAGATTTAGCCAACATAATACAATTCACAGCGAATCCGTTGAATATCTGATTTGCATTAAACTTTTTTCAATACCGCTGCCGTTTTTATTTTTAAGATTCGCTGCGTTTTCCGTTGAAGAATTATCACTTGCATCTCGCATTCCCATAATTTCCCCAGTCTAGTTATACAATCACTTCAAATGGTAAGCCAATTAAATTGAGCAAAAGTGAAACAAAACCCAGGTGATATGTCAGATCTATATAGAGTTGCGTCTGCCTCCTGTAGTTTCAAGAATAATCTCACCAAATGAACAGCGTACCGCCTCGATATGTGGTTTATTCGCCATGCTGAATAGTATGTACAACAGCATGCGACCCTGTGCTGAAACTGGTTTACTCAATGATCCCATGGAGACCAACTAGTTGCAACTTTCGGCGGGAAGGTAAATCTATGCAAATGCATCTAGATTGTAGATAAATTGCCGTGCTGTGGGAGCAATTTACCCACTTTCCATTTTTCTGAACGTTGTAATGCATTTTCCCCCGAAGAAGACCTTGACATTTGCCTGTTGCTCGCTTATGATGATAGGATGGTGCGCCTGCACGCCTGGCTATATAGAGTCCATGGAAAGTAAGTTGCCAGTTAAATTGTGCATCAAACTCGCAGTTGACAGTGAGAAACGTCTACAATAAACCAGCGTCGTGTCGTGTTCGTGTGTTGGTCGTTCAATTCGCTTTCACTGGCAGATTTATATATTTTGTCGTTCAGTTTTTTTTTTTTTTTTTTGGCGGATGAAAGTGCATACAATTGCGGCAGCGCGCATAACGCAACCTCTATTAAGTGAATAAATTTGCTGATGATGCGCCTTGACATTGCTGCAATGCGGCACTGACTTGCTGACACGGTGAAGAGTTTTCCTCTTTTCTTTTAACTGCATCCGATGGGTTCATGTTCATAGTCAATGTATGTGACCGTCAAAAGCGGGTTCCGAGGTTTGTTTGGTTTTTGTTTTGCTTCTTGTTTTGGCCATGTGCAAGATTTCACTTTTCCGACAATGCTGCATATGGGAAGCTCCGCACTGGAAAATCGTATGCTTTTATGACACCAACAGGGAAAATCAATTTATAAAACGAGACACGAGATAAGCAACTGCAACTGTGCTTCTGCGCGTGATTAGAAACACAGGATCGTTGTGACATCTTTTGTGAGTATATGTTCGCTTTTGGGAAGCGAGGGTTTAATTGTGGGCCGCAACTGTGAGTCTATGGGGCTGCATCGGCACGATTAATAGTGGAAAGTTTTATTATCTCGAAATGAAATTTATCGATAGAAATTGGAAGTTTAGCGATTTGCGATTTGTTATGATGATCAGAGACGGCGATAATAAAACGATGGAAAGTATGGTGGGAAATGGGACGCGCCCGTCTGTCTTTAGAAACGTTGGCTGTTTTGGCTTTTCAAAGTCCGTAAGGATGCTAAATAGTTTTTGAAGTGATTGCTTTTTATCGGATGAGGTTAATTGATTCGAAAGTCATAAGTGCATGAATTCGGTTAGAGGCACTTTTTTGCGTGCGTAACAGAGTCCTAAGGATTGCACTGCGAAGTCACATAGTCAGAAGTCTGCTGTGGAGAAGAGCAATGTACCGACCTGCAAGCAATTCGGGGAACTGTTAAGTTTCCTCTTTCCCGAGAAAAGTATTCAGCACAAAAACCAGAATATTCAACCTTAAATAGAAAATATACTAATTTAAATATTTACAGATGTCATCTTTCCTATATTATTTTTCTCCTACCCACTCTTCGAAGAAAAGAAAGCAACAAACGAAAAAAAACAATAACGCAACAGACGACTATCGACTACCACCAGCCGATGCACATATTCCAGTGAGAGACATCTGTGAGCTGACACGTAAAACTTAAAAAAATTCAATAAATCTGAATGATTGATTAAATAAAAACTATATGTTGCTCCATGTTAAGCCCTATGTTTTACTGGGAGAGCAGTTCTACAAGGTGGCGCAAAATTAATCACCCTATTGGAAGATGTTATAATTTTTGCAAATGGCGTCGTACGTCAATCATATTTGACATTTGTGAACTAGATAGCTGCAGTATAAAACACTACGCTACTTGAAATCGTGGGTTTGTGGCAAGAGGCCCCAGACAATCGCAGCCTTAAGAACATTCGACAGGAATGCGAACAGTTATCATCGGAAATCTTGCAGAAAATCATGGAAAATGCGATAAAACGACCACAAATGTGTATCAACATTAATAGCCACTTGGCGGATATCATCTTTTCCATTTAATAGAAAAAATTTTAAAGGACCAAATAGAGACTTCCAGCACTAAACATTTTTTTTTCTTTAAATAAAAAAAAAATACAGTTAATAATAAAAACTGTATGATTCTTTTTGCGCCACCCTGTATAGTGATGCGTTCACAAATCCGCATAAAATCAAAGCCATCGAGCTTTAAAATTTACTTAATATCGATGGATCAGTGTTTTTCAACCAAAAACCCCTCGCTCGGAATAGGCGAACATATAACTGTATTTGAGGCCATGCGGGTATATACTGCCATGTCAAAAAGAGATTCTGGCAATTCTGCCAAACCAAGCAATGCTGGAACGCCGATGACACTCCTGCAATTCTGGAGGGAGATCAGTTTCGGTATCAGTAAATGTCTTTAAAGTATAGGGTGTTCTGAACGTTGCAACTGTCAGTAATTTGCCAACGATACAATTTGATAAACTGTCAGAATTGAGTCTCTCTTGGTCCCTTAAAACCGCCCTGAAACATCTCTTACGGCAACTCAATGAAAGTGACTTGATCGCAGAGCCAAGTTGGCACGACATGTGTGAGTAAGCCCAAATGATTTTGATTTTGACCTCATTTTCCATAAATTTAGTGGCGCCCATTAAACGCCTATAAATTCGAAATGAACCCAATTGACCACCTAACAAGCTATTTAAAAGCATTATCACAGCCCACTCGCTTTCACTCACTCAAATGCTAATGACACTTGTCATGGGAAATTGTCACCTCAACTGTAAATACCGTTAAGTAGTTAAACTACCCATTCGCCACTGCAAAAAGAACAAAAACTGGTTTCAGTTAGCCACACAAACGTGTTCATAACGCGGATTTGGAAAGTTCAAATTCGGTTGGCGTTAATTAGTCATCCGTATGTACCTCTCTGTTTACGTATCTAATACTTTGAATCTCAGAAACAGACGCTAACTATCATAATCATTATGCAAAAGGTCAGCAAACTCCATCGAGGGAGAGACATTACGCGGATTATATCTCTTCCTTGATGCACGCGCATATATTTCAAAATCGACTCGGGTAATCAATCTGCAATAAGTGCAATGGCGGTACACAGTGAAAGTATACGTGAGTAAATTTGCAATATTAGCAGCGCGCATTACAAAATGGATTTCAACACAAAGCGTCAGAGTGGTGGCGACTTCCCAATTCCCATCAATGTGGTAAGAAAAGATGGGTAATTTTCCGATGCGTGAACAATGTACCTCCATTCCTAATTGCATGAAGATGTACTGAAGATTTCCTGGTTTTGCAAGCCGCATTGACAGATTGAAGCCACTTAGCGGCGTTTGCTTTCGCAACAAAGTGTAGAAGTTGCTTGGCGAAATGTCAGAAGTGCTTGCCTACAGATTGTGGGTTCTTTTTATTCTGTAGACTCAAGCATAACAATGGCATTGACAGGTTTGGCTGCACGCATCAAGACATCGTCCCTCACACACCGAAAGTAGGTCCTAGATAGGTAGTCCCTCTCTCACACAGATCGAACGTAAATCACTTTTATTGACAGATAATCGCCATTTTTTTTTATATAAAAGCGAAGTCGTAGGCAAACTGGGTCGTGTATACCTATATATCGCCGTGAAGATACTCGTATATGGGTTTGAGTTGTTTGTTATTTGCACTTGAGACAGAAGAAGTTCTCCAATAGGTATTTTCAACCTATTAAATTATTTTATTTAAATTCGGTTACAAAATCAGGTAAGAATGTATTTGTATTTAGTTTCTTTATTTTGCAAGACTTATCTTAAATTTAATATGCAACGAAAATACAAACAATTAATTAAACAGCCTTCGCATTACAAAGTTTTGTAGGGAAAAAAAGCGTTCATCAAATTCAGTCTTCCAATTTGCCTAGTAAGTGTCACTAAGTGAGAGCATTCAGCTCAGAGGTAAGACCGCGGGAAAATTTCAGAAAGTGGCCCGAGTCGAAAAAGGGGCCTCCACATAAAATAGATACTTACTAATTTAGCAAAAAAAAATTGTATTCATAACAAAACCCTTCTTTTCATATGTTTGCATTCTTTTTCGTTCAAAAAACAATAAAATCTTACTTAAAATGAAGAAAAAAGGCGCAGTTTGGTTCATTTTTAAGTAAGTGGAGGCTCAAAAAGGGGCCAAACGGCAACGCTGGATCAGACTGCCGCGTGGCGCAGCTGTAGTTTTCTCGGATTGTTCACAATAAATTGATTTCTGTTTAATATTGTGAGAGTGTTCGGTAAGGTTTCATTTCAATTATGAAAATCTATATTTACGTTTAGTCTATAGAACAATATTATTTTCCCGGTCAAAACGGTTTCGGTAAAAATTCGGTAAGGCCGGATTTCAAAATTTTTTCTGCTCATTGTAAAGCGAATTCGCCCAGATATGCCAAAAGTCAAAGACTCTTGTCAAGAAGTGAACCCTAAATTCCCAGTTTCGTGGAACTTAATTGAATTAAATCAGATGTCCGCCTTTGACTTAAAGACTTCTTGACAGATTTGGATGAAACTTTCTTTGAAATTTTTTTTTTTATTGTCACGCCCACTTTTTGGGGGCTTTTTAATGCAATTTATTTTCAGCCTTTACTGGCATTAACTTGCCATTACTCGAGTATTTTTCATTAATACAAAAAGAGGATATCTTCAAGGAAGTCAAAACTTTCTTACATTAAGTAACTTCTTGCAATAATGCAGAATTATGGACCAAATTTTGCCTGATGAATGAAATTTACTTGATCTTGTAAATCGAAAAACAAATGCATCGTTCATTTCCTAGAAAACTTTCTTAATGTTCGATAAAAAAACCTTTTTAAAGGCCAGTTAATTAGAGAAGTTCATTTGCAAGAATTCCAGAAACTAGGGGAGGGTGCTAGGAATGATGAAGCGCTGCCACTAAGCAATGCATTTCTTGTTCTAGTTGTGAAAGGCTACACTACAGGCGGTACCTGATGATTGCCAATAGCTGCTGATCGTTGTAGGGCATTTAGAAACATACCTCCCTGTATTTTAATTACGAAAAACCTTTTCTAGTTGGTAGGTAAGTACTGACCGACTGTTTCAGTTTTGCCAAGGTACGATGGCAACCGAATTAAATCTTGCTAAGCACTACAGATTATTGGAAGTGTTTCATGCAATAGTGTTGAATTTTCGGACTCCTACTAAACAGGGTTTGCTGCACATTTCTTTATTTTTCGCTGCAAGTCAAAGTTACTACTGACTACTGGTATTTATTATAAAGCCTTTAATTAGGCTTTAAACCATTGCAGGCTTCTGAGCATTCAACAATTAAACTGACAATTATTTTTAGATTTACATACGTTACCGAGCAATTTCAATTAACTTTCGAAGAATACTCGCGTCACTCAATGCGAGCGACACTTAACACCAAACACCAAGTCCAATTGAGGCATCTAAATATATACCTATGACCGTCACTCCCACAGCGATTTCTAAAACTTGTTTCAGCGGGTGTCATAATTTGTCAAAAGCTCGCAATTAGACAATAACAAATTATTGCGCAAAACAAACACCGAGTGCATTATTTTACACCCAAGCGGCGTCAGTGCGATCTCCTTCGTCGTCGTCGTGTTGTTTGATTGCAGCAATTTGCATCTATCATTCATCATCCGCCAGACACCAGCATGGCACAGCACATCTGTATACAACTTTCTCAATCTGCAACGTTTTCTGCGAATTGGTTCGCAGAGAGTCCGTTAAGACATCTGTTAGCTAGCGTGCACCTACTTCTTGAAAATCACGATGAGATCGCGTCGTTGTCGTGAGAATATCATTTGTGAGTTACACTTCATTGATCTTGCGATCGTCCATACAGACGTTTTATAAAAAAACAACAAAATATGAAAAGTGTTTTCTTAAGGAGTTTTTTTTTTGTTTGCTTTCAGAAAAAATCGGAAAAAATGTCAACGTCTGAGAAGGGAACGAAGACTGCTAGTGCTGCAAACCACAACAACAACAACAACAATAATGTCATTAATCGAGACAACAATAACATTTGTGGAAAGCATTCAAACGGAAAGACAAATTGGAACACGAAGGTAAGTTCATGGTGAATGCGGGGATTTTGCTATCGTCGCCGGTCTCATGTGGCCACACTGATTGATCAGTTTTCAGTGGTAATACATTTTGAGAGAGAAAACCAAAAAATACACCTTCACATTGGATCACGTAATTTACATGAGAAGTACGTGCTTCCAATGACAGTTGATAGGATCCCATTTCCCACATTGTACTTTCTACAGTGAAACTTAATTGCAGCAGGATTGGTTGCAGTAGAGGAACCTATATACAGACTTACAGTAGAGTGGCTGTCAGAAAAGTCGCATTTTACAAGACAGAAAGTTGGAAGTTGAAATATCAGTTTTCTTGTATTTCTAAAAAAAGAGACGAGGAGTCAGAAGTGGGCCAGGGGTGTGAATTAATGAGTGAGGGGTCCTAGGTCCAACCCCGAAAAATACGCAACATATTTTCCTGCTCCACCTCTGTCGAATCTCTGACAGTCCTACTGAGCAAGCCGTTCCTATTTGCCATCAAATTTCAAGCGGCCCCCCAAAATGTCCAAAGCTTACTAGCGAATGGTTGTTAAATGCTTTTCCTACGTCCCTTCATTGGGGACGTTTGGATACCTAGTTTATTTAAAACGACAACTAGATTTGGTGTCGCTGAAAAAGTTCAAAGGGGCTTTAAACATAAAGAACTAATTCAACAAAAAAGCAAAGAAAATACAGAACAGAGCAGCAAAGACATTTCTTATCACAAAAATCTAGTTTCTTGAATACGAAACACATCTTTTCAAATGTTTGTATTATTTTTCGTTCAATGAAGAATAAAACTTTACTTAAACTGAAAAAGGGGTCATTTTGATAATTTTTTTATGAAAGTGAGGGCCAAGGATCTTGAGGCTCAAAAGGGGACCAAACGGCAACGCTGATAGGAATACGAACGCGTTTACTAGGTAACTTGAATTGTTTTTGTATTCCCGCGGTCTGCGTTACCATTGTTTGCCTAAAGTCGCAATTTGGCACTTTTTTCGAGTACCTGTAACAATTTTTTTCACAAATTTGTCCATTTTTATTTGGAAAAGTCCCTTTACTTATATATATTTTAATTCCTTAAATCAACTTGATTATAGCTCATAATTGATACTTTGATATGGAAGCTATACGAACCTCTTACCGCCTAAGAAACCCCAATGAACTTGCCCGCGAACGAAATCTTCTTCCGGGAACTCGAAGCGAATGTTATACGAATCATCTAGTTGGCTGGGGAGATCTTGAGTGGCAACTGCCTATATGCTTGGCAGTTGCTATTTTGAAGCTTCTTTTTAAATGTTCGACAAGTGTGATTGGGATAATATATCCCACAACACAGCAAGACATCAGTTCGTATTTCAGTTTCCTTACAAAAAATTTTGACGAGAATATGTCAAAGTGTTTCAAAATTTACAATCCAAACGAATGGGAGAAGCCAATATTGTGTGACCTGAGTAAAAACCTGCCCAGAGCTTGCGTAATGCCTCGCCAGATCTTCTTACCAAGCTGTGTCCCTCAAACCCCATCGCCCATTCAAATCGCTGTCAGAATTCAAATTAAGCTGATCAGCACATGAGTAGGGAATGTGTTTATGTCTCGAATAGCTCATACAATAAACAATCAACGACAGAACGCGGGATATGAAAAAGCAAAACTCTGACCCATTGTTTTATTATTTGTGCGTGATCATTGGTGTCCATAGTGATCATTCCGCTGCAGCATATACACGAGCACGCTGTCTAGCAACTACGACTCTTTAACTGGGCACGTAATTGGTGTGTTCTACCTGTTTTAGGGTAAATCTTCTGCCTGGAGGCCGTTTTCTCTCTACCTCAGTGACCATCCCAGTAGCCATTGTATAGCCGTAGTAGCTGCAGTGCCGCCATGAACCAGAAGTAGGTCTCGAGCATTATTCTTTCTAGCCAAAGTGTGTTAACTAGAATTATGATACGGTTGTGGAATTTCATTCGACTTGCGCCGACTTAAAGTTCTAATTAATGTTTTGAAAGACTTTAAGTGGCCTAAATGGCGTGACAATAATCACAAGAGATGCTGGAGCAGGTTTTAAAAGAATTTCAACACTCGTAAGAGCGACATTTCGAAATGATTTTTAATTGAGATGTAACATCCAGAAGACAATCTTTTGAGAAAATCTCTGAGGTCAATTGCGGACTGATGCAATTCAGCGGAATGTATGCTATGATTGTTTTATGTTTTGCCTCGCTGTTGAGTAATATTATGTTTTATGACATTCTGTTGGGTTGGGTTGATTTACTTGTGTATTACAAAATGGGAAATGATGTATTGTCTTTTGAGTCAAGCTGTCAATGACTGTCGTATACGGCTCGACGATATAATTTATTTTGTGTTACCTACATCAGTCATTCGCTTCTAGTGGAGATGATGATTGAATGAGTGTTATTTGCTAATGTGCGTTTTTTTTTTTCTCTCTACAATTATCGTTGTCGTTGAGCTACTGTAGTTCAAGTCAGTTATGGCGGATGATGAATGGAGATTTATGGTTTAGAGGAACATGAGGCGTAAAACGTTGAGAATATAAATAGTAAAAATCAAAGGATGCTCCAATGGTTTTCAAGTGAGGCGAGTCTTAAATGTTTAGGCGTGGTTCAAGCTGGTTGGAAATCTGCAACAACCGGTGAACAAAAATAACTTTCTGGCCATAAAGTTGAATGTTTTTAGTGAATTTATTTGTAGTTTTGTAAGGTTTGTGAAAGACCCCAAGCTACGAGTATATACGCACAACTTTTTTATTTTTTTTTTATTTCGATGAATTGGATTGAGTTTAGAAAGGTACTTGATCATGTCATTCAATTGTGATCATAATGTTCCGCTTAAGCAGTCAATGCAAGTGAAAATTCAAAATGATTTTATAAAAGCAAATAAAATTATTATTCTTTTGTGCGGTAGGGATCATCATTTTAATATGCAATTATACAAGGCATTAAGAGGCCTACAACTTCAGCAGATATACAGTGACTTTCCTAATGTTGGGCCCTCAAAAATATGAGGTTTCGTCCCAACATTAGTATGGGTACAAGGAAAGTCGTTCTGAATAAAATGTCGTGTAGCATCAAAAATTCATTCGCAGTGAGACTCAATCTTTTGACGTTCCAAAATGACTGATTGGGGAAAAGTTCCTGTCGGCCTTCGTAGAACTTTGTCTGCTTGAAATTATTTCCGGAGTTTAATTTAAAATCTTAAGACTAATACATTTAAAGAACAAAATGTAGGTACATTCATTGGAAGAACTTTAAATAAAAATAAAATAAACAAAGCTGAAGAATGAAAAGAAATGTAAAAACTTAGAGCAAACTTTCATGAGTCTGTATGTATAGCCAATCGGCACGTCTAAAACTGTAATTCTTTCCGAAATATATATTGAGGTTAAATTTTATGAGGTCACAATAGAATTTTTCTGAAACAAAACTATTTTGATCTACAATAAATATAAGGTAAAGGCTTAACATGTTGATTTGTAAGCGATATGCCTTTCTCTATTTTTCACAAACTTGTCCCTAACTGTAAGTTGAAAAGTTATTCAAAATAAATTTGCCAGATGCAGAAAATATATATTAATACGTGAACATCCGAAGTTTCCGTACACTTTTTTAGTATTTATTCTGAAATGAGTATATAGAATGAAAATTATACCATTCGAAAAGTACTGCAGGCTTTAGATGTGCAATCGTGGGTATACGTCGCCATTAAGACTTTCAAAATTAAGTTAAGGATTCCCCATACAAAATGGTTATCAGTTATTTGAACTCATTTGGGTGACATTCAATTCGTCGCCCCCATATTGCCTATAGTAATGTATTCAAATGTATATCATCTAAGATTAGGACCTATTTTCTAGGGAACATAATTTACCTACCCCCTAAAAAGTAAGCAGTTATGTACCTAATTTCAATTCAGGGGCATATATCTGCGAGGTGTTGACGACCATTAGTTTTAATGATGCTACTACGAACACTTTTCGACGTGAATATTTTAGTCTAAATTTTCATAGTGACATATTAAAATGTTAATCATGAATGAAACTATTTTCAAAGGAGCGTATTTTTCCGATATCTGGATGCCGCTTTTTCGCTTAGAAAAAAACACCATAATTATCGAAATTTGTGATACGTTTTTTAGTATCAGGTAAAAGGTGGGGCAGATTTTCGACCACAAGCAAAACTAGAACTTTTTAATAGGCTATCGTTTCCTGTCGAAGTGCTTCCCTTGAATTTTAGCCGCTTAGTTGTTTATAGTATAAAAGACATAATTTTAGCTTAAAACTCTCTTTGGAACACACATGATGTTAATGTAAGCCAATAAAATCCCATCGAACGGATTTAAAGAAGAACCTGTGTTTTTATTGTGCAGATAAACTTCAGAGGGCACATGAAATCACTTTACAACTAGCTTGTTCCAGGTTTTTTTTTTTGGTAGCCTATTGACAACTCTATACAGAAAGACGGATAAGATTCATCAGCTTACGAACCTACTAGCCGACGCTCCATTCAGTTTGGTGAGCTTAAAATGTTATTCAACTGAGTCGTAGGGTTAAAAAAGTTAAGACTGGTTTTTGTTGTAGGTTCAAGAAGGATATATTGAGGTACTTATTAAGCAAGCTTTGGAGGCGGCTTACGTGTGGATTTCCCACCCACGAATAGAGCGGTCGATATGCACTGACAGAATTTCTTCTGGTTCTCAGTAGGAAGGACTATGTAGAAGACTCACTATGGCTCCAACGAGAGCATTTCTAAAGCCAGAAAATCTTGAAAAGACAGTGACGAACGACGATTCGGCATAGTAGTAAGCTAAGGCCATTGCCTGATTTCTGTCAGCCCTATTGACGGATATTTGATACTGACATTGCTCTATTTTCATTGCTGGAGTACAGTTTTCTCGAAATAAACCCAAGAAACCATATTGTAAGAGTTTTTTGGCAGCATACAGTGTACCCGCAGTCGTGGTTGGCTTGAAAATAGTAAAAACCACAGAAAAAAAAAACATAACAGAAACAGGACATAATTGCAAGATACACTACACATGAATACGCAGCCTTATAAACTTTTATTTCGAATCAAGTGCATTCGCTTCCATGGGTCATCGTCTCGCTACATAAACTCCTCTTCAACCGGCAACTGTACCAAACAAATGAGGAAAAAATCGCGTATTTAACTATGATTAGTGTATCTCTCGCATGCAACGTCAATTTCCTTTATTATAGCAATTTCAAACCCGTAAAACAGATAATTACTTGCTAGTTCGCCACCACAAAAAAAATTGAATACATTTAGCAATGCAAAATAATTAAATGATTTTGAACCAAAAAGTAACATAGCATGCAGCTATTAACAAGGTTGTTATCCATGTAAATGATTGTTGGTTGGCATGTTGCTTTCAGGTAATGTTAAACGTCTAAAGATTTCTTAACAATTTATTTAGCAAAAAAAACTCAAGCTCAAGTTAGTGTTTGTCTGGCGGCTTAATAAATGTAATACAAAGTGATCTAAATTCCTGCCAATCCACACTGCGACTCCCACCACTTTCCAATTAATGCCAATGACTGGATTTATTGGACATTGGCTTAGTCAAAGCTCGAGCTTTTGCCTTTTCCATGTTTACTCATCAGACAGAATTTTTGTTTTTATTATTTTCTTCCCGCGCACTCTAAACCCAAACTCGATTTGAAAAGGTTTCGCATTTAATTCGACCGAGGTCAACGCTTCCAATGCGACGCATGACGTCAAAATGTTTTCCTCCTGAGCGAGTAGGTGTCACACGCACGTGATAATGAATGGGAGCCGCTTTAACGTATAGTGGCTCGTAAGTCCTAACTCGTAAGTCGCGTACTTAAATGGGCGCTAATGTCACGATGCGATGATAGTGATTCGATCAGGGTCTTGGGTTGTAAACGACCGTAGTGGCATTTAAGCCATAGAGGGCGGCTTTTGACATTCTCCATGCCATCTGGTGTAAGTGTGTGTGTCTGTGTTGTATTACTCGACTCGCAGCCAGTCGTGCATGAAAATCGATAATAGTGGCGTTGACTTATGAAGCGATTGTAGTAGATTTTGTTTTTGTTCGGTTTTTATTTGGTAACCTGTGGTTGCAAACGAGTTTTGTAATTGGCCTTTTGAATAGGTGATCAAATTACTGCCGCTGAGCTTTTAAGTGCGATCGAAATGCTGCTTAAGATGCGTTAAAGTAATAATGACGTTTGAAATGAGAACAGTCTTTGTTAAATTTTTTGCGTGGAAGTGAATTTAAAATAGATACCTTGAAGGGGGACGAATGGACATTTGTTTAAACAGGGCATATTTATTCATTTTATTGTTTTCTGTACATATTGCACATTTTTAGATTCATAAACATTCCGTCACTCTAATTCCTTTTTAAGAGCATCATGAAGAAAATGTGCATATACTGTTATGATTCTTGGTTTAGTGTTTTTTTTTTTTAAATTTGATTCATCAGATAGGTAATTGCGATGTCGAACTAGACGCATTTAAAATGTTGGAGAATGTTGTACTAGCCGTGTTTTTTAAATTCCCCTACGTAAAGATTTACGCAGCCTCTACTTGGCTCTGCTGAAATTCTTATTTATAAACATTTTTCCACGGTAACTTCACTAAACGAGGTCTATGTCTAAAACACTGAAATCTATTACTTTTTGCTCTGAAACCGACATCAGCTATAATGAAATCATTTTACAGAATAAAAAGTAAAAAAATCTGGCACAGTTCCGAAAAGTCTTCGGAGGTACTGCTGAAATATCAATCTGCAATCATTATCTATGTGTCTTCTTATATCCCTGTTCCTAGTCCAATTCCACCAACCACCACAAAATCTAGTATGTAGTAACAAAACTGAAGAAAAGAAATAATATCAAAAACGCACAATTATTTGATACTTTCTATTAGTTAAATATAATTGATATTTTATAATTGCATTGGCAAACGAAATTCGTTTGGTGCAAATTAACACAACATGCGAAATGAATGCACGAACAAAAATTTATTTCACTGTTTGATTTTGTTTACAATTCGACCACCACCAAATGACATTTGCAGAAACATATTTACGTAAGCACTCAGGTTCTAAACGAAATTTCCGTGTTTAATGTCGTTTTCCATTGGGACAAAAAATCAGTCTTTTTTTTGATCCAAAATCACTTTTCATGTTCCATTGGGCAAACAAATTAATCTTTTTTTCGATTCGGAGCACTTTTTGGAGATCATCATCAAAAATACTAAAAACAAATGCAATTTGAACAGCTGATATTGCTGCCAAATAACGCACTAATACATTTATAAAAGCAGATCAATTTCGCTGCGCGTTCCATTTGCAGCGTAAAATCTGAGATCTGAAAAAGATTTCTGGTGGTCCCAATGGAAAACGACATAGCTTACACAGTTGCCAAAGTAGCTGTCGCTGAAAAAGAGTGCTGCCAATTCGAGAAACACCCTTTATTTCACGCATGCATGTCAGGTTTGTTCCCTTACTTTTGTAGAACGAAATTGCTGTCAGAAAGGTAGCAGTGTCTGATTTTTTTTTGTTTTCAGAGGAACGCTTTTGGCTTTTGTAAGAACTTTTGAAAAATGAAAGATGATTCACAAATTGCAGTGCTAAAGAAAACCCTTTTGAATGACGAGTAAACACAAAGAATTTGGTCATTTATTTACAATGTTAGTTGATGACAGTGATTTGGAATTAATTGAATTTTGATGAATCCGAGTATGTGGAAGAGTTTGTACTGACGCAACTACCATACGCTCATAGGACACCAAATTTCAAATCATCTGTCAATTGACAGGTGACGGACAACTTTTCCAATTCTTACTATGAGACATTTGTTGAGTAAAAACTAGTTAGATTCTCAGGGGAAGTGGAGGGGTAATGTGTTGCTCTCTCGAAGCCGCTCTCATTCATTTTTTTTTTTTCGAGTTAAGGAATGGCATTAGGTAATTCGTTAGATTCAGTAAGAATGCATCAAATTTAAAAGCAAAGGAACCGACCTCATATTCCTTCACTAAATCTTGACTTAATTTAAACATGTCATCTACACTTTTAGCAACAGATGAGTTTGACTGAGCTACGCAGCGTTGGACAAGTACTGTTTGATGTTTGTAATAGTTGCTGCGGCGACGAAAAATCATAAGTCTCAAAATAGATATGACGGTCATCTTTCAGCACTTTGGGGCGAGACTTTCCAAACTCAATTTGCTTTTTGATAACTTTAGTTACTACTTAAGTCCCAACCTGTGCATGAAACAGCGATAAATATGTTGACACCCTTACCCTTGGTTTATTTGATCATCGCAAATCCATATCAAAAGTGTACACAAATGTGTCTGATAACAGTTTTACATATTTTGTATAAAAAAAACCATCAATCAAGTCAACGCCCTCATAATACAATTAATGGTACGAGTAATTAATCCAGAAAATTCCCCTTGACTATCTAGATGTGACTAATTAACATTAATCAACACATTGTTATCAATCACTCTTATCACAGACACACATTCATCTTGCATTTGGCCACTTAAACTGTGCCAGCAGTGAACAGAAACAGACCATTGAGCCTTACAAGTTTACCGCAGGGACAGGGAACTCTTTGGAATTTACCGAGAATTTCCTCCCCCGAAACCATATTCCAGTTTCCAGCCACACTCCGAATCAGAACGAAATGAAGTAATGAATGATTCACCCCTATAGAGAGAGACCATCAAGCTGCTGTTTTGTCCAAGGTACATCCCATACTGGTGGTTTGTTAAATATTCTTAGACAACCCCCCTCACAGCGCTCCAGTGGCGCAATTGGTTAGCGCACGGTACTTATAATCAGTAACTTGTGTGAGACATGCCGGGGTTGTGAGTTCGAGCCTCACCTGGAGCAGAGCTTTTTCTTTTTTTTCTAGCAATTTTCCTATCCTTGTGTGCAACTTTTTTGGCATGCTTAATGTAGTTACAGCAGTTATTATTGTGGTTTGTTTGAGCATAGTTACCCACAGCCATTAACACCATTAGCCAAGGATGGCGTTAATATTTGCGTTGTGGAATTTTACCAAGCCATGAGACTTTCGAATGATTTCTCTGCCCTTTGGGGGTCTGATTAGAGTGCTTGTAATGTCTCTCACTTGATGCACTTGCGGATTTATTATGAGCATTTTTTTTCGAACCAATTATGAGACGCAAACACAACACAGAGGCTTGAAGCGAAGCATGGCGGTAGTTAGTAATAAGTAATTACACTTGTGGACTCGTTTTGTTTGTTAACTTTCTTGACGCGCTAATTTTGTTCACTTTACTCGCACAAATGGAGTAAAAGTTGGCAAGTTAGCTACTCGTATCTGAAATGGTTAATTACGATCGTTAGTGTAGCTTTAAATGGTGTTTATCTGGTTCTACCACTTCATACCCCACAGGTGGTATTCTTCGGTTTAATATTCGAGTCAGTGTCAATGATGCTGTTATACAATTTGCGCGCGTTCGATTTTTAAACGAACGAAAACAACTGTAAGAACCGTTCGATACCGGCGGGTCTGGAGCATGAACGAAGATCTCATGCAAATTTTATGAGGCAGTGTTCCGCATTATTCCGTAGTGGTTTCATGTTCTAGTTCGGAGATATAGATTGTTATTACAATCTGTGATAAGAGATGGTCCTGGCATGAAGATAACGACTGCGAATGAAGTTACGCTTAATTTTTTTTAAAGTTTTGCATACTCTCCAAACTATTTGTGATAAAGGAATAGGAAATAAAATCCTTTAAGAGTAAAAGGTTGCTAATTAAATACTTGGCGTAGCTACATTATAATAGACCAGGTTCAGACATTTCTCGCAGAGTTAGGACTTTTTCTATTTTTCTATTTCAAAAGCTTTCCAAAATGCATTCGCGCTGCTCTTTTTGTTCACGCTTTATTGGCAAAATATATTTTACAGCTTTTGCATGCTTACTTCCTTCCTTGGTGAATATTTTCCAACTATTTAATGTTGGTGTGTATTTTCCAACTTTCGCACATGGTAAATTTTGCGAAATATTTAAATTTTACTACATTTTTTCTTCCCATACCTACATATGTAAAATTTTGTAACGTAAAAAATCGTACCGTAAATTTTATGGTACGAAATTTTACCCAACAAAATTTCTGTTCAAGCTTTCATTTTCCGTCAAATGAAAAAAAAAAGTCACGAAATTTTGTAAACTTTTTATTTAATTAATTTTGTTGCCGAAGAGAACCTTATTGAAATTTTATTTTCGACGTTTTAGGAAAAATTACAAGGGCTGATCAAATTAAATAACATACATTTTAACATCCAAATTGGCATTTGTTAAATTTGACAGCCATTTGTCAGTTTAAATCAATTGGATGGTAGACATTTCTTTGACTAGGGACCCAAAACCCATCATATTCGTCTCATCTGCTTCGCCGACATTTTTAACTGATAGAAGACAGATTGAAAGCTGGTTTCCTTTTGCTTTTAATGCCCGATGGCCGTTTTCAAATATTGAGGTAAAGCGTATCCACATTAGTTTAAAGTGAAAACTCAGGAAGTGAGAGAAAGTGTTATCGCCGTTGAAAGAAATGACATAAATCACATTCCTTGGTGGAAACATTGAAATATCGATGGCAGTTCCATTGCAAAATAATAGACGTTTTTCCCTTTGGTTCAGAGTAACCACTGAAGAGAGGTCGAGTACGCCGAGCATACTTTCAATAGAGAGTGCTTAAAGCGCATGCTCGGCGAAGAGTATGAACCCTATTTGAGCACTGATTGTCATAAGACACACAAATTTACTATGTGAATATTTGCACAATTTTTGCTGCACTTTTATAATCAACTTTCTTTTTCTAAAACAGCATTCGCATTTCTGATCAAACAAATGGTAAGCTGTCAAAATATGTTGTACTGAGATTTTTACTCACACTGCTCACATCTGATCTGATCAAAATAGGAAACGCATATTCAAATTCGGCGGTACTAATAATCAGTTTTAGTGTCCAGGCTAAATTTTTGAAACTCACAGTGGCAAAATTGTCTATACAAAATATTGTGACCTACAAAATATTCAGTGTGAAGGTTAAAAATGATTATTAGTAAAGCGAAACATATTCTGAGCAATGAATGAATGTGTGAAAACTGAGTATTCGTAGATTCTTGTGGACGCCTTCTTTACCAATTAACGAACATTGATATATAATCATATTGTTAGTCGGGAATAAAAAGTGCCAACAAAATCGATGAAAATCGATAAAAGATCAATAATTTAAACTTCTATCATTATGCTATATGTATATGCAGGAGACAAAAAGTAATAGATTAATAATCTGCATTATATGTAGTATATTTTTCAATACAACTTTTATTTTCAATGTCTTTATTTGATGCTCAAAACTGAACTTAGATGGCGCTTTCTAGATCAGTATACATTTCTTTTATTGATTGATTTTTTCGGTTAAATATCTTAAGCCTGTTCTGCGCCATCAGCTGCTATGCAAGTAACAGTGTTACCAGCCCTGATTGATGTTTTTTTTTTTTGTTTTTATTAAATGTTTTCTTTAACTATTTTTGGCTTTATGATTTTTCAATTTGGCTCCATACCTCTTATAAAAGCTGGTAGCACTGAGGACAATTTTCGCCAGCAAATAAATGTCCACGACAGTAAATTGTGTGCGAAAATAAATCGAAGAATTGTACCAAGCAATCTCCTACAAATAAACACATCTACACCATAATTTCATCAAGATTTCGTTGTCTCACTTTTGTATGGGATTTTTGGTTCCGAAATAGCAGCGTACTAGAATTTAAAAAATATTTGTTCTATAAGCTATTAGCTAGACTAAGCATTAGAATTTTTCTGTGAAATAATGTGGGCAACACCTATGAAAACGAAAATGTTGTCACAAGAGCTTTTTCCTAATTGGGACCTTGGAAGGTCTATTTGAGGCGAAAATTTACCCTATTCCTTGCCATAAGATAAGAGCCCTTTGCATCATGTATTAAAAGTGAAGCTGAAAGTATTCAGCAACTATTTTAACGCGATAAAGTAAGTCTGATGGAAAATGCAGTATTGAAAAACAACGAAAGAACATAGACATCATGTCTTTGGTTCGTATGCAAATGTATTAGCTCATTAATGTTTATGAATTATGATCCATTTCAGGGCCCATTAAAAATGTTAGACTTAAGACCATTGCCATGTCTAACAATAAGCTCATAAGTGCACCCCAAGTAGGTTACCTACAACCGCCAATTATAGATAGATGACGCAAAGTCATAAATTTTATATCAGCTCATTCACAGGTCATAAATCATTACATAAGGTCATTATTTTATAATCCAGTAGCGGTACTGTTTCCAATTTCTTTATTCGTAATAAGTATTTCCGTATTCGTAATAGCTTTTTCTTGTACTTATAAATATGCATGCGCATATCTCAAGCTCGTGGAAATGATCACCCAAATTACAAGCGTTAATCATTTAAATTAATTTTGCGGAAACTCTTTACCCTACTCTCACTTTTCAAACTCCGCTGGCTGTGTCATAATCATAATGCTCATGGTGGGTGAACTTAACTTGAGACATTTTTTCGAACATCCATATACTGAATTCCACACGAACTATTATGAATGGTATCAAAAGATGATTTGCATACAATTTGCAAAGAGTATCAAGCGCCAGTGAAAGTAATGATTGTATATGAGAAACATGGATGACTCTTTTAAAAGTGAAAAGGCACTTAATTGGAATATAAAAAAAATAGCAATAAATGCAAAGCCGCCGCAAAGTAACGTTGACATGGGATGTAAAACAAGTTCTGCGGATCACCACCGGCTTTTTAATGACTCTGTATTCAGATAGTATCTGTTCGTATAAATAGTATCTTGATTAGCGTCTGGGGTGCTGTAAGATTCCAAACCTTGGTTTGCTATATGATGTTTACTATCAAGTTAGTGTGGATAGTACCTAATTCAGGGTCGGCTTTCTGTAAGGCGAAACGTTGAAACCTTTTCGTGTAAACGAAAGATTTACTTCGCGACTTAGAGCAAATCATTCGTGCACACGAAAACGTTTTCAACATTTTCGTCTTTCAGACTCTAACCCCAGTTTCATGGTGAACGCGATTTGGCTGATGATTGAAACCAGCGATTTTTAAATCGCTTAGGAAATGCAAACTCTACACAATCTTTTGAGCAAAACTACCAAAAATTCCCAGTATGCGGCATCAGCTCAGTAAAACAAGCCGCAAATCAGGGACTTTACAGAACTATTAATTTGTTCGGGACTGAGATTAAAATGATCTAAACCAAAAACCTGCAACCATGCTCATCATACAATTTAAATTATTCCGAATAGTTAACGAGTTTCCAATAACAAATCGATGTCAAAACGAACTTGCTTATGTGCAATAACTTGTGGCGTCCCATGTCCCTTGTTATTGGTAACTTGTACCTGTTATCATTGCTAAGAAAAATTAAACAAAGAAACCAGTTGGCAATAAACGAAATAAAAATGACCACTACAACCGGCTTAAATTCATGACCACCACTCAAAAACTTAATAACCAACTCAAGCGGACTTTCGACTTCTTGTCAAAAACATTTCACAGAAACACAATACTAAAAGCATTCGCCTATTCAAAGAGTATAAATGACAACCAATAAGTCATGCCTGACCCACGTATAATACACATAGTTCAAGGCGCACTACAGGTTTTCGCTGTACTCACTTTCCTAACCAAGGGCAAGAATAATTGTCGTACTTTCGAGCCCCTGCCGTTGTTCGACCGAACTCAAATTCTTGAATTCTTAGCAGTTGATCAACTTAAGATTCCATCGATCGTATAACACTTGTTGACCTTGTTGCAGCATTTCACTGTTACCACCTTGCCATAGAACCAACGCAAGTAGTAAACCACTGAAACAAAACAAGTTCTACGGTCCGAGGGAATGCGATATCCGTCCAGTGCGAGCCCAAGTCTATCACATAACCAAACCACACCGTCATCGATGACTTCAAAGTGCACTGGTACACTTGTCCATTCCAAGTGTACAGTATTGTTTCAGCGGTTATTTGCATTGTTTGGATGCAACACGCCGGTAAGGTGCAGCGGTCACGGTGGATAGCTTTTGATCTTCTTTAGAAATGGTTCGGTTTGACGTCTGCGCACCCCAGGCGCGATGGCGTTGGAAGCGGAAAACCACACACCTAGTGCCGTGCAGAGTGGAAGTGGAAGAAAACAGGCGACAATGCATTCCATGTAACGAATAACGAATTCGATATGAATGCGGTTGCAAGTGCATGGAATTCTATGCAATCTGATGAAGATTAGCATAATACCTGATGGTGTGAGGGAAAGAGTGTCGGAATTCGAGAGAACAATAATTAATGGATCTGGAGCAGGTGTCAGTGTCAGTCACATTTTTGAGCATATTGCTGCTGATTTATGTCGTCTTAAAATGTAATAAGCAAACAGATAGATTCTTGGAGATCACTTCAATTTGAGTGAAGCAAATATAAACTGTCTGTGACGGTGACGGTGACGTTTAAAAAGCATAATTGTTTTAACTTAATTTTTTATGTCGTTTTCCATTGGGATTTTCAGATTTTGCTCACAGATTTCAAATTGTTCGTGCCCAATGGAACATAAAAATTGTAATTTATGCTTATAAAATTCCACTCAATTTATGTTGACATCCATTGCAGCGGCCAAATGTAAATCGTGTAAATTTGTCTCTTTTTTTCACAGACTTGTCTTCTAATAACGTAGTTAATAACACACTTTAAAGTTTGACAATTGTTTTGGTGTTAGTGTAAGTAGGTGTGAATCTCGATTTGGTTTTTTCTTGTGGAATTGACTGAGAAGTTGATCAGAAAAAGTTTTTTTTTAGAAAATTTAAAGATCATTTGGTTAATTTTTTTAATAACTTTATTTTACCTTTTAAGACCAAGATTGAGTTCAACCATTAGGTTGAAGTGGTCAAAAAAACCAAAAGAACATTTTTAATGCTTAGTTTTACGTATGGCTATAACTAGGGCCTTACAATGCTCCCCTTTTCATTACATTTCTTTTGGTTCAGGTCCTATTACTCTACACCCATTGAAAATCGTTAAATTTGAAGAAAACTAAATAGCTTAACTTTCTTTGGTCTAATCAATGCAATAGATTTAAAAACCATAAGATGAATTGGTTTTGCTGATACTGAAAAATTACCAAAATTGACATAGGCTACTTAAACGTATTACCAAAAGTTTATTTTAGTATTTGCTAATGGCCGCCCACCAATACTGTTTTGTTTTGTTTTTCGTATTGAACTTGTTTGGTATGTGCTAAGAGTTTGATTAAATTGAAATCAAAAATAGTAAAATATACATTACGGAACTAAAAGTAAGACTAGGCGGTATGCCAAGTGGTCATAAAATGCCAATTTCAACAGTTCTCCTGTCAAAATATGGTCATACAATGTAATGGGCATATCTCGCATGCTCTACTGACCTGAATGCCACATATTACCAGGCTGAATTTGACAGATAAAAAATGCCCAAATGCCCATTTGCCTTTTGGCATTCATATGCTTAATTGGCATATAGTCTAATCTTAGCTTAAGTAGATACTAGGACTAAGTAGAAGACACACATAAATATATCCATAGGTAAATGAATAAATCAAAAACACTAACAAATCCCTTATTAGTTTTCACTCTCTCAACACATAAACCCATAAACCTCTACCACATACAAATTTGTAATGAATATAAACATGGTCGTTTGAAGTTAACTTTATTTTCCGCTGAAAAACAGTATTTTTGGAACATGCGCGAAGTTGGCTACTAGCAGTCCATTATAATAAGTCAATAGGATTCCGACTTCAAATCGAGAAGCGAAATTCTCTGCTAAGAATCGCCAGAAAAGTATTTTTCGTGCCAATGGAAACGGCTTCAGAAGTGATTTTTTTCGATTCCTGACTCTTCCGGAACCCTATTTTTGCCCAATGGAAAACGACATAAAACTACAGCGGCGGTACTTTTAATCATTTTTAGTGTCCACCGCTCTTCGCTTCTGCGACGAATTTGAGGTGAATACTGAAATATATTATTAATCAGGCTGTTAAATTAGGTTCTCTTAACGAATTCTTGGGTACGTTGTACTACTACCCAGCTTAAGAGGCTGTTTAAAAAGGGTTATTTTTAAATATTTCGAGGGTGCTTCTAATCAATATAAGGTCTCCGAATATGTAATGTAATGAACACTAAAATTTCCATTGAACTTGAACTTGAGCCCTCAAGAGCATCAAAACTTCTTAACTAAATCGCTTTAATTACAGTAGAACTTATTCCTTTTGCAGGTGATTCAAACCAACGCCACGACACATACAAATGGACACGTTCCACAGAAAACGTTCCACAACACACGATGCACACGGCATCACAAGCCGCACCAACATCACAGTCACGGTCGTAAGACGGAATCCGTCCTTTCCACAGACTCAGACATCCGATTTACGAGGCGAAAAATCGGCGATAGTCAGAAATGCGGTTGCGTAGTCATCACGGGATTTCTAGTCGCCCTGCTTGTAGCCGGAGCGTTTGTATACATTGGCTGTAAGTATACAACTAGTCGATTATCCAAAGACCATATTTATAGCGATTCCTTCCTAGATACCTACTTTAGACCTGATCCCCTGCCAGACAGGACGTTCCGAGGCAGATTCAGGGTGGTGAATGACAAATGGTCCATGGATCTAGCGGATCAGACGTCGATACGGTTCCAGCACAAGTCAAGGGACTACAAGGAGCGGATAAATTTGTTGTTGCGGAGGTCGGACTTGCGGGAGTCGTTTGAGGGAACTGAAATCCTCGCACTTGATGGGTAAGATCAGTATATAGGTCATTTTTTCTTGGCATTTCATCAAGCTTTTGGCTTGTTTAGGACTGACGACACAAATGACATCCTCGTTCACTTCAACGTCATCTTTGACCCCTACATTGGACTGGTTTCAACAGCGGACCTATTAGCCATCTTTGCGGAGGAGATTACAGCTCAGGATCGTAGGTATTTCGCCAACATGACTGTCGATCCGGAAAGTTTAATCATCAAAGAGGTAACCGGGATGATTGAGGAGCCGATAATGTCATCGTCGCCGCTGGGTAAGGACGATGAAATACCCTCCTCGACGACAACCAAGCCACGCCCACCACGACGCTGTGAGCCGCTCAAGTTGAACTATTGCCGATCGATTGGGTACAACTACACCACCTATCCCAATCTGCTGGGACACTCGTCCTACGAGGAGGTGGAGGCGGATGTTATTGCTTTCCGAGAAATGGTCGATGCCGAATGTTTTCGAGAGGCCTTCGACTTTGTGTGCCGGCTCTTGCAACCGCCCTGCCAGACGCATGGACTGGCGGAACCCTCACCTGGAGTAATGTGTCGCGAATACTGTCAAATGTTTATGAAGGGCTGTGGCAATCGATTGCTGCATAGATTCAAACAGTTCTTCGATTGTGAGGTCTTCCCAGAGTCCACTGGAATGCAGTCTTGTCACAATAAGCCCCATTGCTCGGAGGACCTTCAAAGTAATGCGCAGAGTCCCAGGCTATGCGATGGAATTGGAGATTGCCCGGATCTGTCAGATGAGCGATCTTGTTCATTTTGTCCGCCGAATTCGTTGTATTGTGGGCGTGGCAGGGCGTGCATATCGAAGAAGGCCAGATGCGATGGAAAAGCCGATTGTCCGGATGGTTCCGATGAGAAGGACTGTTGTAAGTGGAGGGCATTGGATGAAGGAGAAGGCTGAAAATTGACTTTTTATGTTTTGACCTTCCCTAGTGTCTATAGCACCTCTGGCGGCCGATTTAATAAAACCGGAGCCTCTAGTTCCGTTCCAACCAAGATTCCATTCGGAAGGTTTCGCAGTTTATTCAGAGAAGGGAGCCGTTGGAAAACTGTGCGCCGAGGGCTTGGATGGTAGCGAAAAGGATATCGTGCGACAGACTGTGGCGGAGTCCTTGTGCAAGTCGCTTGGCTATGAGTAAGTTGATGGAGTTTATTTTAGGAACAAGTAGCGACTGTTACTGGACAGTTTAACGGACTGCGAAAAGTGATCTCCTTCCCAACCGCGAACCAAAGCGAACAGTCCTAAGTCGTTGACAAATTTTAAAAGTTTTCGGCAAAATGAAGAAGCTGCTTGGTAGGTAAGGCTGCAGCCACCGCACTATCGCCCTTGGACATCTCCTGACAACGCTTCGATCTATCATTTACTGCCATATTGACGTATTATTTTCTTTCCCTAGATCTGTTCGACTTTATGACATTAGAAACGACACTGAGCGCCTAAAGGACTACGTTCGCGTTCTAGATCCGTATGCGCCAGAGATATCTTTTATCCGGACCACCTGCCAGAGCAAAAGAGTCTTATACGTGGGCTGCGGCGAATTGCAGTGTGGCGTTCAATCGGTCCTATCACCGAAACACACATCTCTACCGAAAATGTCATCACCTGGCGATTGGCCATGGCTTGTGGCCCTATACAGGGAGGACAGTCACGTTTGTGATGGTACTTTGGTAAGCTTTACAACGCCCTTAGACAGCATAAGGTTTACTATCCTTATCTTTAGGTCTCCCAGGATTGGGTGCTCACAACTGAGTCCTGTTTTCAAGGACAACCACGTGCCACTTGGATGGCTATATTCGGCTCTGTTCGACTTGCCTCGAACTCGCCATGGACGCAACGTCGACGTGTAATCGGTTTGATCAAGAGTCCCGTCGAGGGGTCAACAGCTGCTTTGATTCGCCTCGAGACTTCAGTAGTCTTTTCCGATTTTGTTCGACCGATCTGCCTGCCCGACGAGTTGGATCGAAAACTCCGACCAGAGTACCAACGGCGCACATTTACTCCCCAAGCGGAGAAGCTAGAGAGCGATAGACACAACTTACGTGACACGGCAGCCAAAGCGCAGTCTGTACCGCAAGAGACTCAACAGTTCTTCGTGGCACCCTCACTGGAGAAGTCTGTGCTAAGCACAGATGCCTCAGATATTGATAGTGTAGAAGCGGCTGCATCACGAATGCCTCGGGCGGAGGCCCTCACCCAATTTGAAACATATCCATTGCCAGAGAGCGTGCCGCAAATGCAGTACTATGCGGAAAAAGCTCGCTCTCTGCGTCCACAGCAACTACCAGTGAACTTTGTGACAACGACGAGGTCTGCGGAACATACAACAACGTGGACGAATTGTAACACCTTGGGTTGGTCGCGACAGCGGGATCATCTGCAGAGGGTGCAACTTAAGATCGGTGATATGGCGGCATGTGAGAATGTCTCCATTGCGACGGTGAACAGCATGTGCACGGAAGCCACATTCCAGAAACATGATTGCACGGTAAGTGGGACGTTTTGTGTTGATGTGTGGTTATAGGTGGCGCTGGTTTGGGAAAAAGCATTGGGAAACGAATTTGAAAGACAGCAGTGTTAGGTTAGAGAAGACCTCTCAGCTTAACTGAAAACATCGGAAACTGAACTGCCACAACTACTTCGGCAGCGGCGAAATCCGTAGAAATCCTATACATATCTTGTAAGATTGTGATGACGTCGTTATGAATTTCTATTGCTTGCGATTCTCCAAAAACCCTCGCAAAAGAACAAAATACGACTTTGTAGAGGATGTTTATTTGAATGGTGACATAGAATTACTTATCGGTCACACATGTCCTTTTACTTTCGAATTAAATGTTACCAAGCTTGCGATGTATTCATCTAGAAGAATGCAATCGCCCACTAATGTTGTTTTCCATTGGGACAAAAGAGGCTCTCGAAATCAGCTGGCTGTCAGATTTCGTGTTCCACCAGCGCAAAAAAGCAATTTTGCGAATCTCGATTACTGAGCGAGATTTTCACCTACTTACACAAAAACATTTGTCATTTATCAAACTTTAAAGTGTTTTATTATATAAGTTTTTAGACTACAAGTCTGTGAAAAATAGAGAAAACACACATGGCACTTTCTACTTTCGAATTAAATGTTACCAGGCCTGCGATGCATTCATCTAGATTCTAGGCGAATGCAATCGCCCACTAACAGTAAGTTTTTTGATGCTATTCACCCCGATACGAAAGTCAAATCTGATCGGAACTCAAATTGGGTTCGAAAATCCGTTTCGGAACAAAAATATGAAGCATATAAACGCGTTCATTTCACATTAAAATATTAATATAGTAGTTTATATTTGCGAGTGTCAATTGACGATTGAGAAATTTGTCGATCAAAACAATTTTCGGTATTGTGTAACTCATTTGATAAAAACGATAGTTATTGTGAATAAATTGACTGTTGTGAATGCAGCATGATACTTGACAGTTGTTGTCAAGAGCAAACAATTGTATTTGCTAAATTCTACCGAAAATGAGTTCCGTATAATTGCTTTCCGACGATGAAGAACAATCCTCTGCATTTTTGGAAATTTTCAGGATAAGAAGGCAGCTAAGGGATGCTTCTAATCCACTAGAATTGGAGGACAGTGTGGGAATACATAACTTTGTAATTAATATTCATTCTTATTAGTAATCCTTTCAGTTTTGTAAGGAAGTTTCCTCTAAGCCTTTATTAATTCCTACCTACATATTTGTTATAAAAATTATATTATTATTTTTATTTCATAAATTTATTAAATAATTAATAATATTTAAGTTATTTAAATTTATTAATTAACCTATAAATTAATATTTATGTAATTAAATTTATCTTGCGACAGTATTGCGGTTATGTGCTCATGGGTCTTATCAAATGAGCGTTGGGAACGAGGACATGCATAGTCCTTTTACAGTCAACTGTTTCTTTGGTCCTGAAAGATGTTTTTACTGTATTCGAAGCACACATTTGTCCGAAATACCGGCCCATACCTAAAATAATTGCGATTACAATTAAGAAAAGATGTATTCCTTATTTTTTCATACCCTTTGCCATTTTTTCCATTCGTGCCGTGCAGGAAAGAAGCCCTTGAACTCTTATGAAAAAAAGCTCTCACTTTTGTTGCACAATGCTTTTCAAAAACGGATTCCTTTTGCAATGCAATGGGTGATTACACAGTCAATCAATCCATTCTGCATAAAACCTATGAAAACTTCTTTGACTCCCTTTGGATCGCCATACTTCCTTTGTACATAATCAAATCCGATCAAGGGTTCAATTATTGGGCAAATACAGATCAATCCATTCAAATGCCAGTGGTGTGCAAGTATGCAGTAAGGAGCAGGCAGTTTTCACTTTACAGTAGGTACTCTCGAAATGATTGTCTCGTTTTAAGTCCCCTCAAGTCAAAGCTTTATACTACAAAGGGCCTGCCTTCTTCTTCTTCATTCCGTGAAAGTTTAGCACTTCCCTTGATCAGGGATGTGGTCATTTGGCCCCTGATCATCGCCAGTTTGAAATCATTCAGTGCCTTCCCTTTTTCTTCAGCAAATAAATAATAACTTGTAAACATAATACTTATACAAAATATGTACTTTATTATAAAACATTCATACGAGTACAAATCTCTCATGTTACTTATTTTATAAAGGAACCTCATTTCAATTACAAAAATAAATACTTATCATCTATCTTTGACACAGTTTTCAAAGTGACCCTTTTCCTGCGATGAAACATGGAAAACATAGAAAGAGCACTTCTTATTTGAACTTTTGATAGAAATTGCAATTCTTTTCTTCGGGTAAATAATTCAATAATTCACATAATCATTAAACTCTTCCCTAAATGCGAATTGATTTTTTTGAAGAAGTCTTTTTTACGGCTACAGCTTTTGACTTCTCAGGATCAGTTCTTGTTCTCTTCGGTTGTGGTTCTTCTGATTGTGGTTCTTCTGATTGTGATTCTTCGGATAAATCATCTACCCGCCAAGCTCCGATAAAACAATTTTGTCTTGTAACAGCACCAGGTTCGTGGTCATGTTCATCCTGTCTTTGGCGTTTGTTAGTTAGCCTGTTGAATGGTTGCCGATCTGGCTGCGAGTTCCCCAAGAAGTGAACATAGTTCACACGTATAAAGAAAATTATTTCCGGATTTGGGAATAGCAGGATAAAGTACTCAAAGGTGTCCTTCTCAAACATGTAGGTCGTTTCATTGGAGATCTGAATAAAGTCCTTGAAATCTTCGGGAATGTCAAAGCGTTCAACGGCTGAAAGCACAAAAAGAACACTTTAGTAAAATTTATGTTTAAATAAACACAAAAATATAGTGATTCTTACCAATATCAATGATATCCTCGTACTTGGCGTTTGCCGGATACGATATGTACTCCAATTGTCCGCTGTAGAACATCTTTATGACTTTGGTTTGTTGTTGAGCCATTTTTACGATCACCAATAATAAAACACACTGAAACTTATTTCAAATTAACACGATATTTTACTTCCTGCGCTCAGTTGTTCACTGTTCAACGAGTTGATCACGAATGTATGTCGAAAGAGGAAGACCGGTTGATTTTATACTCGCTAAAATAGGGAAACAATTGGCGCTCAAAATTAACTCAGTAATATCCTTTCAAAGGTAGAGTATTTTGTAAACAACAACAGATCTAATTTGGTGGTGACTTTTTGGTTTATTGTTTTATTACCACGTCACCGATTGAGTGTTATTTGTATCCCTTTCTTCTATGTGCACGTGCAAGGAAAAAAGGTGATTATCTCATTTACAACCGATGACCCGCACCCGACCCAGCGCCTATCATTTCATAAAATGAACATTATAGTGAGTCTGAGTAGAGCACGCCAAGAACGTCACGAGTCACGACGTCTGTACTCAATTTTCGATTTACTTGAGCGGTTGTGTTTGTATCTAGAGCGGAAGAATTGAAAAAACTGAATCATGAAAACAACTCAAAACGAAAAACTGCAACAGCACATTGGAATTCGAGGAGGGTTATAATTTTCATGTTCTATCATGTCGGTACAATCGACCGTTGGGTTGCTGGTGTTTTAAACATGGGAAATGGGATACAAAGAAATGAATTTCTGGCGTGCGCCACTTCGCTGTTATCAGCTGTGTGCAGCAGAAGCGATAGTTGGGACGAAGTGCAATTATTAAGATTCTGATTATAAAACAGGTTTTTTTATTTAAAAAATGAGTCACGCGACAATTTGCTAATAAAAATATGTTTTTAAATGCCATACCTACCTGCTCGGGTTTAAGTCGCTAACTAATTCAATGGTTGTTATGATTATCTCATTTATGACGGATTGACTGCCTGGCTTGTAATGTTTGAGGTCTTGTTTAAGCGGGTTTTGCGAGATAGCATTCCTTATGACTACGATTACATGCCATTAGTTTGTTATTTGATTTGATTGATGTTATACATAATACCTATAAAATTATTAAAATAAAAACAACAGACACTGCATTTGAGACGCTTTAAGGCGTGCATTGTGCCACATACGTTGTGGATACCTACCAGATGCAATGCTTTCGCGAGATTGTCTCACCTTTCGACCCTAGCCTTTAAGGCTGAGGTTAGATGAGGACTCGAATATAGGTTTCATATAGCTGGGCCCCAAAACATTCACTAACCTACTTGACCGTGACATAAGACAGAGAGACGGGAAGGCTTCTAACTTCAAATTTATAGTAGCTATCGCGTAGGTTCTAAAGGTTCTACCTTGGCCGATATTTAGAAAAGGTCAAGCTCATTATTCCTCAAAATGTGACATTTGACGTATGGCAGATGAACAATGAAAATTGTCCGTTGGTGGTTGTTTCACTTAATCGGGGCGTATACCTATTTCCAGTTGACGACGACTTACTTCAATCTTGTAATCTCGCTCCTAGTTATTTACGTAAATATGTCCATTGTGTTGGAAATCTTCAATCATAGGTAATAGGGATTAAGAAATTGTAGTCAGTGGAGATCACTCAATTTCGTATATTTCAATTCGGTTTTGAAATGTTCAATAACCGTGTCAATGGCCGGGTTCCACTGCCCGCTAGAAGTCTAGCACAAAATATCCAGATGAAGGAACGTCCACGCTGGAACGATAGCGCCAGCGGCAAAATGAAATTTGACTCCCTTTTTTGCATAATTATTTCCACACCACAATCAAAGAAATGATACAATATTTTGAAAACAATGTCTGAATTTCTATTTTAATTACGTTATTACCAATTTTATCACAATTACACTTGCTCGGTTTCGTATTTTTTTTATTTTGTAAACGCTTGCACGAGTTTTGCGCTAGATTGAGAAATTTCCCTGAAAGGGGATTTATTTTATACATATATCTAAACATAAGTGCGGTAAAACTATTTAACTTTTACTCTTTTTCACTTTACAGCAAGAAGAATTCTCTGGTGCTCCAGTGCAATGCACGATGCCAGGAACAACCCAATGGGCTTTGGTTGGTATTTCCTCATGGCGGATAGCTTGTGGTCCAACCGGAGTAGAGCGACCAAGAATGTACGACAAGATCACATCGAACTCGGCCTGGATCAGAGAAACAATAAACTCTGGATGATTTTAAGAAACCAAGTCCAGCCCTGTATATTACCAAGCAAAGAAGTTCTTAAATTAGTTTGCTAGCATTTTGTTTTTTAAATGAGTGAGTGTGCGTGTGCGTGTGTGAAAAAGGTAGATTTAAATTAACTGATATACTCTAAACTGATTGAGAATTACTTTTTACTGTAATTAAATTATTAAAACAAAGTTAAAACTGATATATGGATATTTTTTTTGAATGAATGTGCTGCCATTAAAGTGTAATCATTTACAATTAAGTGAAAAGAAACAATGAAAAGGAAAAGCCGTCAATTTCTTATTTATGCATTCTATGTGAAGTTACTTTTAGTATTAAATTGTTTATACTGTTAAATTATTTTAAGTCGTACTTTTGTTTTGTTTTCTTTTTTGAACATAAAACTACATAAATTTAATATATATTTTTTAAAAATAAATAAAAGTAATATATTAATTTGCGTTATTTTTTCTTTAAGTATAGGTATTGGGCGGACGTGCTTGTGAGTTTATATTTTAGTAAAAAATTGCATTGTTGGCGAAGATTCTAGATATAGCTACCTACAAATTATTGGGGCAGTGGTTTCCCTATTATTTAGAGTTTAAACCAGTGTTTCCCAACGTTTTCAACAGCATGCCCCCCTCATAATGGCGAATTGGAAAATCGCATTCCCGTTTTCATAAATATTTCAAGTAAAAGTACCTACACTTATTCCTAAAAAAAATACTATCCACATGTAACTTTGCCGACAGCGGAAGTTGCTCATATTTTTTGCGAGTATAGGTAAGTTGGTGAGCCGGAATTTTTGAAGGTTCGTGACATTTGTCAGTACGAATTTCTATATAGGTATCAATACTAGCGCACCAAATCAAGGCACTTCCGAAAGAATAAAGTTTGTAGGTAAAGCAACGGGAAATCGGCCGAAGATATTGTCTCTGGCTTAGTATTGTCTCTGGCGCATTTAGTGTCATACTACTACTGACATGCGTATCGCATACCCTTACCCAGGATATACGTTACACATTTCCCATTTCCGTGTGTGCTTGCGGTACCTTTCCAAATATGAAGAGAGAGTGGAATATCTGCTCACAGTAAAAAATATTGAAGCCTTCAATATTGTGTTCCTTGCATCAAAAATTGTGTCCACGCCTCCCTTTTACAATCCCTATGTCCCCCTGGGAGCCGTGCAGTAAAGTTGATTAGCTTTGTAATTTTCTCTATTGAAAAGCTGGTTTCTTTAGAACATAAGTTTTACTTGACTTGCATTTTTTAAAACCTTCCTTCGCTTGTCAGAAATTGGTGAAATGTTACGTTTCTTTAAATTTTACTTAAGTTTTCAATTCAGGTGTTTATTTGCAACCGACAGCTAATACATGTCCAATTCTGTTTTTTTATCTGTTTGGATAAAGAAGGATAATAGATTTCTCATTATTAGAACTCTATCTGACACAAGCCTTATGTCTTTAGTATAATTGGATAAATATTTTATAGCACATTAATAATTATTTCCGGCTCCTTAGGGGTATCTTAACGACGTCTAAGAAATAAGTGTGAAAATATGTAAGACAATGCTTCGAGTACAAATTTCGAAAAGCGTCTTTTGACATTTTTTTTTTGCGGGGTAATTAATAGATCCGATAGCAATCTGACAGTAGTAGAGATAAGACTTAACTTTGAAAACGTCGATTCATATAAGACGAAAAATACGTTAAAAAGGGGCGCCTCTCAACGAAGATTCAAATATTTCTTGAAGTAATGCCTGGTACATAGTTCGAATTAAAATTAAGCCTGCAAGTGCATACACGATGGTACACGACTCCAAATACAAAGCTAAGTTTGCATTGCAAGCTACGTTTGACACAGTATGGACCTTCCGTGATCTCAATGTACCCTTCCAATTGCTTCCAATACCATTTAAAACGAACCAACTACCCAATATGTCTTTGTTTTATAAGAACGTTCTACTAATTAGTTTATTTCGAAAAAAAAAATTGGCTGTAAATTCGTGTTTCTATAAATATATTTCGAGAATTATTGAAACTCAATAGAAAATATTCCTGGAGTTCAACTGTAGTACACAATTCGAAAATATCTCCTGAGTTTAAACCCTTTAAAAGACACAATAAGAGAACTGTCCAAAACACCTACATTGGCAAACATGTTGTCCACCTAAATCCATAAAACAAAAAATGCTGATTGAGCAATAGGTACACTCATTCTGTTCAAGTGCACACTCAAATGTGACTCAATAGTTATTATGCTTTTGTAGCACTACATACTTCGGTAAGTGATGAACTGCCAATATTGTAAACAATTAAACATTCCCTAATTATCGCCATTGTGAAATGCGCATTTAAGTGGAATATATACAAATTCGAATGACATAAATCCTCTCTAGTCCCGTAGCCGTCATTCGACTAATTTATCGCCTCGTTACAAATATCGATTTTCAACTCAATTTGTTTATGACCCATTGTGGTGACCCACTTTTTAGGTTATTGCAATTTTCCTGTCCAGAAATTGAAACAGAATTGCATAACCTTATTTTCCCGAATTTTATAATAAGCCATTGCGCCAGCATTTGACTTCTTATCCGACTACATTTGCAATTTCGATGAAAATAATCTGTCAAATATAGCACGGTCATCAGGTGATTTAATCTGATGGCATTTTGACAACGAGAACTATTAGAAACGGATATGATTATATCCGATCTAATCTTAACGTAAACGTTTGATAAATTGGTTCATTCGAAAAAGTTAGGTTGAAAATCGTATCGCATGTTCATGTTCCATCGATCGTTCTAATCGATCGTTGCAACTGGAAGTGTGTGCTATTTGACAGCACCATCCGCTCCAACATCTCTTCCACGCATACCTACACCTTTGCAACCCGAACGTGTTTCTGGCCGAATGGTGGACAGCTATTCTGTATTTGAGTTACCGAAAGTAAGTATGTCTAATGTCGTTTTCCATTGGACCACCAGACATCTTTTTCAGATCTCAGATTTTACGCTGCAAATGGAACGCGCAACGAAATTGATCTGCTTTTATAAATGTATTTGTGCGTTATTTAGCAGCAATATCAGCTGTTCAAATTGCATTCTTTTTTGCAAAAATCACAAATGGATATCGACTTCAAAAATGTTTTCCCTGTTGTAGGAAAAAATTTAGTATTGTTGGTGATTCGTAGTCTTCAGATGACGAGGAAGACTATGAAGATAATAATTCCTCCAAATTTATATCCGTGGCTATTTATGTGTTTCGTCATTTTGGTTTTCACGAAACTTTTCGCATTTGGATTGAAAGCAAACTTCTTAAAATGACGTAAAACAGCTGTGCAAAGCATATTGGTATGTGTAGATCTGAAAAAATATCGAGATCTGCAAAAAGTGCTCTGAATCGAAAAAAAAATTTATTTTTTTGCTCAATAGAACATGAAAAGTGATTTAGATCAAAAAAAAAAAAAAATTAATTGTTTGTCCCAATGGAAAACAACATAAGCCTTGCAGAAAATCGATCCAGATCAAAGTCTAGATTGGCAACATTTAATTAACTTGGCCAACTTCTCAGATTTTTTTGAAATTTGTTACTTGGAAGTGCGTGACAATTTAATTCATTTGATTAATGGTGTTCACCTTGTGGTAAAATGTCAATTTCTTCAGATGTTGTTTGTGGTCCAAATCGTTCATGTATATCGTTCACACATTTTTTCCCGAAAATTCATTCGAATTCAAAAATGTACAGAAACAGAGTTCACGTATGACGTTTCTGAATTTCATAAAAACGGCCTATAGACTAAGCTCAGCTTCAATTGAATTGAAGAAGGGATATTTTCCGAGTGGACTTTTCAAAGCCCCCATCCACTTATTCAACTTAAAAACGAAAAAAAAAAACTCCTTTTTGTTGGATGGATACATTGTTATTTAGTAAATAAAATATCACTTAATACCTACAAAGAAAAAAGTAATAGTAGCAGAAAACATACTTTAAAAAACCAAGGAACTTTCAAGACAATACATATTTTTCATTTTCAAAGTAAAACTTAAAGTTTCTCACTTACGAAACAAAATGAGTTCAATATTTAAAAACAAACACAAAATCAGTAAATTAAAAGAAATTTTTAAATACGAATGCACTTTTTTGGCGTTGTCCTTTTCACGGCAGCTAAAGCTCTGAGCCCAATAAAATCATGTCTGGGTCTCTTGGCTTTTGGTTCCTCTGATGATGAGTTATTTCCAGGAAACGATCCAATGAAACAGTTCTGTCTAGTCACTGGAACAGCTTCGACTTCGACGTCATCGCTTCTTTGACGCTTGCTATTTAGCTTGGAAAACGGCTTTCGGGTTTCTCTTTCCATTCGGAAACTATCCAAAAGACCACTGTAGTCCACGCGAACATTGAAGACAATTTCTGGATTTGGAAAGAGCAAAATATACGATTCAAAGGACTCCTTATCGAATATGTTTCTCGATTCATTGGAGATTTGAATAAAGTCCTTAAAGTCGGTGGGGATCGCAAAACGTGCAATGGCTGAGAGAGAGAGAGGGTTTTATGGATTTGATTGAACTCTCCTATTCAAAAACTCACCAATTTCAATAACGTTCTCATAATTAGAGTCCTCCCGGCAAGAGATGTACTCCAAGATACCACTGTACATCATCTTAAGTACTTTAGTGTGTTGTTGAGTCATCTTTCGATTTAAAATTCAAATTTATTGAAATGACAATAGTAGGCAAAAGTTGTTCACTTCTGTTCAGATGATCACTATTCAACGAGTTCTTAATCTACGAATGTATTTAGGACACTGATAAGGGGTTGTTTTTATATTCGGAAATGATCAAAAGATATAAAACATCTCAGGTAAGTAAACACACGAAACCGTTTTCGCTAATAACTATTTTGTAGATAGGTAGATGTTTTATTTCTGTTGTTATTATTACCTCACTGTTTTATGCTTTTTGATTATTGCGTTTATGATCCTGTCTTAATTGAGCAGCAGTAAGTAAATCAAAAACACATCACTTGCGTACCTTTAGAAAAGTTATTTATCAATGAGTAGACAAACGGTTCCGTTAAAAAGTCACAAACAACTGTCCAGACGCCGCGCCAATGCTATTTTAGTGCTAATGCTAATTGAAGTGAATGCGAATGTGATACGAAGCGAATCGAAATGAGTGGACGAGACGAGAGAATGAGTGTGTCTCACTTGACTATAATATTCTTGTTCATACTTGTCGATTGGTGCGGCGTGCGATTCAATTCACTGGATCAGCTATTTATCAGAAAAGTCGAAGAAAACGGCAAGCGACACTTTTAAACGAAAATCATTTTCAATCAGCTGTGCTGTGCTGTCATCAATGATGTTGGTATTGTGGGTAGGTAAGTAGATTACAAAATGAGTCATGAGTACCTGGGAGTAAACTACATTTGAATAATAAAAATAAATCCAGTCTGTTTATTATCGCGAAGGTAATTGACCTTAAAAAAACAAAAACATTGCATTCATGTAGTAGAGTATGAGGTCTGTCTGTCTAGCGGTCGCAAGATAATTCTTACGGAGATTTATTATTTACACGGGTAATCTACCTTATAAAGGGTCCGCCATGTAACTTTTTTTTTTTTTTAACTAGTGCTTATTAAGCTCATGTCTTATTTGACAGATAGTTAGTTTCATCCTTCCGCTGAACGAATATGGTTGTGTATACGCTTGAACAACGCTGGGAAATATTGCGACATTACTTTGAGAATCATGGTAATGTTGCAGAATGTGTGCGAAAATTGCGTACGGAATTTGGAAGAAGAGAAGCACCGTCAGCTCCGTATGTTCGTTATCTTGTGAAAAAAGTGAAAGAAACTGGCATCCTCATCGATAAGCCAAAGCGTGAAAAGCCAAAAACAGTGCGTACACCCGAGAAAATTGTGGAACTTGGTCCAGAGGCATAATTGGGCCATTTTTCTTCGAACATGAGCAAGGAGTGGCCGTTACAGTCAATGGCGATCGTTCCATGCCATGTTGAACGAATTTTTGTTCACAAAAATTGAAGAGGACGATATGAGCAACATTTGGTTTCAACAGGACGGCGCTACGTGCCACACAGCCGAAGCTACACTCGATGTTTTGCGCCCTGTTTTTGAAGATCGCATTATCAGCCGCAGAGCTGAAGTCGTTTGGCCACCTCGGAGCTGCGATTTGACACCGTTGGACTATTATTTGTGGGGTGCCGTAAAAGATAAGTGTTACGCCGACAAGCCAGAGATAATTGACGCTTTAAAGGACAATATTCGTGAAGCCATTGGTGAAATACAGCTGCACACAATCGATAACGTGCTTAAAAATTGGACCGGCTACTGCATGGCCAGCCGAGGCAGCCATTTGAATGAAATTATTTTCCATTATTAACCGGAAGGATTTTACTTTCAAATAAAAAAAGAAATTTGAGAAAATATTCAGTATTTTTTTTGTAGCATTTTCAAAAAAAAAAAAAAGGTATTTGGCGGACCCTGTGCATTTGATTGCAGTACAAACAACTTTTCCAATAACTAGGAGCTTCTGTTTTTGAATCAAATAATTATCCCCGCTCAGTTTTTGACATATCGTGTATAAACTGTCAAACCTATATCTACCTAGTAATTAGCCTTGGCTAGAGAATCTCTGATTGATAGACATCTCTTCACAACATTCACTTTTATATCAGAAAAGCCGCATCCAATTATTAGGTATTAAATGCAATCGACATGCGGCTTAACTGGCCAAGATGTTCTCAGATAATTACTTAAGGTGGCGCTACAGTCCGGGGTGGACCTGGGCCTGGACCTCAGATAATTATCCGTGGTTTATATAGTTATTAGTTCTTACCTACCTAGCCTAGTCGACTTCAATTCAACGCAATCGATAAAAATCGGTATAGATAATAATATGCATTTACTGAACACGCGCACAACGCGTTTTATTTAACAATAAATGTAAACTGCATTATAACAGTTGGTAGGCTCTCATAACCAGAGACAATAGGCTCGAGCATTAGCCGTTTTTCTTTTTTAGTTCAGAGCAGAACCTGAACTGTTATACAAAAATTTCGTGTTTCTTTTTTAGCTCAGATACATCAGAGCTCAAATTTGTGTTTCTTTTTTAGTTCAGAGCATGATCAGAGCGCGCTCTATGAGCTCAGAATAAATTGACTGAGCAGCCTGAGGAAAAAGATGATTTCACATATACAAGCACACTTTCAGTCACATTGGACAGAAAAAAAAAGACAGGAAAAACAAAAAACATCAAAATGCTCTGCGCACGCTCAGTTCAGAGTGCGCTCATAATGCTCGAGCTCAGTTCAGTGCTCAGCTCTGAACTAAAAAAGAAAAACGCCTATTATGTGCGCGCTCTGAACCAAGCGTGCTCAGAGCGTTCTGATTTTTTTTTTGTTTTTCCTGTTTTTGTTTTCTGTCAAATGTGACTGGAAGTGTGCTTCTACATGTGTAATCAGCTTTTTCCTCAGGCTGCTCAGTCAATTTATTCTGAGATCATAGAGCGCGCTCTGATCATGCTCTGAACGAAAAAAGAAACACAAATTTGAGCTCTAATGTGTCTGAGCTAAAAGAGAAACACAAACTTTTTGTCTAACAGTTCAGGTTCTGCTCTGAACTAAAAAAGAAAAAAGCCTAATGCTCGAGCTCAGTTCAGTGCTCAGCTCTGAACTAAAAATGAAAACAGTTATCATAGGATAAGTTCGTAAGTCCACGAAGTGTAACTAATTGGTCAAGTATTTACCTTGCTTTTACAAAACATGCTTTTTTTATTCAGAAATAGGAAACGCAAAATAAATATAACAGGACAGGAATAACAAAGCCAGGAAGCAAAAATAAGTTATTTAAATTAAAACTCGGTAGTTTTGATGACTGCACTACCGCAGTTGGCGTAAAAATGGTCAGATGTCAACAATTTAAGCTGCAACATGCATAATTTTCCAGCTATCTCCCTCCGATTTCTTCTTTCTATACTGCACCCTGTCAGCAATGCAGTTGGTCAACTCCGATTTATAAAAGTCCCAGACGTTGGGTACAATTTTGAATGCGGTACTGTCGAGAAAGGAATACTTTTCTTAGTTAACAATCAGCATTATAAAATACATCAGTCACTCACAAAGTTTTTGTTTGGAGTAATGCATTTTCGCCATTTTCATATGCCCTGAGCAGTGTGTCGTGCGCTTCTTTAAGCTGTTCATGATCTACAGGTTTTCCACATTCACTTATATGGCTGCGAATTTTGGCAAAAACTGGCTCCTCAGCCCATAGATCAGAAATTTGACTTGTGGACAGTTGTATGGCTTCTCCGAATAGTCGAATCTGTAAAGAGATTATTTGTGGGTTTAATAGATATATTTGTGTATTGCATCAATGAGATACAAACTCTGACTTAACTAGATCATATTAAGACTCACCTGCCATGACGATTCAACTCCTTTATTGTTAAGGGTTCCCAAAAAGAACGTTACTGAAACCTTTGGATTGTCCATTATGTTCAAATACTTGCGAGTATTTTTCTCTGTGACCATAGTTACATGATTGTCGGTTAAGCCACGATAGATAACAGTTCGACCCAGGGCGCCAAATTCACTAAAGAAATTTATTTCCCGAAAATTACAGATTTTACAAATTTAAATTATATTACATACCTGTCAACAGTTGCGATATTCATTGTTATAAATTTTTGATCAGGATTTCCATTTTTCTGCAGCTCCAAGAGATCTCTAAACAATTTAACAGGATCTTCTGGTGCATCATCAATGTAGGCGATTTTCGATATTGGCTTTAAGAACAATTTAAATGCAAGAGTAGGTAACTATTTAAATGTTCGAAATATATGTAAATATATTCGCTCACCTCCATGTTGGTGCACAACTTAACTGAGATTGAGACCAGTAACAGTGCTGACAGAAATAAATGCATTAATAAATTAAACTCAGTTTGAAGATAGATGTTGTCGCTTGGAAATGAAGATAGCTACTGGATTTCAATGTGAAATATCGTATTCAATTCATATAACGATAACTGTCACAATCAGAGACTTGTGGTTTTGTCTTTATCGTTTCATTTATTTTTAGAGCTCTTGTGGTTATTTAACCTACCGTTGCTTACCATGAAGAGATCAATTTAAACAAGTTATCGCTGTTTATGTCTGTGAACTATCGCACTATTTACAGTCATTCAAATATGGCCAGAATTATACGACGGATAACCAGTTTGTTAAAGTACCAGAAATGACGCTGTTCGATCTTGCAACAATATTGCCAACTACAAGTCATGTTTTTGGAGCACTACATATTTTAACGGCTTTATAATAATATTTATATAAATAGATACTACGACCGCAGATGGAGAACGTCGTAGCATTGGAAACGGTGCTTAAGTAAACTGTCGCCGCAGTACCTTCTACAATAGATACTATAAATAAAAAAGAATTGGGTTTCCCAGCGTCTGCACCAAACATAATAATCATTAGGGTAGAAATATACTCATGGATATTTTTCCCTCGCCATTAATAAGTTGTCGACATGATCAGTCCTAGTTCCTAGTAGTCATTTTAGTTTAACTTTGAATTTTCACATGTAGCTCTTCGAATATTCTGCGATAAAAATAAAACACGAACAGGTTCTGCTCTGACCTAAAATAGAAAAACGCCTTTTGGCTCTAATGCGCTTCCTTTTTTTGACGTCTTTAGACGACAGGCGAAGTATGATGGTTTTGTAGTACGTTATACAAAACATACCTATATTTATTTATTTAAAACGCATGTCCCCAATAAGATGTTTCTGAAGTAGTCACTTTTGAAATAAGCAATAAAAGTCATGAGTTAAAATTAGGCAACGTAGACAGGGTCATTCTCATCGAAACAAATGCCGCGGTGTATCGTGATCAAACGAAATGGTTGGAATTATGTCGAATTAAGTAGCTGTTACAAACAAATTGAAAAAAAATGTATGGCCTGGTAAATATTGTTGTTTTCTGTCGATAATTTCAGTGATAGAAAACAAATAGGTAGTATGTGTTAGAAAATTGAATCGAAACTATTGTCATAATCGAAATCAGAACGCCTGTGACAGAAAGTTGGACGTCTTTGTTTGGTAAACAAAGACGTACAGTGTGTACTTCGGGCTGTTGATATAGAGTTGGTTCACCGAGTCCAATGGAATTCGTAAGCCCAGTTGGAAAAGGAGCAGATGATTTACAGATGTTTGTTGTGTTTCGACTTATAGCGTTTTCGATTGAAGATCAGAATTGCCCTTTCTATCAAAAGATCAAATATAGAAGTGCTCTACCACTGTTACAAAAGTGCTCCAACGAATTTCAATTCTGAATTTCGCGGCAATTCTCTCGGATCTTCAATGAAAAGCGAAATTATATAAATATACATTTTGAAAAAGAATGTCAGTGCAATTAAGCGTAGGCATGTGCAACCTTTGATAATTGTATATTAATTTTATGAGGGAACTAACTCTTGCGTATTTCAAAACCAACGTTCAACAAAAACCGATAGAAAAAGTTCCACAACTAGATGCCGGCACACATCATATAGTTGCAACTGTCAGTTGTGTGCATGTCCACTTTTTCGCTCTCCTAATCTAGTGTTTGACAGTTGACGGTAGTGTGCGAGAGCAAAAAGAACCTTCGTCCGGGACTAAAAACAAAATTTTTCCGAGCAAGGTTTTGTGGAAAATAAAACCCATTCCGAACCATGTAATCGCGAAATAAGTTACATTAACACAGAGACCGCATAATAACCAAGTTAACGACTAAACAAATTTGCACCATGGCATCGATTTTGGACATGAGGACAAATGTGAACCCCAGCACTTTCGATTACTGGTCGCAGGAAATTACCAATTTTTTTACACCACTCAAGTACTTACTGGCAAATACAAGATTCGAAGTGTTGCTGAAGGACGTGAACGTAAATTATCTTGTGAATACCGTGTTTTGGATTTTCCTAATGTTCACATTGGGTTTCTACGGATTTAATCGTCTGTTTCACGTAAGTTTCGGTATACGCGGCAATTTAAGGAATTTTTCTTCCCTCGTAGAATTTTTCTATTTTTATTTGTTTTTCTTTGGCGCCCGGTTAAGTGTTGGTTTGTCGATGTGTGCGTGCGGGTAGGCAGAAACCAGAAAGAGGAATGTGTCAAAAACAGCTGTTTTGTCTTATCAGTGGTGGAGTAAAGTTTATGTTTCTTTTGACGGTCTGTAGGTGGTGGTTGCGGCGATAGTGGGAATGAATGGTTGATGACATGGATGAAACCGGAAACGGTTAATTACTCGAAATTTGAACTGAATCCTACATCCTGTCATTTCGTATGAGGCAATTGAAATGAAATACAAATTTATATTTAGCTGGCCGAGAGCTAAGCATTATTTTTAACCTTCAATATAAGTAATTTAAGGTTAAGGCTGATTTTGTTTCGTAGTAGTAGCCCATTTCTTAAACATAAATAAAGTAAAACTCCTAATCTCTCCCATTTCAGATCTTTTTAAAATCACCCAACGTCAAGTTCTACAAGCGTAAGCAGTTTGCTCGGTCTATCTGGAACATCGCCTTCTATGCAGCATCCACAATATTTCTGTATTACTACAACGAATACATGATCTCACCGCAGTTGGTCAGAAACGCTGGCCGACTTTTCCCCACCTATGAAAACACAATCTTCTACAAATCTCAGTCGTGTGAGAAGTTTCAACTCTACTCTCTATTTATTATAACTTTCTACCTCCATGGCGCAATGTTGGACACCAAAGAATGCGATTTTTCCGAAGCAGCATCAAAGACACTTTACGCGTTGGCCTTGACCGCAATCAATGGATACAAGTAAAAAAATGGGCTTTCTGGAATCCAAATAAATGGTTTTCTTTTGAAATTTCAGGTTTGAGAACTATTTTGTCGGGTTGAACCTGAATTTGGGTGTTTACAACATCATAACCGAGTGTTTGTTCCTCCTGGCTCTGCAGAACTCGCATCGAAACCGCTTGGTGTATCAGGTTTTCCTCGGACTGAGGATCGCTTCATGGTAAGGGGGGTTACCGCTAATAAAGAACGGTAATGGTAAAATTTGCTTTTACAGGTCTCATGTCTTCATCAGCTTGCTTCCCTTCAAATACCTTGTCCCAACTCTGTTCGCCAAAAACTTCAAAATCCTCTTAAACGTAGTCATATGGCTGTGGTACGGCTTGTCCATATGGAACTCACCTGTATTGCAATATTTCTACCACCAAATCTATCACAATTCTCCAATCGACTGCTCAGGCGAAGGATCTGCTGCTAGGTAAGTCGTTCCATAGCGTCTGTCAACACAAATTTCTCACAAACCCACCTCCTTAGGTGCATTCTGCTGAAAGACTCTAGCGAGCATCGACACTTCAAAGCGCTGAAGAAAGCCTACTACGAGGTGAAACTGGCGCATGAAAAGCTCACAGCATCTGCCCCTGCTGCATCCACTTCAGAAAGCTCCTCGGCGAAAACCTTTCAAGCTATAAAATGTATGTTGGAACATATTGGCTTTTATAGTTTAATCAAATCTTTCCACCTAGGCATCATGACACTCAAACGCAAACTTAAACGCATTCGTGAAGGGCGCGGCGAGACCGCCTATGACACCGAGGATGATCTGACTCCCGATATAACCGCCGAAGCTGAATAAAATTGAAACACTATGACACGAAGCAGCTCAACTAGGCTACATGACTTATTATCTCTACTCTTTCCAATTAATAAGAAAAGAAGAAACTACATGATTACCTTGTGATATACTAGGGACGAATTACGTTGTGCAACACTCGGTTTTTTCTTTCGTTTGATTGCTCTCCCACTCAAGACTTTATTTTGTTGTTGTTCGGACCGACAAGTCTGAATCTCAATGTTTTGATTCCTAACCTACCACTTAGTAGATAGTCCTAAGACGAAAACCCATTTCCTAGCACCATAAAAGACAGTTATTGTGTTGATGACCTTTGTATTCCTTTGTTGATTTTATTTTCTGTTCCTTTCTGCGTTCCTTTGAATACTGTTTGTTAGTTTTTTTATTAGTTAAATATTAGTGTGAAGTTAATTGTATAGCTATGAATATAAACAAATATACACAAATGCAAGATATTATTGTTGAACATTCATTTGGTGTTGTTTTATTGATGGTGGAGGTGGTTCTTGCGTACCTACTGCGTTCTGTCCGACCTGAGATTGTGTGAATTCTGTTGCCATTTCAATGTCAAAGTAGTGCGATGAATGCCTTAGCTTTTAATTGAATGGAAATAGACAACAGAGAAGTGGTCGTAGTGGTTAGCTGGTACAAACGGAGCAATACGAGTGGAAAGATACCCCGACGAAGAGAAGTCAGGTAGATAGTCATACACGGGGCTCCAAGCATGGTCTCACAATGCGAAGACCACAATAATCAATTAACAAAATGTAAATTCTGTTTCATTTGGGAGATTTTTTTTTTAAAACATCGGCCAATGAAAACCGCGTTTGGTATTATCTACTATACATCTGATGCCTAAAGTGCATTTGCTAATTAAAAAAAACTTTGATTACAGCCTACAAAAATGATGCCGGCAAAGAAACAATGTTACTAGACTGTGCGGCAAATAACTACATGAATGTGACCTGTTTGCAATGTTCAAGTAACTCAACCGTAACATTTGTTAAGTGTCGGTAACGCTAAATTACCAGGGCAACCTGCCTGAAATAAAACTCTTTACCAAACAAATTCAAACAACATTTTAAAATCATCTCATTTTTTATTGATTTCTTGTTCGTTTTTTGTTTGTTCATCATTATGACTTATTTATTAATCATTACGTTATTTCCTGTTTTAAATTTTTCTGTGTTCGTTTAAATACTTTTTGCTCAAATATATGTTACTTACAATTTATATATCATTTTGGTTTTCCTTCAAACTTAGCTATAGATTTTTGTTTTTCTTCAAATTTACATAGGTACTTACAACAATTGTTCGTTAAATTTACATACATATGTGAGTGTATATATTTATCCGTTTTTGCTTTGAGAAACACAAATTCAGAGATGCTTAGGTTAAATTTTGTTTGTCGTACAATGTTAATTTTTTAACTTTAACGAAACCCCAATAAAGTGTAAGTGAAGTGTTTTTCTGTCCCCTTATTTAGTTTATTTATTATCCTATTATGCCTAGTTGAAAATTTCATAATATATTTAACAAATTTTTTTATATGATTTTCGTACTTAATTCTGCTTTGTGTTGTTGTTAAGAATTTTGCTACGATTCTCAAACAAATTCCAAAAAACAAAATTTGTTATCAAATTTATAATCTAATGATATATTTATGAAGTTTTCTTTGAATACATATCTATAGTAGTTTACTTTAAGTTTTCCTTGTTTATTATGTTGTGAGAACCAATATTTGCTAAACATTATATTTTATATTTGACTGGTCCGTTCCAGGGTGATACAGAAAGAAGGCGAAACGTACAAAAAATCAAATTATACACAAAACTTTTTTATTTTATAAATATGTAACAGTGTTTTAAAGTATTTTCGTTTTATTATTTACTTCTCAATAACATGAATATACATTTTTATATTTTTAATATTTTGTGTTCATGTTTTTTGTTTTTTCGTTCTTTAATAAATCTTGGTCAATTCGATTAACCACTTTATCACATAAGATTCCGTTGTTTTTGCAAATTTAAATTTTTTTATTTGAAGTACAGTAATTTTAGGGATTCTTTTTTTTAATACAAAAATTTACGGAATTTCTTCGATATAAAAAATGAGTTTCATTTGTTTTTATTTTTACAAAAGTGCAATGGAAATATAAAAAGGATTAGAAAACTAATATTTCTTTTTATTCATAGAGAGAAAACCTGGAAAAATGTTTAGTTGTAATTTTTTCAGTGTTTAGATTAGATTTTGTATAGTTTTTCTCCAATTCTCCAATGATAAGTTTAGTTTTAAAATTAAAGAGAAATAACATTTTTGTTTGTCTACGAATCTAAAACCAAATTTTGGTTTGCCTAAGATTAGGAGATTTAGAACTCATTGCTTTATTTTCTTCAAGAATTTTTACAGATTTGCTTATTTTTTTCTTAGACTAGAACTAGATAATAAATGTAGATTTAAAGTTAGATTAGGTACAAAAAAATACAATTGGAAGTGGAGGGCGACTTTCTTCAATGGAAGGTGAGAAGACTATTGTTTTTTTGTTGTTTAGGCCAATTGTGTGCACTTACTAAGTCAGCGAATGGATGTTAAACAACTTGCATTTAGAATGAGGTAATGCGAATAGTTAACAATCATTTTAACTTGGAATGTTGTGTAATTCAGTTTGTAAAGAATGTTTTGTTGGGCTTGCACTGGCTGGGGGAGAGATAACCTCAATTTGCGTCGTGAAAATGTTCGTTTGCATTTTTGACGCACATTTCTGGAGAGCAGAACTTTGCAAGTAAATTACTTGCCTTCATGCTGGGAGAACGTTTGATATTTTTTTACGGACATTCAATAATACCAAAATTGGGTTTAAAGAAGTCTCGCATATACCTACCTTTTATGAAGGAGATGAATGAACATATTTTAAGACGATAAAGGGCCAAAATATACCCTCCAAAATGTGGGTACAAGTTCACTATAAGCAGTTTCCCACTACTAATACAAATTTGGTACACGAAGAGTATACTCTGAGCTGCCATCTGGTTATCACATTCGAGCTTCAAAAAGAAACAGAACTAGCTAAACTGGCAAATACTTTCACCAACTGAAAATTAAGCTACACAACTGACGGATAAACAGACTTCTATACAAATAAAAAAAGAACGCCCAGTTTACAAACGTGGATAGATGAAATCAAATGCCCTAGAGCCACCCGCCTGCGAATAAATATACATAATCAAGGGGAAGATTCAGCTTATTTGCCTATCATTCCTAATGTAGTTTGCATATTCTTTCTCCATGCATTTGTACATTATTTTATTCCATCGCGTGGGTTTTGATAAATCGGCGATGATTCTTCCATTGAAATTGACTGTACCACGTCAATGATTTCACACGATTTATGTACCGGCAAGTCGATGGAAAAACACCTAAAAAGACCTATTCTACCAAAGCCTTCAGAAATCCGCCAACACCTTGGCGCAACCAGGCAAAACTCATGGCAAAAATTTAGAGGATACCCAGAGCTATATAAGTTTAATTTAATTGCCGGTTTGTTTATAATAATTTGTTTATGATGTGATCATTAATACTAGCTCTCTAATTGCAGTTCACATGTTTGCCACTCTCATCCTGATTGACCGCATTTGGCAATGATTGTGCGAACCGAATATACGTTTACTGACGCAACCGCCACTAATTCATTTTGTGCGAAATAATTAATTTCGTCCCTGCCTCTAGCAGATCCGGCAACCATCCCATCCATCTGTGTTCCCAAACAACAACAACAAAAAGCATAAAATAGATCATAACATCAAACAAAGAAAAAAAAAATAAAACCGAATAAATCCTGCGGTCCTCCGCCAAGAGCCATAGTCCATAGCAGAATTTATGCGAATGGGACAGTGAATGAGAATCATCGCGACTCACAATCACTATACGATGAGACAACGATGTCCTCTGGCTGTGTCCACGCTCGAGGGTTCCATTTCTAAAATACGTATACCAGTGCGGGACGCTTCCGTGTCCCGCCGCAGCCCCTATCCATAGGTTGATGTTGAGGCTAACTTCGGGATTTTTGCACGATGGATTCGGTCAGATTATGATGTGTACGAGCTTTGAATTTACGAATTTGTGAACGTAGGTTATTCGGCTTCACCATTTTTTTTTTCCAATGGCATGCCACAAAAGGCTTTGCGGAACAAAACTGTACCCACCAGAAGTAGTTTTTGAATTTGATTCTGGTTCTGCTTGTGAAGTATACATACTCACACACAAGGGGGACCAGTCGAGCGACTTGGCCATTTGTCAAAGTTAGTTGTCCAGCGATTGTCCCACAACGAGAAACCTAATGGCTCAGCTGATCCCATTCTCTAATTGAAAATAAAAGCTTTGTATGCATGGATTAATTTGTATAACATTGTCGGTTGTGCTGGCAAACCGCAGGATATTAAAAATTGTTTCGTTCTGCTGGAGGGTCATTTCGAAATGCTGTGTATCGTTTGAGGGCGATCGGGTTTAGAGTGAGTGGCTTTTGGTTAAGGGCCAATTAGAATTTTCGGATTTTATTTCATGAAATCCTTGATAGTTATTTAATTGAAATAGAAACAGTTGGATATTGGATAACTGCGAACTGTTGTTTTCACTTAAGTTGTTGGGAAATTATATAAAGGGTTTTCCAATGCGAGGTGTTATTGTGAATGATTAGCTATTTCGGTAGCTGTCACTTTTGAAGCGTTTATTCTGTGACATTTGACTAGTAGAAACTACGCCATTACTAAAAATGGAACGATACACGCTTCAACAACGCATTGAAATTATTAAAATTCACTACAAAAATGATGAAAATCTTGCCGTCACAGTTCGCAAAACTAAAGCATTTTTTGGTCGTCGTGAAGCACCTTGTCGGACCGCAATACAGAAATTGGTGGAAAAAATCGAGCTGTTGGGACAAGTTAGTGATGTGAAGAATAAAACCCGTACACGTCGATCAAGATCAACTGAGAATATTGCTGCTGTAGCCCAAAGTGTTGAAGAAAACCCAGGTTTATCCATTCCTCGTCGTTCTTTGGAATTGGGCATTCCACAAACGTCATTACACCGTATTTTGCATAAAGAGTTGGATGGTATTGATCTGGACAACGTTTACGTTCAACAAGACGGCGCAACGTGCCACACAAGCAACGAAAGCATTGATCTTTTACGGGAAAAGTTTCCGGACAGTGTTATCTCTCGAAGAGGTTATCATGACATGTAATCTTCTCGACTGTTGAAGAAAAATTAAGAGGTTGCAAATACATTAGACAAACATACAAGACAAGAATCCAGAAAATCACCTTTTAATAGGGATATCCTGTAATACAACAATAAGTTTCCTATAAAACAATTGACATAACAACGAATGCCTCCGGAAGAATCGGTTGCGATTCGTGAAGACAAACGCGAAGAACTAAACGCGAATATCAGGAGTAAGCTCACGCGAATTCATTGATGAAGATAATGCAAATTACCAGGGGAATAATATGCAGGTGTATTATGCGAGTGAACAGAATATACTCAATTTTTCTTCACCGATTTCTGTAAGGATTTTAAATGCTTGAATAACTACTTCTTGGGCATTTTCGTAGTAGGTACGTACCATAGATTATGCTTTGCAGGCACTCAGAAAAACCAAAACACGTTGTTGTTCCAATCAAGCGTTATCCGATAGCAAAAACTGATCAGCCGTAAGCGTTATTTGTACATGCGAGTTCTGACACAAACTCTTAAAGAATTCAATTCGCCAGGATGACAGCTCTCTGCAGTTAAATTTGCCTCCAAGTTGTTTTCATTTGTTCATTGTGGCCCCATCCTAGGGGGATACTAAAATCAAAATTCTCGTCTTTCACAGCGACATTAAATCAATTTCTCTGCGCCGAATAATAAGGGATCAAAACTTTGCGTATTCCATACAATAGATTGGAACAGAACAAAAGTCGCTGCTGGTGCTCTTGATATATTTAAGACTCCCTGTAGACAGTGCCAATCCGTTGATATCTACATTCAGAAGCCTATCGCGTCTAGCTGTACAAAGGACATACCCATCGTTTGCTTTTGCAATTTTTATGCTCTCTTGGTGGCGAATTATCGGGGATTATAATGGAAAAGGACGTCGGCTCCTGCAAAGCAGAATCTTTTTTCTTTACTTGCTTTGCTGTGAGTTCTTGAGCCGAAGCGGCTTTGGCAATAGCATCCCTTTCAACACACTATCTCGCACATATAGATGAGGGCATGCGATAGAGGATAGACTAACAATGTCGGACGGGACGTCGTGTGAAATTTAGTAGATCGATTTCCATAATGCAAGGCATGCGGGGAGGGCGACAGCCGACAAAAAACAACAAAGTCAAAAAGAGAGACAGCGCGAGAGAGGGAGTGAGCGAGAAATGTTAATGCGACGCGGCTGGAGATGATGATAATGACGGCCATCATATCCCCATTATCGTTCACCAGGCGTAATGGGTCCGGACATTATAATGTCTACTGCTTCTCGAGTGCTATCTGCTCTGTTGAATGAACTTTTTGTATATATTTGTGCGAATTTATTAATGAGAAACAGTCTTGAGAGGTATATGGCATAGTGGGATTAGGAGCGCGTTGTCGATTGTAGACTTTGAAATTTTAAATTTAATGAAAATATTTTTTCTTTGTCGCCATCAGTTTATGCATGAAAAAATGGAAGAGATAAGTTAGAATGAGTGTGTTGATAAATTCAATGATAATTGTTTTGCGTGTAGAAGGCGAACTTTAGATTGAGTCTGTTGTTTGTTTTTTTGTGTGTACAGGTGTTCGGTTTTGAAGTGTGGTTATGTTTAGGAATGAGGGTTTCAAAAGTTAATAGAAAATTCGGATTGGCACAATCGTATTTTACTTTGCTGCAAGGAGTTTGCGCAACCGCTGTCATATATGACAAGAAGCATTGATCAACAACAGTAGATATTTGTTGGCAGAGCTAGCACTAAGCATGGACATTGCATGAGAACAACTTCGCACCATAAGCACCATCTTCGTCGACTTCTTAATGACTACGCTTGACAGGACGGAACCATCCCATGTTTAGGTCAAGTTTTCTGATTGGGCGCTTTTCAAAGACGTTTTTCCAATTAAAACTGATTCCTAAATATTCCTCCATGATTTATGTCTAACAACAGCTGACTTTGGGATGAAATACTGCAGCATTTCGGCAACAAACGACTTTTGGCTGACTTAGAATTGGATTTACTCTTCTCTAGCAAATAAATCAGCGAAGAATGTTCTGAAGATTTTGATGACTTCTTTGAACAATGGACGTGTTGAACATACCCAAGTTTTCCTCTTATGAGACTACTACGCCATTTAACACGTATAAACATTATAATGAAATCCTAGCGATATAAACTAATTTTTAAAGACACTTTGCCTTCTACTTAACTTAATCTAATTTTGTTCCTTTTTATCTTTATGGATTCATCAAATAAAGTTAAGTTTTTGGATTATAAAAATTATCCTTTTTTATTTCAACCATACTAAAGGGTGATTTTTTAGCTGGTTTGGTTTTGGAAACACTGGTTTTGACAGCTGACGTGTGTTTAGTACCTTGTGTCACTGTCAAACAGCTTCAGTTTGGTTTGCAATTTAACCATGGATCGTCTTACAAATGAACAACGCATGCAAATTATTGAATTTTACTATCAAAATTCGTGCTCGGTTCGAAATGTTCATCGCGCGCTGCTTCCATTTTATGATCGGCATTCTCGACCTTCTGAGCAGTCTATTCGGAAGATTGTGACCAAATTTCGCACCAAATTTACTTTGTTGGACATTAAACCACCAACACGTTTACGTACTGTGCGTAGTGAAGAAAATATTGCGGCCGTATCAGCTAGTGTGACAGAAGACCGCGAAATGTCGATTCGGCGCCGTTCCCAGCAGTTAGGCCTTTGTTACAGCACTACGTGGAAAATTTTGCGGAAGGATTTGGGCGTAAAGCCTTTTAAGATACAGCTGGTGCAAGAACTAAAGCCAGCCGACCTACCACAACGCCGAATTTTTGGTGAATGGGCTCTTGGAAAGCTGGCCGAGGATCCGCTTTTTTATCGAAAAATTGTGTTCAGCGATGAGGCTCATTTTTGGTTGAATGGGTACGTAAATAAGCAAAATTGCCGCATTTGGAGTGAAGATCAGCCAGAAGCATTGCAACAGCTACCAATGCATCCCGAAAAAGCCACTGTTTGGTGCGGCATTATTGGGCCATATTTCTTCAAAGATGATGCGAATCGCAGCGTTGCTGTCAATGGTGAACGCTACCGAGCGATGATAACAAACTTTTTTTTGCCCGAAATGGAAGTTCTTGACTTGCATGATATGTGGTTTCAACAAGACGGTGCCACATGCCACACAGCACGCGAAACAATGGCACAATTGCGAGGCGATTTTGGTGAACAGTTAATTTCACGTTTCGGGCCGGTCAATTGGCCGCCTAGATCGTGCGATTTGACACCATTAGATTATTTTTTGTGGGGGTATGCCAAGGCTAATGTGTATAGGGACAAGCCCGCTTCGATTGACGCACTGGAAGCCAACATCCATGCATTCATTCGTGAGATACCGGCCAATATGTGTGAAAGAGTATGCCAAAATTGGACTCAGCGGATGGGCTACCTGAGACGCAGCCGCGGTCAACATTTGCATGAAATTATCTTTAAACATTAAATTGCAAGGTTCAAACTATCGATTCAAATAAATATTTCATTCATTTTTTCGAATTTTTTGTGTTATTTTTTTAAAAAAAGTTCTAAACCTCTTAAAAAATCACCCTTTACTACAGGACCATACTGGAGCATACTGCCTCGATGAAAGTATGGAGCACAGAAATAGACTTAAAAATCCTTTACTGCGTTTGTGACATTTACGAATTTTCCAGAAATGGATCACTCATGGCGATAGCTTCGGCTGAAATCTAAACGTACAAACAAGAGCGCCGCATGGTTAAAGCGTTTTCTTGGTCAAAAGTTTGAAAAATCAAATCACAAAAAGCTCAGCTGAAAGCAATAGTAGACAGCGCTTCAATAAATTGCATAGATAATGACATTGAATAAGGTATTTAATTTACCACACCATAGAGCTTAGAGCCATAGCAAAACTCGAAACTCCTCAATCCGTTGTACGATCATTGAACCCGATGGTGTTTGCATTCCGAAACTTATTTTTGGTGTATAACAGTTGTCAGTGGTTATGCGACGCACGAGCTAGATCTCTAAGCAGGAGCTTTAGCAAGCTTATTTGAACCTTGATCTGCGTTGCAGAACTTATACCCTTTTCACACCGAGCCGAAATTTAACGGTTTTCGCGAAAACACTCGAAAACTTAATCGAAAACAAAAGTATTCCCATACAGGCCGTTTTCCACGAACACGACTTCGTTGGGTCGTTGAAACAAACAGACACACCTTTCCCAATATTTAGCAAATTCAGCAGAATAGCTGACCGAACAAATGTTACAACTCACAACTTGAAATCATTTTCCACAATTAATTGATGGGCTCATATTATTCTTAAATGCACTAAATTCATTTTATTTGTTATTTAATGCGATCGAAATTTATTACCAAAACAGTTGGCAACGAAGTTGAACGACTAGTCTCTCATAGATGAGATAGGAACGCCGAACGAAAACTAGTTGGTGGTCGGTGTGAATGCATCGACGAGTTTTGAAAAGACTTTAACATTCATGAGCCTCAAAAACTTCAAAAAGTGTATGGCTTTGGCGACGCTCTCATTCGGTAGAAGGGGCTTCTTATCGAAAAGCAAGTATTCGATTGAAAAGTGTTCCTGTTACAACTCCATTCAGCTGTTTTACATATATTTACAAAAGCCACGTCAGTATTGAATATAAAAGTAATTCCTCGTTGGACTGATTCCAGTAACGGTTTGCTTTTGATTTAGGACAATCCTACAAGGTGACAGGGTTTCGTACGGAAATGTCTCTCTCAAACACAATCAAGCTGATTATGCGTCAAACCACTACGAAAGCCATCTAAAAAATTGCTTCCTGCGTAGTTGGCTGCAAGTCATATATGAAACTTGGATACAAACGCAGGTCTAGAGAAACGTTTGCCGATAGTAGTTTAGCACAAACAAAAATTCACCACTTATTGGGATCTTATAAGTAAATTTAGCGATCTAGAAAATTATTGTCCAAAAATTGCAAACAGATAAAATGTTTCATAAAATCTAGGGTCAGGTTTAAGACAGGCTTGCACAATATTTACTTGTAACATTTTGAAACCCAAAATTCGCCAACATCTACCATAATCTTCAACATCTCAAATACGAAACTACCTACGCAAGACAATATAACTCCCAATGTGGTAGGCCATTCGGGGGTCTTTCCCGCTGCCAATCAAAAAAAGAAAACCCTCCTAAATGGATTTGAGAACTGTTCTTCCGGAGAAATTGAAGAACACGCCAGAAAAACTTCAACCAAATCAATGAACGACTTTCAAAGATTGCCCCCACTCCCGCCCAAACATACTAACAACGAAAATAACTACAATACATAAATCCTGAAATCTCTTTTTTGTTTAATGGACTGTCACGTCGATACAATTCCAATAAACTTCTTCGGAGGGAATTGATGTATCCGTTCCTCCCAAAGACATACCATTATCCACATTTCAACTGGTGAACCATTTCCAAGGTCCTTCTGACCAAAGTAACAGAACGGGGGCAGCAATATGAATAAAAGCCAAAAAGAATAAATTTAAAAGTTTTCTTTAAAAAATAAAAGAAGTCACAACACACGCACAAACAGACAGTCGCAATCAAAACAACAAGCATCATTAATCAAAGAAATATATAGAGAAAAATGAACCAACAGAAGCGAGATAGTAGAAGACAAATAAAAAATGAGCTTGTTCCACACGGTTTTTGTTATTTTTTTCCTGGATCTGGTGGATGGCTTTTCAAAGCCAACAAGGATTTCCACGATGACGATGATTTTTCTTCATCATACATCGCAGGACACGTCGTTCAGTTTATTCTGGGATATATGGTATATATTTATGTACAGGAGCAAACCGAAGAAGATTTTCACTGCGTAGGACCGGTGGTCGGTGAGGAATATTGTCTTTCGCATTCTCTGTAAGAGCTGCGAACTCCAGGTAAGCAATCTCGTTTATGTCCGTTTTTTGCTTAGCTCTGGCTCTTGGTGGCTGAGAACTGAAGTTAACTTAAAATAAATCGAATGAGTATGAGAAACGGAAAAGGTGAATAAAGTCAAATATAAATTGAAACACTGCTCATGATTTCAGGGGAAATAAACGCTTGAGTTAGGATGGATATAAAATGTTTCGTGTTTCGAGAAATTCTTTCTTTTTCTTGTTTTTAAATTTAAACCTATAGTTTAGTCAATTATGTGAGATATCTAGAAATTCACAGGATGGGCGTGTGGTTGGGATACTGTCCTGATGGAATGTGATATGCATAAATGCGTTTCGTGTTTTGCTCTTGAAGAGTGTGATCAGAAGGAGTTTGTGAATTATTTCAACCTGTTTGTCAATATATGATTCTTAGAAAACAGTTAATTTAGTTCAGTTCTGTATGGCTTGCAACTCAAAGTAGGTCCCTTTTAAAGTTTCAAATTTAAATTCATATCACACAAATCTTTTTTGTCTAGGTGTCTTCTCATTTGCTGCTCAAAATGAATTGAACCACTGAACTAACCAAACCTCTATATAAGGCCTTTTTAAGAATTCGCCAGTCATGTAGGTGAAAAATATATTCAAAACAGAACAAACCAGTAAACAGTTGAGACGACTTTTGTATTAAAAAATTGCAAAATATTTACGAAAAAGTAGAGATTGGGGAGAATAGAGCAAATATCGGAGCGTCGTATTAACTTTCGGAAATCGTAACATTTACGATAAATACGATCACATAACAACGCTGTCTGTAGGTAATAGGCATGCAAGAATGACATCTAAATGAGAAGCGAACTGTATGAGTACAAAGATATCGATGTTGTCCAAAAAAGCGGACAAAAGGATCAACAAATCCTAGCGCCCATGCTTGAGATGAAAACCAAGCTAAATACCGTCTGTGAGAGCTCGTTCAGTAGGTAAGCAATTTATACCTATTGCATACACTTTGGCGGTGTTTCTAGTACACTATACTCATTTCATTGAATAAAGGGTTTGTTTGTTTGTTTGTTTTATTTAATGTCTTTCTCAGCAGAGAAAATTAAATCAGTCAAGAAAACAGAGCAACGAAGACATTGCTTTTTAACAACAAAAAAACTATCCATCACGAAATACTTCTTTTCATACATATGTTTGCATTCTTTTTCGTTCAATCTATACTTATAATAAAACTGTAGACAATTTTTTTGTTACCTAATGGCGTGAAAACTACTGCACAGATTTCGATGAAACTTTTTTTGAAATGTTCCTTAAGATTCTGTGCAACATGTAGGCTATTCCTTTCATTGCCATGCCTATTTTTTGGAGCGTTTTTGACCAAAATGTGTTTTTTTTCTGACTTTACTGCCTTTAACTCGCCATTGCTCAGATAATTCTTAATCAATGCAAACAAAACAAAATACTTAGGAGAGCCAACACTTTTATTGTTATTTCAAGCCATCAATCAGCTTTCTATGTCCTTTAGAAGCTGAGCTACAACCTAAAATCTAGCCTGAAAAAAATAAATTTATTTTCTCAAATCGAATATTATCAGCAGCCGCGGTTCTTGATCGTTGTTCTGCTTTGGGGTGGTTTGGTGGCGCACATCGCACAGGCATATTCATATGAAAAAAAAACTGCGTGGTGTTTTCTCCAAATTAAGTGAAACAAAAGAGAAGTATGGGACGAGAATATACATATGTAAATATATTGAATCAACAGCAACAATGTGTTTCTGAGGAAATGCGCAGATGGCTGATGACGATTGACGTGTGGTGATCAGCGTTGCCATAAGTGCAGATTTGTCTGCATTTTGCAGATTTTCAACCTTGCTGCATGTTTTTAAAAACCAGAAATCTGAGCTTCAGATTTTGTCTGCATCCGCAATAATATATTTTGTTCTTTTTAACAAATTTTAACACTTGATTTCGCTGTATGCTGTTATTTTCGTATTCAGCTTTTTTGTTTTTTTGTTATTGTTACATACATAAAAAAAAATTTTTTTGACGGAAGATTTTTCTATAGAAAACATTTGTATGGCAACATTGGTGGTGATGGACGTATGGTGGAGGTGGTGCATATAGAAATTGAGTTCATGGTTTTTGTTTTAGTGGTTGTTATAGTATCTACGTTGATACCTACAGTATAGAATTGAAGAATTCAAGAAGTAAAGACGATATATGTAGGTGAATTATGTTGTTTGATTTACGTATTGTTGGTGTAGATACAAATTTCCGTTCACGCTTTTGTTTTAGTGGTTGTTTTGATATTGCCTACGTTGTACCTACAGTAAGGATTAAGGAAGTGAAACTTAAGTACTTATGCTGTTGAATTTAATTTTCTTAAATTGGTGTTTTAGGTAAATAGATTTGTTTGATTTATTGTTTCACATTGACAATGTTCACCGCTTTGTTTTAGCTAGACTGTTGATTTTAAACAAATATGCCGTTGAGGAAACGGTCAAATCTTTCTCAAAGCTCAACAAGATCTAGAAAAATGAGACGAGTTAGATTACAGAAAAGGGATGAAAAATATCAGACCGCATCGTTACACAGAAACACATATAATCCGTGGGTAAATAAAATCCGAAGTGGATTTTATTACACCAAAGAAATGAATTATGCCGAATTTGCTGGTATCGGTGGTATGACTCAGGCCTGTGATCATTGCCAAGCTCTTAAATGGACAAGGGAGTCGAAAGGACTATGCTGCTCAGAAATTACACAGTCTCACGCCGCGTACGAAGTTGCGGGCACAGCTAGTATAGAATAAAAACTTACTTACCTAAACTGAAAAAAGGGTCATTTTGTTCGTTTTTCAAAAAGTTTACCTACAGTATCATAAGCACATTCTACCAGGAAGTTCTCAACATAGGCTGCACATTCATTTTCCCAAGCGCTACAAGTTAACCCGTTCCAAGTCACTTCTACTTGGAAACAGAACCAAACGCAAATCTCACAAGTGTCAAGAAGAGTGTAGTTCTTGTTAACGCATGCAAAAGATTCTAAATAACGTTGCCTTCCCGCAGACAACGAAATGATCACGAAAAGAACCTTAAGCCTTTCTAACATATGTATGTTTATACTTTTTTTGCAAAGCGATAACCTACGATTTTTTTTTGAAAGTCATATTTATTAAAAGCCGCTTTCAAAGTTTTTCCTTGTTCCACTCTGTAGTACTGTCATCTCTATGAAATTGAAATGGCGCCCAGACCAGTAAATATTTTTTCCAAAGGTTTTGTTATTAAAAAAACACTTTTTTTAATACCATAATAATAAATAAAGCTTAAAATATTTATTTTAATTGCAAAAATCAATTTCTGCTGGAGATCTACTTTCGCAATATGAAGTTCCCTTCCTGAAAGAAGTATTCAAAAGAATTAAATACGGACCTCTAAGGTAAGTTATGCAATTGAAGAAATAGATGTTACATTAAAAAAAAAGTAAGAACATTGTTGGAAACACCACCAAACAATCCTGATCACACCTCCCACTGTGGTACATAATGTTGTGGAATAGATTTTTTTTTTACAATTTTCACTACACCTACACACATGATAAGCAATTTGCCTTTTACACTTAATTGTTTTTTTTTTTTTTCTTCTGTGAAATTCGTATTAGGTACAATCTATCGTTATCCTATTATGTATATATTTGAGTTTATAATTACAATTCATTTTTTAAGTTTAAATTTGTTTTCAAATATCTAAAACTTAGTTAGTTGTAAATTTTACAATAAATTCAATTTTCTATTTTTAATTTGCCTTAAGTGTAATTTTCTTCATCTAATTTTGGTAACAAAAATCTATAATTATATTGTTTTCTTATTCGTTTTACAAGTTTAATATTATGTGTGGGATTTTTTTTAATAGTTAATTGGTTTATCCTAAGAATTCGCAGACACTTTCTCGCAGGCGGAAATTATTGATTTTCATCTTTAACTTCGACGACCTATTGACAAATTCCGCCACAACAAAATGATGGAATGACGTTGACAACTCATTGAAGGACCAACAACCCACAGGAGAGAACCTTTTGATATTATTTTGTGACAGGGCATAGTTGCAATTTGGAGCAACATTTAAATTGATCCCCCTTTGGCATAATTTCAGCATAATGTCAAACTGACAGTAGTTGTTGGCAAAGTGATTTCCGTTGCAAGAAGGCAGAATTGTATTGGAATTGAAATGAGGTTGCAATATGCGTTTGTGTGTGGGTGGAGAGATTGATTGATTTCCGCAAATAAATCGTTTGACTTCGTGTTTTGAGTCGGTTGTCATAGAAAGTTATTGGCAGTGCCTTTATTGGTAGTAACTTTTGTGCGAAACATCTAACGAAACGGATCAAGTGCTGATAAATTTTAACATCAGCTAGAAAAGCAGTGAATTTGAATGAAAGTGTCAGCTTTGCAGCGTCGAATTATTTTCGTGTCGTTTTGACCGCAAAATTCTTCAAGAGATTTTAGCTCTCAATTGCATTTTCGGTACGAACATTTACATTCAGTAATTTAAGATGTCCAGCTCGTGGATACCAAACACCCAGCGAGAATGGTCCTCTATGCTGTGGCTGTCAGGAAAGTCGCAGTTAAAAATCTTATATATAAATAGGCGAAGTCAAATAGTTAAGAACCACTTTTACTGCCTTAAACACAATATAGTTACTTGCCTTTTTTTTGGGAAGGTTGTTCTAGAGATGTAATGCTCTGTGTAATTTGTTTTCCCATATTTTTCGTATAAGCCCGGTCACTATACAATGTGAAAAACATCAAATAAAGGGTTTTCCAATGAGAGGTAGCTGTCACTTTTGAAACTTTTATTCTTTGACATTTGACAAGTAGAAACTACGCCATTACTAAAAATGGAACGATACACGCTTCAACAACGCATTGAAATTATTAAAATTCACTACAAAAATGGTGAAAATCTCGCAGTCACAGTTCGCAAAACTAAAGCATTTTTTGGTCGTCGTGAAGCACCTTGTCGGACCGCAATACAGAAATTGGTGGAAAAAATCGAGCTGTTGGGACAAGTTAGTGATGTGAAGAATAAAACCCGTACACGTCGATCAAGATCAACTGAGAATATTGCTGCTGTAGCCCAAAGTGTTGAAGAAAACCAGGTTTGTCCATTCCTCGTCGTTCTTTAGAATTGGGCATTCCACAAACGTCATTACGCCGTATTTTGCATAAAGACTTGGGTCTTAAGGCTTATAAAGTTCAGTTAACACAAGAACTCAAGCCGGCCAATCATCAACAACGCCAACAGCCCAGCGTCGATTCAAGACCTCAAAGATAAAATTCGTGAGGCTATCGAGGACATAGGGCAGCCACATTGCGATTTGGTTATGCGAAATTTTATGAAAAGGATGGTCCTGTATGCGTGCTCGTGGTGGCCATTTGGCTGATGTTGTTTTCTATTACTAACAGCGTACCTTCCTCTTTATTTTGAAATAAACATCCGATCATTTATCTCAAAAATTGACATTTTTCTTTGAATACCAAAATATTGAAACACCTTTTAGTTTGGATTCGGGATAAAATTTTGGAAATTCCTTGCATTCCTTCAAAGAGCCAACCGGATATGATTGCGCGAGGCTATAGGCGAATTATTCATGAACCGCTTGTTTTTGTGGGATCATCAATTAAGCTCCACTTCCTGGCTTACCAACAAAAAAAATTCTATTCCAGAGGAGTTCGAGAAGGGCTGACAGCGGTGTAGTTTAAAAACTCTATAATAATTGGTGTACTCCTAAATTTCACATCAAAAAAATGGATGTGCACAGTTTCGTATGCAATAGAAAACTCTGCGAAAATAGACTGACAATCGAACTTCATCGGAAATTACTACCGCGGACATTAAAGCCTCATAGTCACAAGAAAGCATAATCAACAACGTATACCTATCGTTTTAAAATGCAAGAATATGTACAAATATGCAAAACAGATAGCTCATTTTAATCTGACTTTATGATTGAGTATAAATGTCAAAATTATTTTAACTAACACTCACTTGAAATTTGTTACTGTTACCAAGAACCTCCATAAAGATGGTGAACCAATAGCCACCTTGATAGGACAACAGACACACCAAGTTCAAGAAATGAGTTTCCTTCGTCGAACAAAAATAAACATCAACTATTTCCAGTCCCCCGCTGAAGAAAAAATCTCCAAAATGTCTATTTTTTTTCATTTGATTCATCTATTTAAGTTCCCGTGTTGTTTGCCATATCTATAGCAAAATTAATCTAATTCACCTTTAAGAATAATCGTTTTTTGTTTTGTTTTTATTTGTGTGTGTTTCATTTTTTGTTTTGCTTTAAGTATATAAATATAAATTGTATAGTAAATTTTCTTATTCCCATGTTCGTGTTGCTTGCATTTAAATTATCATACATACACTAAAAATAATATATATATATATTTTTTTTTCATATTACCTATTTACCTTTTTTTTTATTGAATTGTTTTGTTGTATTGTTGAATTTATTTGTTCGTTGTCAGATAAATTTATAACACAGGTTTGGCAATGTTCGGTTTAGCTGTTGTCGATGCAATTTCGGATAATTTAATATCGATTGGTACCCGAGTGTCGTACAAGGTTGGCGCTTGCAATATTATCCCAGCTGTTCCAACAACAACAGCTATGGTGAATATCCATAAGAATAAGCGATCCAATACCATCGCAACATACTTCCAATCTTCTTTCACCTAGAAGGGCAGTCGAAAAAAAAAAAAAAAAACATAAAAATGAGAAGGGCACAAAGATCTCCAAACAATATATTCGATTAAAGCAACAAAAAGGACACTCTCATATACAGTATTGTTATTATCATGCGATCCTGGGAAGGTATTCTCTTGCTGCTGCGAAGGCCAAAAGTTTGTGCTAGTGTCTCCATATAAGGATATTGGAAACGGAGAAACTACTGCCGTTGGATGCAAAAAAAGAAAGGATAAATCATTCTCTGGCTATACAACACATCATATGAGATTTGTAGAAATCGGAAACATCTGCTGACATTTTTATGATTTGCCATACAAAATGTTTTTTTTTTTTTTTTTTTGTGCTTTGCCATCATCATCGCGCTGACATGTATATTCGCATCCGCAGTTATTCCGACATAAAGAGAAATTGCCAGGATATTAGGAGATTTGGCATTGAATTGTGGGTTATTAGGCGTTTTCTCTTCGTCCTGCCTCCATATTATGTGTTGCGAATGCTCGTGAATGGGGTTAAGAATAATGTATTGCTACAGCTGCGGTATTTGGATGTGTAACCACAAATTGATGGGGCGTTGCTGTTGTTCGTGCGATATACAGCGAAATCGTGAGGATTTTCTTTGAATAAAATAGAATTAAGTCTGTAAAGGATGTGTCAATCGAGACAGATATCTAAATTTTTCAAGATATTGAGTAATGAGCTAATGTTGGGTTACCCATGTCGTATACGTAACTTTTTCTCTCCTTGACTAATGGCGAATTGAAACCAATTGAATTGGATGTGAATGCGTCAGCGAATTGTTGTGGTAATTATTGCGAGATGAAGGCAAGTAGTCATATATCATTGGAGATTCAGAAGTAATGAAGAAATCGGTTTTTGAATAAATTTGAGTAGTAGTGTTGGTTGAATGACGTGTAGTATTCGGAGACAGCTAGGAGCACACAATCTTTTCGAAGGTAAAATTTTAAACCACTTTTCGAGTAAAATGTGTCCTTATATCGAAAAGAAGATGCCGCTGGTGATCGGTATATGTATATACCCTCGGAGAAACACATATTACATTTTAAATGCTGCTGTTTGTTTAGCCCATTGTTTTTGTAGGAAACATGCAGAAGTTTGGTAAGCAGTTTGAACGTGCTGCTGGTTCGAACCCAAATACAAAGAATGTATAGAAATAGATATGCAAGATACCCAAAATATCTGATTTAAGGACCAGGTGGTTGTCCTAGAACTTAAATTCACATTGACCCCAAAATCACGGGGTGACTTGATCATTTTTTTAAAGGTTCTACTGTATAGCAGTCATAACGTGCAGATTATTTCAATGGCTTGATCCAAGGATGGCGAGTGCCAGATTCTTTTGTGTTATCATTCGCTTCACCTAACAAACGTGGCGCCCAAAAAGGACACAAGCTCGTGAAGAATTATGCCGTCCATTCTTTTGACAGTAGAGGCATTAAATATGCATCATGTTAAGAACTTTCTGACTGAAAATCGGAAACTGTAGATTAAGTCCTGGACCTGTCCTCGAGTATACCGGGCACTCCACTATTTATATGTGGAAACGAATAAAGGACTCAAATTTCAACATTTTGCAAAGCAATCACAACTTTTCGACTCACCCTTGTGCTCTCCTCCTCCTTTCGCGTCTGATCCGCAATGTACGTCACTCCATCCATCGCCTTGTGCAATTCAGGACATGTGTGCCATCGATGTCGCACCGTGGTGCACGATCTCCCCGAGGAACAGCACGGTGCCTGATTCTGTTGCTGCTGATGATGACTACTACTACTGGTGCCCGCTGTCCCCACAGCTGCCGACGAATGCTGTGACGGATGATGCGTGGCCTGATATTGCGCCTGAATGCTACAGCACGATTCCGCCAGTGTCGACGCAGTCGCCACGGAATTCACCGTCGTTGTGGATTTTATCACATTTGAGTTACCTAACAGATCGCACGTTGTCGTTGACTGGTGCTGCTGATGCGTATGCAATGGTGCCGGCGAGAATGTCGCCGATGACGTCGACTGCTGGCGATACAAATGATGATGCTGGTGTTGCCGCTGCTGTTCGTGATGATGATGCAGTGTGGATGTGGATGCTGATTGATGGGGATTGTAGCTGCTCATGCCGTTTGTTTGACATGAGGTCGATGTCATTTGACGAAAACGTGACGGCGTCAGCGGATGATCTAGCAAACTGCCACCCGTCTGCTGGTACTGACTGTGATGGTGGCCGTCGATCAGTGACGATGTTGTCGACGTCTGCTGATTGACAGTCGATATTGTCGATGGGTATGGCAGCGCCGTCATCTCTTCCATCAGATTGAAACTTTGTACTCTGTGCTGCAGATGAGGCGATGTACTCCGCGACGTTTTCTTTGGACTGTGGTGGAGTCTGTCGAAGAGACTATGATTCATAAGACCCATCAACATTTGGCTTACCAGTCATGGGAACTACTTACTTTGACAAGGCAACTGGTGGCGGCAGCGGTGGTATTTGATCCCTCAATTCAAGTCCATTGCATGTCCGGACCATTAGACGTCGTGATGATTGGCTGTCGGTGTTCGCAAAGAGAAAACAAAATTAAACCTGCACCAGGATGCTGCTGTCAATGCACTTACATCATCTCGCTGATTGGATAGAGTGGTCGCCGCATCACCAGTATTCGCGGCAATTGATTTATGAACACAGTACGCACCCACGGGGCCATTGTATGAGTTTGCGGCGAACGAAAGTGCACATTCAGTACGACTACTGTAACGCATATACTGTTGTGTTGAGGTTGCGCCGGCCACATACGGATGTCGCAATGCAAGGACGAAGCATGAAATTAAATTGAGGAAATCGAATAAAAATGGGAACATAAGTGGGTATATAGAATGCCCCAAGTATAGCAACCATGGCAATTCCAGTTATTTATTGTCGATAGCCCACTCAATAAGCGTGTCACACACAAAAACCCATCTATTAACCTAACGAAGGCTTTGTAAGTGAATTACGGTTGGCAGCCAGTAATTGGGTTAGTTACAAAATGGGTCAGATTATATGGGGCATGTGTGGTGACTCGTGAGGACAAGCTGCAATCTCAACGTTAATTTGTTATTGGGAAACGGCTAACCAGGCAGCCCCGGCTACTGCATATGCCCGACTTGGAAGTCCTTACTTATTGATGTTGTGTAGCGCAGAGACTTTGTGATTTATGGCCGATTACTAGGGAGGCGACATAGCCATTAGCACATGGCGAGGTAAATGATAGAACAAACGTTAATCAAAGTACGGCAGGTTTTGCGAGCTCAGACGACTATCCATTTGTCCAGAATGCCACTTGTAACAACTTTACGCAAGAGCCCTAAGGCAGTGGAAAGTGTCAGAAGCTCTACGGAGGCAGCCCCACAAACAAATAGATGTAGACAAAAACGAAAGCCCAATAAAATGGTTGACTCCGGACGGACCCTCTTCCCTACGTCCACCATGCACTATGACAGTTTCCCACCCAATTGTCCCGTCGGTATTCCAACGCACAAGAAAAAGCCTAACAACTTCCAAGCCACTGAGAAAAATCTCATAAATCTCATAAAAGTTCCTTAATTACATCGTTTCACAATCCTGACACAAATGGCCGAAAGTAACGAATGAAATTCCAACCAACTTTTCACAGCCACAAAAACGCCTACTCGCATAGTTGAGGCAACTCCCGCTCGCACTCTGTCCCTCATCTGGTAATGATCTCAACCGCACGACACCATTTCTGGCACATATCATCATCCCAGCGACACGACGAAATTACTTCCGTCTCAGCAATAGGCACAGGATGTAGAGAGGTTAAGAGGATAAGCAGGATACACTATACACTTCATACACACACGACACAGTTATCGCACCTAAGTATATTTTAATGAAAATATTTAATGACAAAATTCGGAGGCGTTACATGCCTGTCGGCGGCACCGCCGCTAGGATCTTTTGTAAAAGGAGACCATAGAAATGTTACCCTTCTAGGGGTTACGTACGTGATTAGGGCGGCAATTCACATTCTATTCTGTGTTTTGTGCAAAAAGTTGCAAGGACAACACGAAGGACCTACTTGCAAAAGGAAGGCTAAATGCATGTGTATTGTGCATGTGGGTTGTGTGGGGGAAGGTGAAAGCATTGACGCACATTTAATGTGTGTGTTGTGTTGACAAATAAAGTAATTAACATAATCAGTGACTTGTATCGACGGCGAATGGTCTGGTTAAGTGTTGTCATCGGAATTAGTGTAGGAAAGTGACTTTTTGCTTTTGAGCTAACATAAGCTTTTGTGGCTGCTCTTCATTTTTACCTATTCAGTCGATTTGTTGATCAGGTGAGCCAATATGACGGTTGATTCCGCAATGTCCTCCGGTGTATTTTTCTCAGCCCATTGCTGTGAGGGTATATGGATTTGTGTCGTCAATATGCCTCAACGAAAAGGTTCTTATACAAATTTGTAGAGCAACAGTTTCCTTTCAGTTTGCCACAAGATGGTCGACCAATTACGCTTTCGGGTGTATATAAGGATGTTACCGAGTGACACGTTTCATAAAAAGGTCCTTTTTCGTACAGTCGACAACCTGGTCACAACTTATACCATAACAGTACAAATGACTACGAAAGGGGCAGCAGGAATTCTGTCAGCGATGGAGCCAAAAATGCTTGGCCATCTTCTAGGCTCAAAGCAAAAGATAGAGCCCAGACGTTGTTCCATGAGAACCTGCCTGTTCCATACCAGCACTTAGGCAGACTGATTGCAATATACAAGGGTAGCGACGGATCGGCCCGCAAACACCAGTCGCATATCAGTTGCATGGATACTTTTTGTGCGTTTTTGATGACATGACAGCTGGATAATGACATCCATAACTGACGATAAAAACATTTATAGTTAGAGTGGTTCAAATTCCTTGTTAAAATGAGTTGCTACATGACTTTCAGTGCAGATAATAAATGGGGATCATTCGGAAGGATATTTTATTTTTTTTATTTTAATGGCTTACATCGTTCATCTTTTTCGGTTGAACATTTTAAGCCCACTCTTGGTGATCACATTTCACAAGTGTAGTAGTGACTAAAAAATAAATGAATAGTTGGCACAACGGGTCCGTAGGGACCCTAGGCCTAGTGACAGCGATAGAAGATACTCGGTATTCACTCAAGACGAGAGAAACGAAAAATAAACGTTAACTATTTATATCCCTAAGGGAGCAGTTTCTTCAACGTTATAAAAATTCCCAATTCTCGGCAATAGGCGGTGTTGACATGCAGCGTATAACTCCTAACGCCTTCGAAAACATCAAGTTGGAAGCTGCTCGAATTATTTATAATTTTACTTGGTGTGAGTTCGAGCGAAACTTAATTTCAGCTGCTTTTTTCCCTCAAATGATGGAATTTTTGCCTTAATTTCGACACAAGACAGCATTCTGAATAAAATGTAATAGAAACGGCTGTTTCTTGAAAAGAGCTGAATCCTAGAAATTTTTCTTACAATAACTGCAATCACCAGAAATTCTGTGTCTCTGCATATGATACTATCAATATTTTATCTTTACAGATACAAGATTTAAGTCCCCTTAAGCTTAGTTAGAAACAATATTCAGAGGGGGATATAACTTTAGCCTACACAAAATATTTTTTTTTGTGTCACTGACACAAACTGTTAAAATTAGCTTGAGAAAATGTCTCGTGCCATTGCTAAGTGCGATTCATTTTGGCGTGCAGTTTTGACGATTACCTAGACTTTTTTAACTGCGGTCAAATTTGTTCTTATGAATTTGATAAAGATGTATGGGAACTAGAAATAAGCTTCAGCTGCATACTACAAGGCAGTCACTTCTCAGAATCTGACAACAGAATGTACTTATCTATTTCATTTTAAGCTTAAACATGTATTACTTTTAAAAATCTGTTTTGTTGAACGTTGCAAAGCTTTAAGTCTTTAATGAAATAAAGTTAATAATAATAACAATATTAAAGTTAATTAAAAAAAAAAAAAAAACCCGCCTGAATGTAAAAAAGATTTAAAAAAGAAACTTTCAAGTATTTTTTTTTTTTTTTCTTTTAAAATTTATATTTAATTTATAAAGAATAACAATTTAATGACACCTCACTCTTCAAAATAGGTCAAGCCATTTGGGCTACAGGGCGTCACATAGGAACGTACATATGATACGCGCGAAACACATTACCCCTTCCTGTGTCCAGTCGGGTAAGAACAGAGAAAAAGGGGTACCTGTCAAGCCAGCTGAAAAACTATCAAGCCAGCTGAACAACTGTGTTTTGTGTGATGAGTATTATATAAAAGTAAAGAAGGGACTAAAATAAACTTGGCGGGTTTATTATTAAAAAAATGTATACCAAAGACGTCAAGCAGACCTAAAAAAATTATCTCCCTGCATAAAAGCACAGCTACCACGTCTAACTTTATTTTCTGAATTATAAGGGCTACGTTCGCGCTATGTTCAATGAAGACAACATAACTGCCTGGCCATGATTAATGACTTTTTATTTAAACATATGGGCGCCTTTTGATATCGTCTATTGTATTTTCTTGGTAGTGTCAGCAAGCAAATTGCTACCAAACATTTGAATGAACTTGCTTAGTCTGGAAGGTTATGCGATCGGTGAGCTTTTTTTAGAATGAAGCCTTATCCCAATATAGGGCAAACGGACCCAAGTTATACTTCTAGGAAAATTTCCTTTCAAACCAGCTCATCAGAAGTCCATTTCAAATTCGTACAAGAGACAGCTTACAAACGTACGACGATATTCAAAACAATAAAGAAAAATTAACTGGTAAAAGCAAGAAGAAAGACACCAATATACGAACTACTAGCTGAATATCCGGCACAGTTCGAGAGTAAAATTCACAAACTATTCCAAGCTAAAATAAGAACCAATATTTTACTTTTCAGCAGTTGTGGTTAGGAAACTCACTTAAAAGATTTCGAAAGCTTTTTTTGGTTTTAAAATTGTCAGCCAAAACTATGATTATATTCGTGCACCCAGTTTTCTCTACCTGTGCTTGAAGTTTCAACTTTCAGGTCCTAATAGTCTTCCTTTTTCAGAAGATTGCTTACAGAGGACATTTTTTGGATTGGAAATAGGTATTTTTTTTAAAAGTACAGCAAAGACCTTTTTTTCAAAATAGCTGCAGATATTAATTTATATTGAAGTCTGTAGAGGCAGGTAACAAAAGTCGGCCTTTTGAAAAAGTTGTTCGTATAAATTGTTGGAAAACAGGGTCTTGGATGATTTTTAAGTGAAAGTTCTTTTTGTTTTTAGCTAATTAAACTTCCCAAGTCCCATGGGATTATATTTCTTTGTTGTACTCGAACGAAAAGGTAAATTTACACGAATTTAAAATTTAGTCGTACCCTTAATTCGAAAAAGTTCCCCCTTTTGTTCCCTGAGTGAAATTTGCATTTGTTTTCAAATGGAAAATTTTTTAAAATAATAGCCGTTTTTATTATGAATCTTAAAAAGAAATTTTAACATCAGTTAAAATCATACAAAAGTTTCAGTGCTTTCGGATATACAAGAAATATTACGTAGACGTTCGATGGGTTGTTTTCTTTCACATGTGATATGAACATGGGTAAACTTTACAAAATATTTGTAATGAAAATGCGTTTTAGTTTTACTTCTAAGCAGTTATCGACTTTTTTTCTCCTTTTTTTAAGCTTGTCCCTCATTTTCCCTTTTTCGTTATAAAACCGGCAAAATTGGTGCTTCTCCCCTGAATCTGGCATCACTGGGTCTAACTGTTATGCGCTGCGCCATGATTGCTTGCTTGCGAAACACTCTTGCCTTAAACTAAACACTAATCCATTCTACTCGTAGAGACCAATTGGACAATTTTAATTAAAATTCTTCGTACAGTCATAATTCAAAAACTAAACCTAACACAATTTGTCATAGATTACACTGTCATCCCGGAGAGAATTTAAGGCTGCCACCGACCAACAGACCTCCTCATACCTGAAGCTAACCTACAATTTTTAAAAGAATTCACTTCCTCACTAACTCTTCCCCTCAGGGTTTGCTGCAAATACCTTTCGCAGGCCATAGCACCGATCTGCGGCAGACATTGCATAACATGATTATTTCCGGTCAATTTCCCATTGTTTATATAGTCTTTCGCTCTTAATACCCTCGCCTTACCTCTGCCCAATGTGAAAACATTTAAAATACCCAAGAAACACCACCCACACCGGAGCTAATTAGGTATTCAGTATTCGTCGAGAAAATTACGGCGGCCATCCCTGCAAGAATTCCGCATAATAATCGGACCACCAACTTTTGCCATAACCAACGGCACAAACAAGAAAAACCCAATAAAATATCTATAAAGTCCGAAGGACCACCGTCAAATGCAACCCGTTGCCAGACAACAAACAGCCCTACGGGACATTAATATTTAAAAGTTAAACATAAGACTCCATTTAAATCCCGCTAGAGGAAAACAGTAAAAAAAATAGTATCCACCTTCTACCGGAAGACACAAATTATTTGCTCAGATCACCTTTCGAGGGACGAAGTACCTTTCGGTTTTGGAAAATGTGCCACGAAAATATATTCAATGAACTTTCCAACTCTTGGAACCAAAAAATTCCATTCCTGTGGTGGTTTTTGGCACAGTATCTTTAATGACCCATAACTGTGAATTGCCAAGTAGCATCTCTAGGATAGGTCTACGGGGACGAGCCCCAAGCTATTCGGTCTGATGTTTTTTTTTTATTTTTTTTTATTTTGCTTACATCAATAGACGCTTCACTTACCTGAATGTATCGAGAATCATTGTAAATAGTACGAATTTTCCTAATAACGGAACAACTAATGATGTTGGGGGTATAATTTCCGCCAATAGCAAGAAGAACACAGTCAGCGAGAGTAGAATAGATATGCTTAATGATACCTGGAAAAAAGAAGAAAAGAAAAAATTACGTTTTTCCGATTAGAGCTGCTTGAGGTGAGAAACTTTTTTTCGAAGCTTCAGATGAAAGAGAGGAAAACAATTTAAAGTTGATCAAGGTGGGTAAAGGTTTTTGGTTGGAGTTGGAAGGAAGTACGGCATTGTGTGGAAGTTATGAAATTGATATGAGGTTTGCACTGTTGGAGGGTATCTACTTGTATGAGCAACTGTATACTTGAGTCTTGGTTTTTACCAAAATTTATTTGCCAATCCTTTCAAGCTATTATGTTGCCTATAGGCTGCGCTGTCATCTACTACTGATAGAGCTTGTAAGCTGTGGCATGTCAAGAGATAGAGTGAAATTCGGTGCTTTTTTGGGCTTGTTGGAACTTTTTTTACTTGATACTTGTAAGTTGGTACTTGTTTTGACTCAATACGAGCTTTTTTATTCTAAAACGAACGTGAACGTTGGAGTAGGTCAACGAAAAAAAAAAATCTGCTTTATATGCCTGCCAGAAACGGTCAACTACAATTTATTTTAGGCTAGGAAAGACTCGAAGATGCACCGAAGATAGAATGAAAGCACTGTTCCCTGTGAATGTTACACCCTATCATCGTTGGGAAAGCATGGTGGCTGATGGAAAGCTATTTTTGTCAAAGAAATGATTCCAACTTTTTGGACACGTTCAACTATACTGTCCGTACCTTTGAAAAGAATGTTTCTAATAAACAATCCCATCAAATTCTGACCTAAAAATGTTAAAAATCCTAAATAGATCCGCAAATAACTCTCTGTCTCAATAATACAGCTTTTTCTTTATGACGGAAACACATCAAGCTCTTCGAAATAGCTGAGAAAGTCCAAGCACCGAAGCGGAGTCAACAACATATACTTGAACATTTGTGTAAGCAGCTTCTAAATGTAGGTTGAAGCGATAGGCCAGCAATAGAATCGTCATCCAATCAATTGAGGACCATTTCATATAGAAGGGGTTGGCTTAGCTAGAGAACTCCGTCGGTTCTTATGGCTCATGTGAACTGATCAACTAAGGAGAGTGTATATTTTGATAGGGTGTATGTGTACCAAATCATCAACCGAAGAATAGGTTTAAGCTCCATATGCTCCACCCCCAAAAAAGGTTGTAAGACCTATGAGATCCAAGATCCAAGATCCAATAAACTGTGGGCATAGCTCAAAACGTTGCCCAGGTTTTCGGTCCGGTATATCGACCATGGACCAAACTTACATAAAGGGGATGAACCTCGAAAGCACTTCATGAGACTCATCACCTGATATCACTCAAATTCATAGCAGTAATCATAAGAACTATGTATCGCTTTGGAAAAAATTGGTTGCACGTGATCTAAGAAACGCGTTAACACCTCTAAAACTTTTGCGCATACGTACCGAATTTTAGCAGCGAGACGCGCTTTCATGACACATCTTCTATCTACCATTAGGTCAGATATAGCCCTTGGAAGTGCTACCAGTAAAAACCCTATCTACAACAGATTCGTCTAAATATCCGAACAGCTCCTCTAAGCGTACATGAGAATTGAAGTCTTGAAGTAAACGAGGATGAGTCTAAATATCTGTTGTCAATAAACAGACAAACGCCTGTTCTTAGTCTATAGGCCCCATGGTCACTTGCGTTGACCTACCTGGGAATGAACATATAATTCGCAAGCGCCATAGTAGAGCTCGAGGTCAGGCAAAAAATTACTGTAGAAGACCGCTTCAGCGAATGTGTTTGAAACTATTGATTCGACGGCTGAATCAATTTGACGTATGTTATCCTGCCAGTTCTATTTAATGCCATCAAATGCTTTGCGAGAACCATATAGGAAAAGCTGATTGGACCCTTTGAAAGAAACTGTCTTCGACTTTTCCATTTTGTCCTATGATATAGAAGAACATACCATCGCTAACTCTACGAACTGGATCGAGATGTGGTTGCAGTTCAAGAAGCGAGAAGACGTCGACTACACAGTCGCACAGTCAGACATAAAAATGCTGACATTGAGGACGCGGTTGAGCTTAAAGAATTCCTACCAAAATATAAGTGTTTTCCCTAAAAGGACACTGTAGAGAAAAAAGACAAAAAAAAAAAAAACTGGGCACAGAAATATGCACTGCGACTGCCAACCTGTCTGTTTTTTTTGGGGTACTTTTCATCGCTCAGTTGGCGCTTGGTCAACTGATGGCAACGTGAAGAGTGGGAGTACTTCGTGGCTGAGAAAACACATATATATGGCTTTCCAAGAGGAACATGTACGTAGAATTCACTGTCAAACTGTTCCAAAGGTCTGATGAGGAATTAGAGTTCTTCCTTTTAAGTAGATATTATTGCAACCAACATTATTTTGTATTGGAATTTGTTTGGTCTCTAAAAAACAACACATGAAATTAAAAAACAGACAAAACTTTGAGAAATAGAAATGATCAAAGGCTACTCCGGCTAACCGCCACTCGGCCGATTCTCTGTTTCGAAGCCACGCCATGGTGGATCTCACAACTCTGGGGATCACATTGGGTGGAAGTCATCAGTGTCCCTATAGAGACCTCTCGAGAGTGAGGACCGGAAAAGTTAAGTAAGTGCTTCTACCAAAGTATCGGGCTTGCTCACTGATGTCATCCTCTGGGACTTGCAAAGTTTGATTTTACAATTTACCTCACCGCATGTGCGAGTTCAGCCCTTCGATCCAATTCAATGAACCCAACAACTGGTCCTTTTCAAAATTCAGCCACCTCGCTCCTCCCTTGGGTAGTCCATTAATGGAAGTTGTTCTCCCCAACGTTTACACGAAATCTCAATCTTCCATCCGATTCCTTGCTCGTTACAAAACCCATAAATTCCGCCCCAGCTAGCGGGTGAGCTAACATCCATACCACATATGGATGCCGGATAGATTCAGTTATATTACCCCACTCAGCCTCTCAACTCTTCGCTGCTGTTTGCGGCGTGAATGAAATATTTAATCGATTTTTGATGCGCAAAGTCATAGGAAGTTGGGTTGAGATAAGAAGACCGCCGTATCCCTCCCAGCCATCTAGCGAGTAAATTATATTTTTCCCCATAAGGATTCCTTTTTCGCTGCCCTATCTGAATGTATCGAGTTGGGGTCTTTTTTTTCTGAAACCTCTACGCATTGATGAGATTTTTCAAGTACACACATATCGCAGAGTGGCGTGGTTTAGTAGCATCCTACCGCCACACAGTAGCATGACGATGATGAAGGTTTTCCTGCAGCTACTAAGGATACTGTAGGTTTTTTTTTTTTTGTAATTGCATCGAGCATTACTCGGTGTGTATCTCACTTCCTGCACAGTTTACATGGTGATGACATTTTTCCTGTCAGCGCATGGTAATTAGAAACGCAAAGCATCGCGTTTTATGCACATAATGACGCCGCAAAGCATGCGACATGTCATTTGGTGTTCTTTTTTTGTTGCTTCTGTCCATGTTGCGCTGCGAATCGATACGAAAATGCTGAAAATATTTTCTTTTTTCATTAAAAAGCCACCACGCAGTTGGGGTAGAAGGATTGAAAAATTAGAATTTTAATTGAAAAATTATGCGAGTTGAATACAGGATATCCAATAACTAAAACACACAAATGACAGTCATAGAAATTTTGATTGCAATTGCTTATACATACAAGTAGATGGGTCCTCTATGATAATTTTTGCATTCAAATGGCACTCACCTTCTCTCCACTATCCGATGGTAGGTAAAAAACTAAAATTGTTAAAAAACTAATTCCCATACAGGGAATAATTAAGTTGACAGTGTAAAATAATGTCTTACGTCTCATTGTTATATTAAATGTTATATCTAAATATGGTTCATCGCAGCATGTGTAGAATTTTTCATTTCTGTAAAGAAGAAAAGTATTTTCAAATTAGTTTACTTTTTTCAATTCTAAGTGCATTTTCGAATGTAGAATTTAATGCGAGGAGTATTCACTTGTTGGGTGAATAATTGTTGTAGCTTTTGATGATGGAGGTTCATTTATCCATGACCAACTGTGAGAGGGGGTGGGTGGGGAGTGGAGTTTTGTGATTTAATGACAAATTGTTTTATAGAAGTTTAGTGTGGGATTTTGAGTGGATTTTCTAAGTAGGATAATCGGGGCGACATTATTTTCCAATTTAATTTAAAAGGATTCGCTCAAGTGGTGTAAGTAAGATGGGATGGATTAAACCACTTTCAGCCGGCTGTTGCGGAGCCAAATAAATGCCAACCATAATGGGTAACAGTAAGTCACTAGCGATGGGCAATTGTGAAGAGGTCTCATCGTTGATTTGTTTATAGAATTATCGTGTAAGATAAGAGCCTTTGGTTCTGTTTTACAATTTCGAAGACAGCTTCTGGCTTAAAAATAGGCTCGGTTGAAAAAGGGTCAAAATTAACCAAGTCTCTGTTGAAAAACACCGAGTATTCGTTGTTAAATACTACCGATATAAATAGGTAAAATGCATGCTGTTAAAAATAACACACTTTATCAGTTGCTAAGAACCAAATTTCTAGATAAATATCAACCAGCTGGTTAAATTCAACAGAGTTAGTTGGTTATTTACTACCGAGAAAATTTGGAATAAAATGATAAAAGGTTATTTTTTTTACCGAGTTTCGTTACTTGGGGGGGCTACCTTGAGGCTGAAGTATTGTTGGTTGTTAAATTTAATGCGAGCTCCTTTTTTGGACCGAACGTCGGCCTTCCTTATGATTGGTGATACGGTTTTCAAAAGTCCAGTGGTAAGATATGCCTAACAAACATACAACGTAGAACTGTCCGGAAAAGCTGCTCAACTCAAGAGTTCGGATCCGGTACAAAAATAAAGGTCCCTTAAATTCAGTCCAGCAATTAAAAAAAAATATGCATGGTTGTAAGAAGTTAAGCTTGGGCTACTTTTCGGACTACAACAAATTTTGTTCCTATTTTTATTCAAGCGTGTTTGACTGATGAGTGAAAGGTAACAAGTTCAATCAACAGACAGAGAAAACAGCATCAAACAGCATGTCTGTTTTGAGCTCTACATTTTGAACTCGAATGGTAGGAAGCTTTCAAGCCTAACCAAAGCATTGAATATGGTTGGAGATCGGTGCTCTAACTACAGCCATATATTGCTCATTGGTCACATTTGCTATGCTCCGTCATTTTACAAAGGTGGGTTGGATTTGCCCATTGATTTTTAAAGCCCTAAGAATCGCTTTTCCTTCGCATAGAGTATAGAGCTGAAACGGTAGGTATTTGGGCAAGCTTTCCTCCCCTCATTTTTGGTTGGTGGTCTAGAGCATGCACCCTACCAAAACATCATCTTCGAGGTAAACCAGCTGGGGGCCTTCTTGGTCTTTAATTTTTATTTAAGCTGCATGATCCTCTTGTATGCTGTATGGTAGAACTGGCCATTTATTGGCTGGATGTTCCTTCTGTTCTTGGACTAACAATGCTATCTATGTACACGATGGCCTTTTACAAACTCCTTATACGAACCCAATACTTCTCTGACTAGGTGTCTTTAAGAGCCTCAATCTTGCAGCCAGCTGTTTGGCTCTCTTATGGGACCTTTGGATGTTGTTTCAGTTGTAGGAATCTCCGATCCGAAATTCCATAGGCTCCTTTTATTTCCAGACAGAATTTCTCTCCCGCTCAATACTCATTTTCCTCAGTCCTTCTTTTGCTCATCAGCGCCTTAGATTTGCATTTTCTGATTTATCATTAAACCACACGCTCTTTTCCTGGCTGAACTGGTGCCGTACGGTGGCTTTGGCGATCTCTTTGACGAGGTCGTTGTCGATGGTACTGTGGTCACTGATGTCAGTGCTAAGTGAATGCATAGAGTTCCTCGCGCACTCTGGCTGAGGTGTGCTAAGGCGTTCTGTGTAAAATTGATTCCTCTGGCGTTTGTCTTGCAAGTTAATTCCTCGAAGGTTATGGAAATTTAAGTTTATTTTCAATATTTCTAACTTTCAAAAGAGTGCAAACCCTCGAAACCCACTTGAGAAAAAAAGAGAAGACTCCTCCACCGTCAATAACACCTACCTCCACTCCAGCTTCATACGAAGCAATCACTCAAACCAAATAAAATCAAACACGCAATTTACTTCCAACCCCTAAAAATCAATTAATTATCTGCCATGACTGCACGCATATCCAACTGAAAAGTCAGCATGATAGTCTTAATCTAAAGACGCCTCCTCGACCTCATAATACAAAGAAATACAATTCAAGGGAGCGTACTTTCTTGTTCCACTTGGCAGCTCCAGTTTTATCTCAGCACACATTTTCTTCCATTCCATGATTTTCGTAAGTGCCTTCAGCCTTTTTACGGATAAACGCCTCAGCCTCACTCTATCTCAAGCCATATCTTACCTGAGCAGATGTAGGTAGTAGGTACAGCAACAAAGACGACCAACAGGCAGTGCCTGCTCCAGTGACTCGTAATGAGAAAATGCACTATATACCTCTCCCGGAGAACGATTATAATCATTAAATTGCTGATGATGATTTAGTCCTTGATGCTATGAAATATTGCACTAAAGCTCGATGATGACTGAATATAAATTGAAATTTATTTCTGTCGAAGGTTATTTCTTCTCTCCTCTATTCGTAACGGCAGTGAAGGTTCTTTTTGTCTTCTCGAGTACTATGTTGTGATGGAATAAATTGTAAAAGATCAGCTCAAGGTGTTCAAACTCCTATGGCCCCATCATATGAGTCGATGAAAGTTTACATGTGTCAAAAATCGAGATGCCAACCAACCTTTAGGGATTGTAATCGGATCCCTTTGTGAGAGGAAAATCGATAGTTGAAGTTGCTCGATGTGAGCTGCGGAATGAGTTGACGAATTAATTTGTATGCGCTGCAAGGGTTCGAAACCTTTTCCTCTCAATTTGCTAAATTATTGAAAAGCCATTGCTACAGACTCCGCACTCAAACCTATTTATGTATAGTTGTATGGCGAATCAACAATCCAATGCGAGTGTGTTATTTGTAGGCAACTACTACTCACTTTGAATACCATTATATAGTGTAGAGTATGCTAGTGTCAATTTGAAACATCTGTTACGGTTTTGAATAATATGGATGATTCCTGTTATAACATCTCCATAAGCAGGGATACGATGGGTCTGACACTGGCACACACTTATACATTTATGTGTTTTAAACAGGCGAGTGGCGAGCATTTAAATTCAATTTTCATACGAGTTAGGCACAAAGGACACACATGTATGTACATACGTTGGAGACAAGGTAACGCATTTCGAGTGTTTGCACACAATTCAGTGAGGCGTCTTGTTGTGTGTCGAAAAAGTGACTCTGAATGTTTTACATATTTGCATTTTCTTAAGCAACGGCTGCATTAGGATCGAATGTGAGAAGGGAATTTAAATATGGAGCTGGGGACACGTGGTTTGGAACACCACTGGCACGAGAGTGTCAGCAACAGAAGCATAATAAAAGGAGGTATGGCGTTGCTTTTAAAGGGGGAGAAAGTGCATTCGGTTGAGTGCACGATCAATATTTTAGTTGGCATTTTGGTAACCATAAATAATTCTTAGTAACTAAGCTGGTAGAGTTGGCTGTGCACATGATGGAGAGATTTTTTTTTTATTGGTTGATGGCTTTCGGTACCATGCACTTTTGCATAAATTGCAATTTCCTTATTGTTTGTTGACAGCAATCTTAAAAGACGGTCTCTATTGAGAAAACTCTTCCAACAGAACGATTTATATGAAATAGTTGCGTCCGCCTGATGCAGTGGTTACTGACAATTCGCCTGCTTTCTGAAAAACTAAATTAATTTCTGGGATTCTAGAAGCAAACGATATGAACATTGATTGGGACACATCTCTGATATTTTACACCTATTTTCACTTACTTACTTACTTACTTAAGGTGGCGCTACAGTCCGGGGTGGACCTGGGCCTCAACCAACAAGCGTCTCCAGCCAGCGCGATCTTTAGCTAGCTGTCTCCAGTTTCGCACGCTAAGTTGGTTAAGGTCCCCTTCCACTTGCGTGCGCCACCTGAGTCGCGGTCTTCCTCTACTGCGCCTTCCCTCGGGTATGGATTCGAAGATCTTCCGGGCCGGAGCATTCGTGTCCATTCGCTCTACATGACCCAGCCACCTCAGTCGTTGGACCTTCACTCTTCTGACTAGGTCGATGTCGCTGTACAGCCCGTACAGTTCGTCGTTAAATCTCCTTCTCCATTCACCGTCAATGCAGACGGGACCAAAAATAACACGGAGAATTTTTCTCTCGAAGCAACCAAGAGTAACCTCATCCGCTTTTGATAGAGTCCATGCCTCTGCGCCATATAGCAGAACTGGGATGATAAGGGTCTTATAAAGGGTCACTTTAGTTGTTCGAGAGAGGGCTTTGCTACTCAATTGCCTTCTTAGCCCAAAGAAACAGCGGTTGGCAAGAGTAATTCTACGTTTAACCTCAGCGCTGGTGTCATTGTCTGAGTTCATAGCGGAGCCTAAGTAGACAAAGTCCTTAACCACCTCAAAGTTATATCTGTCTATTGTGACGTTCTCTCCGAGCCGTCGGTGTTGGGTGTCCTTTTTAGCTGACAGCATATACTTCGTCTTGCCCTCATTAACCGCCAAACCCATCTTCGCCGCCTCAGTCTCAATACTCACAAACGCGCCATTGACATCACGCTGCGTTCTGCCAATTATGTCAATGTCATCGGCGTATGCGAGTAATTGGACGGACTTTTGAAAGATAGTGCCTCTGGTGTTGGCGTTTGAGTTTTGCACTATTCTTTCAAGAACGATGTTGAAAAAGTCACATGACAGCGCATCGCCTTGTCTAAATCCTTTTTTGACATCAAAGGTCTCGGTAAGTTCTTTACCGACCTTGATGGAGCAGCGTGCATTCTCCATCGTCATCCTGCACAAACGGACGAGCTTGGCAGGGATGCCAAAACTAGACATTGCTCTATATAGTTCGTCCCTATAAATGCTGTCATAGGCGGCCTTAAAGTCGATGAAAAGGTGGTGGGTATCGATTTGAAGTTCCTGGGTTTTCTCCAAGATCTGCCGCAGTGTGAATATTTGGTCTATGGTGGACTTTCCTGGCCTGAAGCCACACTGATATGGACCAATCAGGTTGTTTACGAAAGGCTTCAGGCGTTCACACAAAACGGCAGATAAGATCTTGTAGGCAATGTTTAGAAGACTGATACCTCTGTAATTGGCGCAGTTCAGAGGGTCTCCTTTCTTGAGGATCGGGCAAACAATGCTGAGGTTCCATTCATCGGGCATGCTTTCCTCCGACCATATTTTACAGATGAGTTGGTGCATGCTCCTAGCCAAGTCATCACCTGCCGCTTTGAACAGCTCGGCGGCTAGGCCATCTGCTCCAGCGGCTTTGTTGGACTTCAGTTTAGATATAGCTATCTTCACCTCGTCCAGGTCGGGTGGACGGTATTGTTGATCCTCATCGTCTAGGTTGAACGGTTCATTCTGCCTGACAGCGGAATTTAAGTCGTCATCGCCGTTAAACAGTCTGCAGAAGTAGTTCTTCCATATCCTCAGCATCGACTGCGATTCTACTACGATGTTCCCTTGTTCGTCCTTGCAGGCTTCGGTTCGGGTTTTGTAGCCTTGTGAAGTTCTTTTTACCCTCTGGTAGAACTTCCGAACCTCATTCCTGTTGTAACATCTCTCTATTTCCTCGATCGCGCGCTTCTCATGCTCTTTCTTTTTTCTCCTTAGAAGCCGGTGTTCGTCTCCTATTTTCACTTAGGCAGACAAAAGTTAAGAAATGCATTATGGGGACCCCTCACGGTCTCACAGCCCTTACTTCGGTACTTTGTGCCTTTTAAATACAAAAACTAATGTGATCATTTTAAAATACAGATGAACAGAAGGTACCGCATGTAGTGTACTCTTGTTGAAATGTCTTCTTCTGTTGTTGTTCTGGCTGCAAAAAAAATGTAAAGTGCTTTTGAGCTTTCTATCAAGATAATTCCAAAGTCTCGTTGGAGATAAAATTCTTTACCAAACCATGCTTGCAATCAAAGAACCAAGTAAATAACTTGACACTCATGCTATGCTCAAATAGCTTCACTGTTTCTGATTTTTCTTCAAGATTCTACTACAAAGATCTATTTTAGAATGCTGTCCATAGATATGGCGAAGCAAAAGGTTCTCATAAGCTTAGATGCAAACTGGTGGTTTAGGTGAAACTAGGCTATCACAATACATCGAAGGTTAGGCGTTTATAGCAGCTTGGTTGACGATACAGAATATGGATACCCATTGACGAAGTCACACAAGCTCCAACTGCCACTGCCAAGATCTCCACTTGGAAGACATTGCTTTGTTTCGATGTTGAAATGTCCAGTGACTCAGAGACGCCTGATCCTACCTATAGGACTTCTATGAGTTTTTAAGTAGTGCAACGCTCCTTTGATGAAAATAATAGAACACAATCGGCCTTACCAATAATCACACTCCACATTTTCCAAAATCCCTTTACGAATACACAAATATATAGTTGCCGAATATCGCTAACTGTAGGGTCAAATTTTAATGTTCAGAAAGCATTAGAAAGGCAGTAGCTAAATAACTCCTCCCTTAATGTCATTTTCAGGAGGAGTGATTCTTAGCTATCCAAAATGACGGTATTCAATTTCGTAATAGGAGCGAATTTAAATACTCTGTTGTTCAGCCTGAGCGTTTATAAGTAGATATAAATAAATTTTAGTACATTGTAATTTTTTTCTGATTTTATTCGTTGGAATATAAATATACAAATTTGTATAAATGCATATGCACGAAATTGAAAAATATTACATTTCTGTTTTATGAATAAACACATAAAAATATATATATCCCTGTTAACTCTTTTGAAAAATGAGTTTGTTCACCAAGAATGTGGATCTCTAATGAAACAATGTTAAAAAGGTTGACTTCATGGAAAATATAGATATACATAAGAATAGAATTATCAGCACTCAGCAAAATACAGCGAAAGAACAAATTTATGAACTTCTGCAGGTACTCGTAGTAAGGGGTTTTCCAATGAGAGGTGTTATTGTGAATGACCCGCTATTTCGGTAGCTGTCCCTTTTGAAGCTTTTATTCTTTGACATTTGACAAGTAGAAACTGCGCCATTACTAAAAATGTAGCGATGACCGCTTCAACACCGCATTAAAATTATTAAAATTCACTAGAAAAATGGTGAAAATCTTGCAAATGACAAACGTCATTACACCGTATTTTGCATAAAGACTTGGGTCTTAAGGCTTATAAAGTTCAGTTAACACAAGAACTCAAGCCGGCCGATCATCAACAATGCCAACAGCCCAGTGTCGATTCATGACCTAAAGATAAAATTCGTTAGGCTATCGAGGCAGCCACTTTGCGATTTGGTTATGGAAAATTTCATGAAAAGGATATGGTCCTTTATGCGTGCTTGTGGTGGCCATTTGGCTGATGTTGATTTTCATTATTTATGCCTCTCTATTATGAAATAAACATCCGATCATTTGTCTCAAAAAATAGCATTTTTCTTTGAATACCAAAATAACACCTCTTATTGGAAAACCCTTTATATAGGTGGTGAAATCATAGAGGAGGAAACTGTACGCATGGCTATATATTTTTCTGTGAGAATTTAAAATTTTGTCGGTTTCTAAGTTTCCCGAACTAGTAATGAAAACAATACAATTTTTAAAACATCAAATGCATTTTTTTTTTTCAAAAACGGATAGGTTGTTAAAACGTGAGATTTTAATTTATTCTGAAAGGAATTAACATGCTATTATTTCTATTTTCAAAAAATATTTACTTGCTTGCGATTCAATTGTGGTCTTTAGACCACAAATAAGTTTTGATTTACATCGTCAGCCTACGAATAAATCAAACCATTCAAGTAAACTTTAAATAAACTCATAAATCGATCGTGAAGTAGTATTACAAGACAATAGAAATCGTACTATGAAAAGTACCGAAAATTGTGTCCGATCAAACGATAGGGCGTTACTGATATGCATATGATATTTGACAGATCAGCGGATATTTTGTGCATTAGCTATTTTGTGTTTTGTTTTTATTATAAAGCCTTAAAAAGCCTTTGAAATATATCTTTGAATATCTGTTGGGCAAATTTCATGTATTACTTATGAAATAAACATCCGATCATTTATGTTAAAAATTTTAAATTTTCAAAATGACTTCCTATCAGCAAAACTCATTATTTTTAAGAGCACGAAAAAACAGTGACTCCTGAAGGTATGCGATTGTTTTTAATACACGTTTTATATATTTTATCTTAAAAATAAATATATACCTTTTTTTAGCATTGACCTTGTTTTTCTCGAAAAAAATGATGGAATTTAAATTCTGCGATGACAACAAATGTAATAGATTCTAAGAAAGTTGTCGCACTAGCAAATGTGGAGGTTTAATTGTTTATTGGTACCGTTTCACAATTGCTGTACATTTTAACCAAAGCTGGCTGTCAAAACTAGTGCTCGATTATTAGTAAGGCCGAATGACAGTAAAATATTTTAAAATATTCCCACAGTCGACTTTTAAATTTTCACAATGACCTCCTATCAGCGAAACTCATTATTTTTAAGAGCACGAAAACACAGTGACTCCTGAAGGTATGCGATTGTTTTTAATACACGTTTTATGTATTTTATCTTAAAAATATCTGACCCTCGCCTCCGTTTGTCCGTCTAGCTCTTCTCGAGAAGAGTTACTTAAGGCTTTTCAGATCTATGAGCTCGATGATATTCGTGAAGGATTCTCTGCTTTGATATGAGCTTAGATCTCTGCTTCTGTACAGTAGACAACAATAAAACACATACTACATATTTCTTAATCGGAAACTTTTGCATACAACTGTTGAATCCGAATTCAATTCCGTGCAATAGTTTTACAATTTATTAGGAACAAACAAAAGGTTCTATTTTCTGTCTTTTTTTTCAAATGGTTTAATATTTGAACAGTTTTTTCAATACTTTGGGTCGCACATCCCAGAAAAATATAAACTTTAATCGTGCTCTCCTACTTCTCGTTACAAATAATTCCTAAGATTTCCTTCAAATTTGCACATTTTTTCTCAAAATTCCATTCCACACATAAATTTCCACCCTAAAAACAAACGCGTTGAACTGCGACTGAGGCACCCTACAGACTCTAAGTACATCACGCGCCGGTACAAAGCACCTTTGCTTAACTGTAGACGACGTAAAACCCCCACAAAGCCCCTTAAATGCATTCCCCTTAACCTATTCCTTCATTATAAACATATTGAACCCAATAACTCATCCAAAAAGAGGTTGGGGTGACCAACAATGCATGCTTACGTGCAATTTATGCTGCCAAGAACATCACGTAGTATATTCTAACTGCTAGTGCTGCACCACCCCGCGCCGTCCTCAACAAAATTCCTCTCATGCAAATTCCATTTCCTTCAAGTATTATTTAAACTTGCAGTGAAAATCTCAAGTCCTATACCAAAAGGACGGAAGCGAACTTTAAATGAAGGAACTTTCAAGTATCCTGTGCCCTAGAACTCGCGTTTTAGTGGAAAACTTCCGAGAATTATCCAATTCAAACGGCAAATACCTTCTTCATCTGCAGGCAGGTGGGTTTCTTTATTTTGTGGGTCGGTGTGGCCGTGAATTGACTTTCGCAGTTTTCTTTGTACAGACATTTCGTCGAAATACTATTGTGTTTGCAGAGGTCATAGGCTTCCCTGACGAAAGTCAAATTCAGAATTCGGCACACATATAAATACATACTCGTATATCCTCGTGAGGGGAGAACAGCAAGAGGAATTGATGCTTATAGTTATAAGGAAACAATAACCTCCCACTCAGCTTTTATTAAGGGCATTTGAAGTATTTTCCGAAAGGATAAACTCATTCAGTTAACTTTCACCTGGTTGTTCATGTACGCGTGACGGTATTATTAACACGACATATATGATGGATACTGAACCTGCGTCTGAGGATGGCTGCAATGTATAGCAGGCAGAATCTTTTTTTTTTTTTTTTGCGGGAAAAACGCGTCTGCTAGACTTGGTATTGCTGGTCACGATTCTCAATTTCCCTCAGTGTAGTTTTATATACCTATGGCTATTTGAGTGATGTTTTCCTAGGAGGAGTCCTTGAAGCGGAAGGCAGCGGAAGGATGGAGTCGAATTTCGGCAGTATAATGTATGCTGCTTTGGTGTTGGTTACGACATTTACTTTGAAAATTCTACGGGTGCTGTTTTCCGAGCTGATGTTGTGGGGTATGAATTTATTACAAGGACCTGCAAAGGAGGGGGGGATGCATACTTGAAAAAGGGAAAACTAAAATACAGCAGGAGAGTCCATCGAAGTGGCGTTTTCGTTGTGATGGTGTTAGCTCTATAGTTCTTGTTTGACAACTCAAGTTCTCAGCAGCTCTAGACTCTAGAGACTCAATAAAAAGGTAACTAAAATGTCCATTTGGGACTCTAAACACAAGTCCTTACAACCTTCGGTACTGCCACAGGAAGTTTGTGAAAGTTTCAATAAGATTTTGTGACGGAACTAAATTTGAACCTCAGTTACCTGGTAGCGACTCTTTAGGTCTTCTGCTGCTGTTATTGTCACGGATGGTAGTAAAAGTAGGCCGTCCTATCGACCACTTGCGAAAGGCATCTAAGATATGAGGTTTTTTTTTGAAAGACACAATTTAACGAAAGTTTTCCAAGAACTCCGCCTGTTTGTTTGTCTCTGTTTTTTTATTCGATCACTTGAAGCTCGAGAGCCCTTGCTCCTTGCGTCTTGTCAGTTCATATAAACATCCCCTGGCCAGGTTTTTGAATACATTTTTTTACCAGACGACCATTGTGAAGAAAAACCAAAACCGTAGTGACTAATACGCAGTCCCAGCTCATCGGATCTCAAGAAAAAAACACGCAGCTTGTAGTAAATTCTCATAAATTCGAAAAATTTCAAAAACCATTTTTTTTTACGGTAGCTCTCCTTAGAGTGATGCGGGGCACATCGAACCTATATACAGACAAACACTATGAGTCCTTGTCTGTTAACGAAAACACTATGAGTCCTTGTCTTTGGAGCGCAACGAAAATAAATATTGTGACGATATTTATGAGCTTGTGACTCACTATCGTCCTCTGACAAGAAAAGGTTTGAATCCATGAAACCGCCCTGATCAAGACAATTTTTCCCTTTTTATTACTACTGCCGTTTTATGCGACCCAGTTCATTGCCACATTTAATGTGCTCTTCCATTTGCATATTAAAGCGGAATAACCTTCAACACTGCATCCATTAGTCATCCACCTCACCCTTAAGCTGTCAAATCCTCATTAACCCCTTTTTTTATCTCTTAAAATCTGTGCACTTGTGCACGCCACGTAGTCAGAAATTCCGCCCATGTCGTGTTACATCAAATTCACTTTTATGCATTTCATCTATCACAGCACCGCGTGACATCATTTACCGTCTGCTGCGTCTCATTTTGCAACCCCCCCGCATCGCACTATAATATGCTTTGTTACTATACACTTCCCTCCAACCAGTGATTGGAGGGGGGCACTCTTTAATGGCACCATCTCGGTGTTACCCTTCAATGCCACTGTTACATCCTTGATGAACGGTAGGTCAAAAGTAATAAATCACAACGGCACACAGAAAAGCACTCCCCTTCTCTCACTCTCCCACACACTCTGATGGATAATCTCATGCTTTCATGATTTTAAAGAATATCCGCCCACTCGTTGTCGTCTTGACAAAATCACCGACTCCATGTCCTTGTCGGCATATTTTTGACTGTGACGGATATAATCGTACAATCAAAAAATGTGTCAATAATATCGGAGAGAAAGTCAGTGCGCGCCCGTCAATGGGAATGAGAGTGGCAATTTGTCGTTGCGTCAACTTTTCTGAAGTCTAACTGACAACCGGTATAATTGGGCGTAGTGCCTTGGACGTGGACCATAGGCTTGATATTGGCACCTAATGAGGTTGTCTTGGCAATGTTTTTAGTTCGATGGATATCCATTGAATCAGCAGAGTTCCGGAGGAAACGGATGTTTGTTAACTTGAGCGAAGTGATGGAACACAGCAACAGGTGGAGCGTGCTGTCAGTTAATTTGTACAGAGGGGCTTGGCTTTGAGGCACGTAATGTGAGAAGTTGGGTAGGCCCTATATCTGTCGCTATAAGATGGGTTTGTTCTGTAATAATTGCTCTAGGTAACTATGTGATATGATGTTCAAGATCACCAACATTGTTTTTTTATATCTTTCCCATACACAACGTCAACAAAAAGGAAAACAGCGCCACAAACGATTACCACAAGTCCACGAGCCGGACAATTTCCAGTGAGAGACACCTCTGAGCCGACATCAAGGACTGTAAAGTCTGCGAGAAGGCGAACAACATTTTTAAAAAAAAATGTATGTGCCTTGGGCGACTGACAGTGACATCTATCCTGAACTGTCTGAAATGTCTTAAGAATTGCTTAAGTGGTGAATCATCTTCGAAGGAGTCAATGAAGGGAAATCATGAACCCATCCTATGAAATAAAATGTATGCTGTCTTCGAAAAAAGGAATTTTGGCATCGGCGATCCTTGCAATATGTTAAATAAAACTTCGAAACAACTCAAGACTCTGTCCATCAATGCTCTATATTTACAACTCACAAAATGAGAGTCGGCCCAAGAACTAAGTAAAGAATAATTCTTGCCAATTGAAGTTAATAAGACATCTAAGAAGCTTCTAGCAGGAAAATCCCTCTCTCGTAGAACCAATAAGCTCGGGATAAAAATTCTTCCGGTGATATCCCATCCATTTGTATCGATGAAGCTATATAAGCTATAAAGCTATCGTTGACCTTGTGAGGAACATAGGCTGAGTTGGCTACTTCAAATGGAGCTTGTGGGCAATACGTGCACATTTGCAAATAGTCAGCCTAGGCTTTCTATCAATCGGACAACCAAAAAGTGTAGCCTGGTAAAATGCAACGCATACTTCATTTTGTTTCATTTCTATTGTGTAGATTTGCAAGTCCACAGCTCTGTGCTTCTTGGTCATCTGTGGCAAATAGTTCATGCGGGAATTCGCCTACGGAAATTCACCTTTCATCTGATAGATATTTCAGAAAAATCGGTTCGGAAACTGCGCCGTATTCGGTACGACATAAAACGCAAAGCCTATTAATAAAAAATAAAATAAAAATCTGAACCCCTCATAAAGTCTTACTGGATAATCATTTTTAACCCCCACACTAAATATTTTGCGAGTCACAATGAGTAATTTTATGAGGAGAATTTCGCGATTGCGAGTTCGTAAAATCTACCCTGGACACTTAATATGATTATTAGTATCGCACTAAAGCTACGATTACTTTCTTCTTCCGTGCGTGTGTGCTGCCACGGCCCGTATGCCCAGACGCTTGACAGGTGATCACAAATTTAGGACAAATGTTTACATCGTAATGGCATCGGCATGACAAAATTTGACATGAAGAGGGGCATGTGTAATCGTAGCTTTAGTCTTTCATAAATGTTAAAAACAGGGTCCATCGATTAAGCTACATTTTATGAAAAAAAAAAATCTCTGAAAGGATACTTATCAAAAAGTGTTAAATTTGTTAATAACTACCTGTGCCATTCTAAATTTTATAAAACTCAAATACCTACTCACCTTACAGCAGGAACTTCCAGAATATCCCATTCGACTGATGTGTAAAATTCTGATAAATCAACACCAACTTCAACTATATTTGTACCATTAAGTTCATCGATATGCCTCAGGTCCACCTATGTGCATGTGTTAGCCGCACAAAGAAGAGAAATAGAAAAGAAAAAATCGAAATCAAAGAAATCACACAGCACGTAATAAAAACCTAAGCACTTTGAAAGGATATCTGATCGCACATACGAATGGCCGTAGCAAAACCCCCCTTCTCTGCCTTTCTGCTGAAAATCAATCGGCCGTCTCCGTAAGCAGACGAAATGCGAAGACGACACCGAAAAACCCTAACACAAATCTCCCCGACACGGGAATTCGAAATTGAGAACACAAAACCTTGCAAAAAGGATAATAGAATCAAAAAAAGAAAAAAAAAAAAACAAGTCAATTCGCCTTCGACATCTAACAGACGATGGACTAACTGATTGCGGCCCGTTCACCCTGATTTCTAGTCCTCAAAAGGATCTCTTTTTTCTCGTTTTCTTTCACTGCATATGCATCCCTTTCACTCATTGTCCACCTCGTTTACGAAAGTCAAATCAACAAGAAAAATCTTGGCAAACGAGAAGAAACTTGCGCAGGCAAAAAAAAAAACAAAAAAAAGAATAGCATTTAAATAGGAACAAGCCGAACAAAAAGGGTATTGGCCGTGTATAGGAATTTCAAAGGCAAATTGCTGATGGGATATTCTGTATCAGTTTCCCATGGTGGACGATGTCTATACACCTTGACGGATGTGCACATCTGTCGATGGAAGTACCGACGCCGAAGTCTCCTTCTCCCCGATGGGGTGAGCTCTGCTTAAATTTAAGTCCGACCAGTGTTCCTTTATAAAATTTTCGGAAAGGGTCCGAAAAGGTGTCCCTGGCTTTCAAAAAGGGCCCCGTAGAAATTAAAGTAAATCAGTATTCCAAATGATTTAAATTCATTTAAAAAAAAATCATAAAAGATTTCAGGTAACAAAACAAATATTTTGTTTCTTTGTTATAAAAACTTCAATTTGAAAATGAGACCTGAGCTTCCGAACTAAATCGGAGGAACTGGTAGCTAACTTAAAAAATGCATATATGGGAAACAGAATGCACAAACTATTAGACTGTATGTGTTTCCAAAGAAAATTATGGATAATATTTTTTTTGCGTTGATTCAAACACCACACCAAAAATCTACAAATAGTAGGTACGAGTTCTGTACAAAGGTGTTTATATTTTGAGCTTCCCCCTCAGCAAAGCAAAAGTAAAGAAGGATTTTCAGAATGAAATAACAAAAACTACGCTCTATTTGATATTCGAGGACTCACAACATAGTTGTTGTAATTACGTGCTACAAATCCTACTTTACTTTGCTTTGCTGGGAGTTCAAAAAAACACTCCTTATATGTGAATGTGAAAACAAGATTTACGCCGTTTCTATGTCGATAGTCGATGGCTGTGTAAGAGAGAATAATTAGAATGTTTTACGCCTGGTAAATAACCAATTCTGAAAAATGGGTCCATAGACGTTAAAAAGTGTCCTGAAGGGGTCCGATTCGGACTATTTTAGAAAAGGCGGGTCATGGGGCCCCAATTTGGAAGAAAGGTTCAATCGGACCCTTTGGGGTCCCAAAGGTAACCCTGAGACCGACCCAGACCGATCAATGAACAAAATCGAAAGAACGCTGAACAGGAATGAACGATTCTTGTTTTTTTTTTTTTTTTGGGAGTTGAGAGAATGAGCCTTTTTTTACGATATTTTTCGATGCTTAAAGCAGTTTTCGTATCCATCCGATTAAAAACACTGCCAAAAAACATTCAACCCTTCTGGCATGGAGTTGCATATTCGGAGGGAGGAGCTGTAGTTGTTCCCATCCTGAAGCAATGGGACGTCGAATACATTTCCGTTTATTTATTACTTGGCATCGCTGTACCGAGGTGAATGTGCAAAATTCTTTCGCCAGTCAACTTGGTCTGTCATACACAAGCCAGCAGGAGTTTTGTGTACTTTGAAACGTGTTTTCCTGACAATTTGCGATAAATTAGTGTATACACGAAATCCGGAGGAGATTCGACGGACGAAAGTGTTGGAATTCGTTGGTGTATATCGCACAAGTCTGCATGGTAAATTGTTAACTGGGACACGTACAAATTGCTGCACTATTTTAAGTGGGGTGGTGATTTTTGTTTCTCGATTCATTTTTTTTTTTAAATAAATTGAAGACTGCCTCATGAGATGGATTAGGGCGGGTCGTGGAACCAGATTGCTGGCACTGTTGCCACTTTAATTCCATGGAAATGAGTAAGCAAGAGTAAAGTTAAGGACTAGGAATTGCATATAGTAAATAAATTCTTGTCTAATTTGTATACCCTTGTTGACTTGCCGTGAAAGCCTTGAGTCTATTCCACATACCTAATGCTCCACGTTGCGTATCATGGCGTGTGCCGGCCACGTTGCCAGTCGTCCAGCGACCGTGATATTCATTACCACCATACAGCTTTACATAGGGAAAGAATCTGAACACGATTGCTGGTTGTAAGCAATGGAAATCGTTGAACTATAGGGATCTAAATAAAATCAGTATCCACAAATAATTATTTGGAATTTGACTATTTAAGGAAAATAGATTCATTTTCGTTGGTTATATTTATCTATAAGAAATTTTTGAAATAAAATAATTTGAAAAACTTGAAAGAATTTCTTTTTTGTCAGCCTAGTCACTTTTGCGTTGTTATTTCGTCTGCAAGACAAATACCTACAATGAATTGATTTTCAACTACCCACAAGTTGATTGGTATCAGAATTTCTAAAAAAAAATTGTGCCATGTTTATTAATTGTTAATTCCTATGAAGGTTGTATATAATTTTGCAAGGTAACATTTCGAAAATTAATGATACTACACATTATGTGCTATGTGCTATATTTTACTTACATACATTATTCAAGCTATGTTACATTTTTTTAAATAAGGCTACATAAAGTGCGGTTTAAGTAGTCTGCACCAAACTATTATCAAAAACAACAGACCGAATTCAATGGATAGGATACAATTTAAAAAAAAAAAAATAATTCTTCATATTCTCGGCTGACTCAATTGTTAATTACGTTAGTTTGAAATTATTTTGTATAGGTACCTATTAAATTGTTTAAAATTTTGTAATACCTGTTTTTTTTTTCTTCTCGTTTTTTTACCCTACACGGAAACTTCATGAAAAGATTATAACTAAAAAATCGTACCCACTCAGAAATGTTCATATCTCTGCTCTTTATCAATTCCATTCCCTTTGAATTCGCTGCCTTTTTTCTGTCGACATTCGCAGGCAAAATAATTTCTGGGCAATGACAACAAACGAAAACAGACACAATAATTATTGTAGGAAAAAAAATGTCTTATTTTATTTCCACGAATGAATATTTCTCAGTGTATTCCTTTACTTATATATACGTTATACATTAGTTATTAACGATTTTGCAAAATACATATCTATGATTGTCATCGTGGTGAAATAAAACAACGAGTTTAGACTCTGAGAACGCATCCATCAGCTGATAGAAACTCACCAAATACACTTAACTCAGTCAGTGTCCTTAGCACTCTCTCTTTAATTTTCCCACGAAGCGTGGGCATTTTTCCCTTTTCACCGAACTCAATTTCCCTCGATTTTTCTTGTAGAAGTAAAATTTGTATTATTCGGAAGGAAATTCATATTAAATGAACCTTCTGTATAAAAATCGCAGTATGTTAACATTAGCATTACATTAATACGTGAACATCAAAAGTTTCCGTACACTTTTGAAGTATTTAACGGGTGATTTTTTAAGAGGTTTAGAACTTTTTTAAAAAAAAAAACACAAAAAATTCGAAAAAATGAATGAAATATTTATTTGAATCGATAGTTTGAACCTTGCAATTTAATGTTTAAAGATAATTTCATGCAAATGTTGACCGCGGCTGCGTCTCAGGTAGCCCATCCGCTGAGTCCAATTTTGGCATACTCTTTCACACATATCGGCCGGTATCTCACGAATGAATGCATGGATGTTGGCTTCCAGTGCGTCAATCGAAGCGGGCTTGTCCCTATACACATTAGCCTTGGCATACCCCCACAAAAAATAATCTAATGCTGTCAAATCGCACGATCTAGGCGGCCAATTGACCGGCCCGAAACGTGAAATTAACTGTTCACCAAACTCGCCTCGCAATTGTGCCATTGTTTCGCGTGCTGTGTGGCATGTGGCACCGTCTTGTTGAAACCACATATCATGCAAGTCAAGAACTTCCATTTCGGGCAAAAAAAAGTTTGTTATCATCGCTCGGTAGCGTTCACCATTGACAGTAACGCTGCGATTCGCATCATCTTTGAAGAAATATGGCCCAATAATGCCGCCGGCCCATAAACCGCACCAAACAGTGGCTTTTTCGGGATGCATTGGTAGCTGTTGCAATGCTTCTGGCTGATCTTCACTCCAAATGCGGCAATTTTGCTTATTTATGTACCCATTCAACCAAAAATGAGCCTCATCGCTGAACACAATTTTTCGATAAAAAAGCAGCGATGAACATTTCGAACCGAGCACGAATTTTGATAGTAAAATTCAATAATTTGCAAGCGTTGTTCATTTGTAAGACGATCCATGGTTAAATTGCAAACCAAACTGAAGCTGTTTGACAGTGACACAAGGTACTAAACACACGTCAGCTGTCAAAACCAGTGTTGCCAAAACCAAACCAGCTAAAAAATCACCCTTTATTATGAAATGAGGAGAATGAAACTTGGATCATTCGAAAGGCACTGTGCCATAGATGTGCACAAACAAAAAATTGTTGCTTATGTCGCCATTAAGACTGGTAAAATGAAGTTATTAAATCCCCATACCAAATGCTTATTAGTTAAATGAAATCATTTTGGGAAATTCAATTTGTTGCCGCCATATTACCATAGTAACGTATTCGAATATAAAACATCTTAGATTAGAACCCATTTTCGAAGGAATGCAAATTACCTACTCCTAAAAGTATGCAACTATATACTTTTATTTCAATGGTTTTATTATGGAAAATATTTTTGACATCAATTTGTTGCTCTAAATTTTCATAGGGACGTATTAAAATGCAGTTCTTGAGTAAAACTTATTTTCAAAGGGGATATTTTTCGTTTTTAAAAAAAATTGAATCGAACATTGTGATACGTTTTTAGTACTTCATTTTCGACTACAAGCGATACTAGTAATGATTATTTCTTGGTGCTAGCATTTTTTTGGTAAAAGGCAAATCTGCATCTTTTTTATGGACATTTAGTGTGTTGCAATGTAGTTCGAATGTTTTTTCATCAGAATCATGATGTTTCCACAATTTTGATGCCCAAAACACAGTTGCAGGAATTCTGTACGCAGCGCAGAGTACAGTACTGCAAGTAAAACAGATGTGCAGAAAATTGTTTAACATGCATTTCATCGGCTAATAGGGCTGCTGTCATTCGTCGACTAAGGCCCCAGTTACAGCCATAAGTAAAACGACACCTTACAAATTTTCTTTTGCTTTTTTTGACCACTTAAACTTGATGGTTGAACCCAAACTTAAACGTTGCTTATGAATTATAAAGTAAGTGTATCTTTCCGACCACGGAAGAATTGATAAATTCTTTTTCTAGAAAACTTAAAGATAATTTGCTTATTTTTTTTTAATAAACCAACTTAATAATTCATAAGCAGCGTTTTAAGACCAAGATTGAGTTCAACCATCAAGTTTAAGTTGTCAAAAATGCAAAAGAAGATTTTTAAGGTTTCGTTTTGGGTATGGCTCTACCTGGGGCCTAAGCAGCTGATGTGTCAAAAGGCGTTGATGCCAGAATTGAAATGTTTTTTCTTTTGTGTTAGAAACTTTAGAAATAGAGACATGTTGCAGTGCTGCAGTGAGTGCAGAATTTACGTGTGCCTTATATAGTTGGCAACCATTCGTTTTGTGTGAGTTTTATTTTTTGAACGAATGGAAGGGATCTACAATTTTATGCCGATTCCAAACGGCTAATTGAGAAGCTCTAAAGACAGTTATACTCTCGGATGTTTGTCAGACGTTCGCGAGAGGTGGCGCAGTGGAAAAAACCCCAAGTTGGAATTTGGGTTTTGCGGGATTCGAACCTGGGACCCCTCGCTTAGTAGTCCAACACACTAACCACTAAGCCACTGCGCCTATATTCGTATAAAACATGATGTATTCTAATCTTGAAGCGCAGTGCATTCTGCACATTTGCTTTGAGCATTATTCCATTCCTCTTTTGCACGGAAGGTTTTTCGGCCAACGAGATTTCTAAAAAAGGGTGAAATTCCACGATGTAGGATGATTGCTGAGTGTCAGTGTCCATTAAGAATTCTTTTTGTTTACTTCTTCACACGTATTCATGATATAAGAAATTTAAGAGAGAATTTTCTTTTAAAAATTTACAATTTTCCGGGGAATCGGGTATAGGTGCGCGGGAGCTGACGCTCTATTTAATACTTTGTTTATGCTAAAAAGTGAAGTTCTTATACGCTCTTGGTGGTAGATTGTCGAAGTGAATGTGCATAGCATACCTACCCATGGTAAGAGGGATTTACAAGAGGTGCCTTATTCAGGTTTGGGTTAGAAGAAAGGCTCAGCTCTTGCTATATATCTTCTGTCGGGGGATGTAGCCCCTCGTTTAACTAGTATCAAACCTGTTGATTATGAAGGAAGTTTTAAATGGTGTGCCCATTTAAAGACAAAAGATCCATACTCGTGGTAATAAATTCCAATTAGCTGAAGGACGTTGTTCGTTTGGACTCCTAAATAAGTTCGGTTGTCCTTATGCAAATTGTCCACTAGCGCGACAGCTTTTAGTGGTCAACGACAAGGAGGATGGAGGTGATGTTATACAGCATTTGTAGAAGCTTAAGTGAACGCGGTTGCTTTTTCATATGTAATCACACCTTATTTTTCGTTGTTGAGGTCAACCACTCCAAGAGGTGCACATACACATGCATAAAGAAGTAAGAAAACAAACTCCAAACGGTTCAATAATTTAAGCCAACATAAAGCTGTCTCCACACGTTGATAAACTAATAAGGAACCACTCCACAAACGAGCAGCACACACCCACCCATTGAAAATATATGTTATCCAATTTCTTACATCCTCATGGCTTCCTCTTGAGAAACTTCATCACGACGCTGGATGGCACGTTCCGACAACTCTGAACTGAATTCCATCATCGAGCACAGAAAGGACAACAAAAAGAAAAAGAAAACCAGCACAACACGAGAAAACAGTATAAAGGAACGCTCCTAACAACATGTCTTCCACATCACTTTCACAATATCAAGCGGGACACACAGAAGCAAATTGCTTTGTCAAAGCTCACAGGGAGATCACAAATCAACTGATTTTCCCTATTTACCTCGAAAATGAAAACATAAAACAGCAAAAAGGAAAAGATGCTTTGCGAGGATGTAACTGACTTACTCTCAGGCGTAAAATAGGTGCTCCCACCCATCACTAATAACGAATAATCGAGCAAAGGATACGAGTACTCTGCTCTACCGGTGGATCTATATTTGACATTGTTATGAGTTTGCTTGGTTGACTACAGCACTCTTCACACATACATGTGCGTGTGGGTGGGGGTCCGCCCAATCCTTGCTCTGAATTGTTGCACACCCAGGAAAATGTCGTAAATTTGCTGTGCGAACTGAGTGGCTGGATACGTAAAGTACCCTCGAGCGGCGTCGGCGACAACGAAAACACGTGAACGGAAACAACAAGAACTGTCGCCCACCTAAGGGAACAGGAAGGCGTTTTCGGCAGTTTTATGTGCCGTTGAAGACCCTTAAATCGATTTATACCGATTTCGTCATCCTTATGGGTCGCAGTTGCCTCTTTTTTGTGTCTCTTTGCAGTGACATCCTCAAGGAGTATCGGTTATCGGATGGATGGGCGTGATTTTGCTGTTCTTTGTTCACAAAACCTATTCAAAGGCCTGCGACTAATTTAGCTCCCCCGCGAAGTGGACCCGCTCTCAAGTGATGTGTAAATTTCCATTCCGTTTAGGGCGAGGGCAAACTAATCCGATCGGTTATTAAATGAATTATAAATGCTTCCTGACGGGGAGTGGCGCGCTTATACTCGTGCATCGACCGGATATTTCGAGTGGGAAATTTAACTTCTTTTGAACTTTGGCACACAGTTAATTTTTTTTCCTGTTGTTTGTTGCTGGCATTTGATTTTTCACTCATCTACTCATAAGGCAACGGGAGAATATAAAATTGACAGCTGGCAGCAATTAAGGCAAGGCCGATGAACTTGGTGAATGCGATTCAATGTTGTCTTCGAAAGGGAAAGAGGAAATTCCATTGGTGGACTGAAAAAGAATTGATTACAAATGAATTTTGGCGAGTGGAGGCGTATCCGATTGTTTACATGGACCTACGTACGAGTGTATAGCTTGAATGTTCTCTCTGAATTAAACTCTTCATCGGCTTGGAAATATGTAAAAGGGCTTGGAATCCAAATTGAACAAAAGTCTATATTAACTGAAAGCAACACCGGAACGAAATTAACTCTAATCGGGGTTGATTGAAATCATTTGGGATCTTGGTTTATGTTCAAGCGGGCTTTTCATATTGCTGATGGAGATTTCTGAAAATCGAAGTCAGACGGAAATAATTAAAATTACAATGGAATCGAACTAGAGGTGCATTCAGTTGTGGTGATCAAAAACAGGACTTTCGACATCTCGAAATGGAAATCGCATGAACTTGCAGGCGGTCGGGGTATATTATTTGAATTGAGAGATATTCGAAACAAACCACCATTCCGGGTCACTTTCCATCGATCTCTGCTGTAACTCATTTTCATGCTTCGGATTCATTTGACTGGGATTATGAAGCTTTTAGTTAGAGTCTCGTTGGTATTTCTTGACAAGGTTAAGCTACTCATTTGACATGTTTACTAAAACTAATCGGGAAGTACTTTTCTTCGCGTAATCTCTGATGAAGTACGATTGCTAAAGTTTAAAGTTCCCAAATACACTAAATCTACAGCAGTCTTTTCGTATTTTTTCTGCCTTTTGTCAGATGTTTAATTTTTCGTATCCCTTGACGAGTACCTACATGTACCTGTATTATATTACAATATTTTTTTTATAATTTATAATAACAAGGAGTCCCTATTCCCTATACTTATAATTTCAGACCTCTAACGTCAAAATTGCGGAAGTCGCATACAAATTTCCATTTCCCTAGTTAAAGGGGTTGGGGGATAAAAGTTACAAGTTTTATTAATTTTTTTTTTGTTGTGTGTGCACTATTACTAGTGTTAAGCAACGACTGCACAAACACATGCCACTTTTCCTGTCAATTTCTGACATGTCATTACAATCATTTTTCCTAAATGTGTCCGTACGTGTGATTGATTGCCTGTCAAGCGTCTGGTAGCGCGCTATCCTAGCACACTCTCACGATAGAGACACACAATTGATCACCGAATGATCGAATTTCGACGACGTCAGCATGTCAAAATTTGCCACATGTGTTACCTTAAATCAAGTAGATGAAGTGGACCTTAACCGACGTGGAGTGCTCAACTGGAGGCGAGGCTAGACTGTACTTAGAAAACACCCTTGTTTATTGACGCCTCGTTCACAATATAAAGCCGCCTAAGTTAGCAAAAAAGTTCAGAGCGACGTATAGTTTTAGTTTGTGCATATAATATTATTAAACATTTTTTTTGACTGTAACTGACAAGAGTTGATTTCAATACGAGCTTGCCTATATATGGTGCGTATTTTTCACGAGATAATTTCGACATCTGAACTAATCCATGAGGCTCAAGTGAACTCTCTTCCGTTCATAAAACCCGGTTCCCCACCAAATGTATTTATTTTAAAAATCTTGGGCGAATTTTAGCCTATTTATTTTGTTTTCGTACCTAGTTATATACGATAGTTTTCCCACAGGATATGTATCCAAATCGAGTTCAGAAAGGCGCCTCTGAACTATCCTTTCGATAATCGGGTCTTAAGTGTATACATACTTTTCATTTTAGGCTCGAGAATTTTAGACTTAAACTTGAATTTTTGAAAAACTTCCCCCAAATATATCTTCATTTTTTCTACCTTCTTCGGTATAACTTTTTCGTTTCTTACCATAGGGAGGCATATTTTGCACAGAGCTCGTTCTTTTGGATATTTATAGTTGGCTTCGACAAATTAAATTCTTCATCTATTTTTCATCAGAAAGACCGCAATCGTATTTTGCCACAAAAGCTAGTCCTCCATATTAAACTCATTCAACAATAAATTTAGCATATTGAATTTAATCTCACACGATAGCAGTATATTCGCCCAACAAACATTGAAAATGAATTTGTCAAAATACAATTTCCAGTCAAAAATTCGGACTTTAAACAAATAGGCCTGAGCTATCCAGCCGTATGGGTCTCAAATGATCTCATTTACACACACAATCATAGGTCAACCCATCATGAAACCACTGAGTGAAAACTGAAGATACGATACGATACGAATTATTCGCCTCGAAAACCGACTTACATTTCTGTCAAAATACTTTTGCCGATGAGTGTATACAAAAACGCCAAGTAACATTTTTATGACAATTTTTTAAACATATCATTCAATGTGTTAAATTTTTGGATGGTAACTTTTTAAATTCAAAAACATTCTTCGATTTTTTGTTGCAAAATGACTGAAAAACGTCCCCTCAACAAGATATAGTTATACTGGTTGTGTAGTCCTTATAAATAGTATCGGAAAACGTCCCATTACTCAATCAAATTATAGAGGCATCGACCTGGCAACTCACCTCGGCATCTAAATATATTTGTGCCATTACCGGTGGGCTACTTATTGCAGACAGTCAGGAAATTGCTTCTGTCCAAATCTGTGAAAAGTGAACTTCCTTTTCACAGGGCCATGGTAATTTGAATTAGCCCACTGAAGCTATAGCACACTCTTTCCAAATAGTTTCGTCTGCGCCATAAGTAAGTCTGCCCCATTGCACAACTTTCCCTCGTTATTCCTTTCCCAAATAGAGTATCGGAAAAAGGCACACCAATCTCCTAACCAGAATCGACAAATTGTTTTCGATAAAACGAAACCGTTTACCCTTTCGTCTATTCTCCTGACCGGCTTACTTCCGTTTTCTTCACTAAAAATGAATATAAAGAAGAATAAATGTAATCCCCCTCCTGAGTGTGGGTACACCACTAAGTTCGGTGTAAGCCGTAGCAGTTCCCCTCCGTACCCTCTACGTGGTTCAATATCATCATCGTCCACCCCAAGGATATTAAGGGATTCCTTCGTCGTTTTTCGTTCGTTTTCACTTTATTACCAGATTTGGAAGTGTTTCTCTTATTTACCACCTTCCATTGAAATAATTTCCGCCCTGTCAGTTTCAGATTTCTTTCGAAAGGAAAAAGGATTCGGAAGGTCGAGAAAGTCGTTTACTCCGCACAAGGACGTCTGTGCCGAGCCAAAAAATCACGAAGGGTCTTGTTACGGTCCAAATGTATTACTGTGCCTCCGGCTTAAGTGGCCCAAACGTATTTGATCTAAAGACATCGACATCGGACTCACCTGAAATCCATCGTACGTCCAGCTGCCGAACTTCATCACACACGTCTGTTCGTCGAAGGGGAAGTACTCGACATCGATCTCGCAGGAGCTCTTGTAGATCGCTGGCGGGCGCCACTCCACTCGTCCGGTGTAATTGAGTGTCGCCTTGGTCGCCAGTGTGACCTCAAAGTTACCATCGGCACTGTAAATGAAATAGAAACATAGAAAATTTCAACTCAAAGCCAGCGCTTGCTCTGCGGTCGTCTCACTTGTTGTACAGAACTATATCCGGCCGCCATATGTGATCCGAAGGCACATGCAGCATCTCGACGCCACCATACTCCTTCGGTTCCCATTTCAATTTGTAGTCATACCAGGACTGCTCCACCCACAGGTTGGTCGTCATTATTTGATTCTTCAGATTGACATCAATCAACTGGGACAGCTTCAGTTTGATGCGCACTGTCAGTGCATCTGTTACATTGACAACGGGTCGCACCAATTTATTATAATTACTAAGGAGATCGTCGTAGAGGCGTTTAGCATCGGGATTCGCTGTGCTGCCTGAAAATAGAAAGAGACACATACGTGCATGCACACAAATTAGGACAACCTTGTTGGGTTCTTAGTTTTTGATAAGGAATAACGATGTACATTGTTTCGGATGTGGGGGTCTTTGGCAAACAATTCCCCGTTTGCGTTTGTCCTGGGTCTTACAGCTGATAGCTCTATTATATACATTGCAGGAGACTCTGAATTGACTCAGAAGGGATGTACACTTATCCTCTTTGAGACGGGACAAAAACTTTGCTGCACACAAAACTCGCTCATCTATGTAGCAGCCCCGCTTCAGCCCGTGTATGGTAAGGGTTACTGCCATTCCCATGTGCGCACTTCATCTGCTCTGGGGACGACAATGCTCGGTATCGATATCAATAAAGGATGTGTGTGCTGTTTTGGGGGATTTTCTAACGACAGTCTGTTTGTGTTAGATTTTTAGCTAAATTAGATCGTTTTCGCAAGGAGAATTGCATATACAACATATACATTTATACATTTAGTGGGAGAGGATTATCCCTGACAGAGAATAAACTTTTTGTGCTTAATATGTTTACAGGATGTGCTGTGTAAGTGGATATTGAGGGTAACGAGTTGTGTTGCCATTGAAATTGAAGGTATTTGCGAAGGATGCATCGGGCTCCGGGGAAACTTTTACCTCCATGGAGAATGTGTGCGATGCTATTGTGTTTAATCAATTTTATTTGCTTTGTTCGAAAGTTTTGCTTAATGTGTGAGGGATCAGAAGGAGTTACGAGTATTGGCATATCTGCAATGTTATGTGGTGTATCTTTGATGGTATCTTAAGTCTGTGGAAGGATGAAGTTTAATTATTGCCCTGAAGTTCAAGGAAGAATAAATTGCTATAACAAAGACGGAGGCCTTTCTGATAAACCTACTCGTATGTATGGCAAATCCTTTTCGAGAATTCGGGCAAAAGATCAACTAATGGACATACATAGGTGGTTGTGTGATTTTGAGTTGATGCCATAATGGGCGGGGAGTGTGGTGATTTTCAGCACAATGTGGGGTCGTAGTGACGCATATAGAAGTCAGTTGTCAGACTGACTAGTTTGATTGTATGATTATCCCTAGGTAGAAGAATTGTCCACTGTTACTCTTTTTGATTGATGAAAAAAACATGCTAAACAAGATCTAAACTGAGTCCTGTGGAGATTTGGGAAACTTTGGAAAACTGCCTACTGTTGAATTTGGGGCTGGTGACCGAAATTCCACTGTCAGGCAGAACAAAGCTAAAAATAAGTTTTTCGTAGTTGTATGCATTTTTATTTACAGTCCAGTATTGATTTTTACAAAAATATTCGGAAACAGATCGGGATTTGGGCAGTTATTTTTGAGAAATAATTAAAACACGGATTTATTCGAATGTTTTGAAAGAAATTACGCACGGAATCTTAATTATAATACTTATAAATTATCTTTAATATGTATTTTGATCATCAAAATCGTCAGTAAATAAAGTAGACGACTGGGTCGAACGAAACTTTCTCGTTCGTCCAAGGTTTGTTTGGTTGTTTTCTTATTTTAATAGGTAGTTAGGTAAAAATCTGAGAACCGATGAATAGTGCTACGAGTAAATAAAATTCACTTTTGAGATTTTTTTTTCACAATACTCATTTAATCTTTAGTATGTATTTTGATAAAAATCGTTAGAGCGGTTTTCGAAAAATTTGGCAGACAAAACAGTAAAGAATATTGGAATGTTTAGTTTGAAATGTAAGCATTAGTTGGTTTTTATGGTTTTTAAGTTTTATCGAAATCGAAATTTGGGTTTTCGAGGACGCAATAGTTTTTCAAGTGCACACTAGTTTTGAAAATATTTTTAAAAAATGTTCCTTTTCAAACATCTATTGCACGATAATATAGACTAAAGCTGAGTTTTCTACTAAGTTAGAAATGACAATATTACCTTAGAAAAGAATTTTTGTTGGCGAGATATGTCCAAATTTCAAAAGTACCGTTATTCGATTGCTTAGTCAAACACTGGGTACTCAGGCACGGTAACCTCACCTACGTAAGCTTAGGTATAAATTTTGGTTGAATTCCTTAGAGTCGTTTTCGAACAAATCAAAGTGGTATGAAAATTTTATATTTTAAGTACCATGAGGTTACCTCGCAAAAAAAAACGAGCTGTAATCCTCAAAATTCCAAATCCGATGTTTGCACAAAAACCCCGCAGCCGTTTAGGTTGCAGGCCTCGAGAGCATATGGACAGACAGACAGACAGAGCGAATTCTGCGGCACACTTTTTTGAGTTCCTCTATCATCGTAATGTCAGAATTGATTAAAATCTCGAGTTCGAAATTTTGTACGAACACAATACCTTTCTCTTACTACGTATAAGAGTAAGTAAACAAGCGACGAGCTTAAGAAGGCAAATAAGATGGAATGCCAGGAAATGCTGAAGAGAGAGTCTATATAAGATTCTTAGCATCTCAGTCCTCCAGTCTCGCAGAAGCAAAAGATAGGTAAGCCAAATGTAGAAGGTTGTTTTCGAACGCAACATTTTTCGAGTGATTTTCGGTGCAGATTTCATTGATGAGATTTGGTATAGGGCTGCTAACTACGAAACCTAGAAGTTGTACAGCGATATTAGACTTGGTTTGACACCCACCAACTCTGATATTATTTCTTTCCCTTTTTTGTTCGGCGGAAGAGTAGTTCTATGGCTCTAACCTACACCGGCTGGCTCACAAGCATTTGTCTCAGAATATAATGTCCGCCTCAACTCCTGTTAGTCTGTAACATAAACTCGAACTTGAACTGTCGAAAAAAAAAATTCGTAATAATTCTTAAGGTCCGAAGAATTCGAGTTATTTGCATCATAGCTTTTTAAGGGAGGCTCCAGTGGAATACTTCCCGTATTATTCTTTGATAGTAGTTCAGGTTCGTACCCCACTATATTCGGATACCCTCTGAAAAGTCGTCAGGCTACGCTGGAATACGCCGATGTCTTTCGCATATACATCAAACCCGTTGTCAAAGTGAGGAAAACTTTTGGAAAAACAACTTTTTTCCAAACTGTGTATAACTTTTACTTTCACGGGATGGTAATGAATACCTTCCAAGGTACCGATCGATCACATCAAGTACCCTCGCTCAGATGACATGTACAACAGCTCACACTTCCGATTTGAAATCAGCCGAAAACGGCAAACTATCCCGACCGGCAGTAAATTGTCACAGGACTCCCGCCCCCCTCAAAGGGATTTTAATTAACTAATTTCAAGTGCACACTAAATATCAACAGCTCCACTATCGCCTTTCGTCCAAGGATGTTCACAAAAGATTTATTTCCTCGGGCAGCATATAAATTCCTCATTTTCAAAGAAGGATGTGCCGCTTTGTGTGTATAGGGTGCTGGCTAAAAGTTTTATGTGCGAAATAATTTGATACCACTCGGCGAAGGTGTCGCCGACGCCACCAACACCGGCTATGTCACGGTCCTGAAAAGCGACGTGATGCTAATTTGCTCATCGTATTGTTAATTTATAGGCATCGCTAATACCGCACGTGTCCCAACTATGGTCTCTAAACCACCACCTGGTGTAGGCTGTAGGTATCTCGGATTTGTAATCCGCTTAAAATTGAGTACACCGCAGAGACACAGGAGCGAATTATTTTATCCTATTAAATAATAATCACATAAAGGAGAGCCGGTTCATTGTCGCTTGCTCACTGCGTGCCAGGTGGAGTTACGGTGCCGTGCCACATGAAAAATTCAACTATTTTGGAGGCTTACCGATGTCGTCACCTTTTTTTTTGTGGGTGAACGAGACCGCACAGGACGTTGTACGGGTTTATGATCAATTTCAGTTCGTTTTTGTTTCTGCTTGCGAATTGGAAGACTCTTTTGCTAAATTTGAATGCAAGAGCGAGTGCGAAGTTGTTACTCCATCTTCATGCTTAGTAATAAAGTGGAAATGTGCAAATGTGTGAGACCCAAGGGTTAAGGTGAGGATTCCCATTAACCATAGCTAAGTAAAGAATTTATGCGACTTCGCATAAGACTCGGCAGAGAATGTAGCTCACCCAAGCGAACATAACTCCGTGTTTGGATAATTAATTTTACGATTGTCTTATCGTATAAAGCAGCCGAGGAGAAAGAGAGGGTCCACCGCCACAGCCATCTCTCAGGTGCTCGAGTCGCTCATTATTTGGAAACTTTTAACGACCACTAAAAGTTGTGTTTGGTAAACCTATTTCAGGTCAAATTTAATGTTTTTATTACTAAAACGTTGTAGCATTTAATAAAAAAGTGCTCCAGTCATTAAGTGCACACCACTTACTAGAACTACTACTGTGAGGCTGAGTTGCTCGCCCACCGAGAGAGTGGGAGAGAGAACGCAAGTAAGTGGAAAGTCAAATAGAAACCACTTACACCCTTCCAACCATATAATCGTCACTTTTCATTTAGAAGTGCAGCAGTTCGCTCGGGCACACCCCATCGATTTTGCACCCGGCGAATACATTTAGGTTTAAGTGGAACACAATTTGCTATCCCTTATTCGAGACATGTCTCCTCTGCACATTGATCTTGTAATTTCAATTGCGGAACGATTATTGCACCGCAATCAAAGCAAGGACATCCACACGAGCAAAGTACTGGCGGCGGGACCACATACGCCACACTCACTCAGCCATTCAATAGTCGCATCGTCTGCACAATGCGAAATGAGAAATTCTTGTTGTCATGTTGCGCAAGGACCTGCTGACTAGCTTCTTCCTCAATGGGGACACGGTCGTCGTATATATTGTCGTACAAGGTTCTCTTGCTATTTGTGGAGACTCTAGGCTGCCCACTCATAAGCTGTTGCTGTTACTGTTACTACTGCGCTGTCCAATCCAACCCATGGAAGAGCCGTTGCTTGCCTTCTTTGTAACAAACGCATGTATGGGTAGACTGGTGGAGTGGGAAAAACGTCTCAGCAGATTGGCGTCCTTAAATTTATTTAGCTAGCAACACATGGGGACAAGGACGCCTACGTACACGTACGTCTAATTCTATGGGGCTCTTCAACTCTTTAGCAGTTTGATATACGGTCAAGTGACTGACATATGGCCCTTCGCAGCGGGGGTAGAGTGCGTGCGTATTGGTGCGATATTTGCACTCGTCCGTGAACTTCTAATTCGTATTTATTATTGACATCTATACCCACGCATTCGTCTTGTACTTGGGTTCAGCCTTTTGCACGTACACAAATACCAGAATTGATATTCTGCTGTTGGTGTTGGTAACGGCTGCGAGGTTGAACTTACAAAAGGCTGCAGATGATGTATAGTACACATTTTCGATAAGTGGATGTTTTCTTTTGTGAATGTGATTTAATTGGGATTTTTTTTGCGAAAGGACATTTAGAGAATAGTTCCGACACGCAGTGGAGGGGGAGGGTTTTCCTGTTGAAAGTAATCCGTTTTGCAAGGCAGGGTATTTCCATACAAATCAGCTTAGAACCTGTTATGTAAATATTTTTCGGAATAAATAAATTATTCCTTTTCAAGGAGAGAGGAAATGATTGGAATAAATTTGAGATCTGAATAAATGTAGCCCTAGAGTTCGAGCACATAACGGTGTGTGCTTTGGGGCAGCCTATAAATTTTTTGAACAAAAGGCACACAATATTGTGTTGGGAAAGGAAAATGTTTGCCTTGGAACTTATCAGTCGTGTTGTCGGATGATTATGGGTCTTTTGGGTCGGCTTTGGCAAGGATTTGATTGTGCAAACAAAGTAGTTGAAGGGTACTGTCATCTAATGCTGAATAGACTCGCTCTTATGTGTCAAGTTCAGTGAAAGAGACAAGGCTTCGAATGCCACTGAGTTCTCGCTCTCGGAAGCCGAAAGAGGTAGTTCATTGGAAAGCACTCATTTGACAACTTTTATAACTTTCAAAGACCACCATCCCTTAGCCTGATTTTTCCTTAGACATATTTCCAGAAGACTCACGACTCACAACACTTTAAGGGCAGACGCTTTGCTACCTACCTGCAATTGTAAGAGCTCCACATTCTAATTGGTAAGAATACCATTTTTATAGCCCAAGTACAAAATTTCCATTCTCTACTTGTCACAATTTCCTCATCTGTCGGACTGCTCATTGATATGAACGCAAAATCTTCCACCTGAATGTCACAAGCCAAGTACAAGGACATCTGTTAGAAAGATAAGAAGCGACAGTCTGTTACGAACCTCTTATATGCACCTGTAATCACATCCCTCGCGGCAAGAATAAAAGAATCGCATTTCAACCGAAGCTGACTATTTTCAGAGCACACAATGTCATAGGGCTGTACATCCGCACTTAACCTTGTGTCACTCCGAAGGACCGAAACTACACAACAACGACACCAAAGACGAAGCAAAAGCGCAAGCCACTTACACAACCTTTTCCACATTGGATTCCAGTCTATTCTCGCACAGCGAGATGGAGGATGCACATCCGCATCTGATGGTGATGTTGCCAAAAATAAAAGGACTCCCCCTCCGCCTATGAACGCAGCACCATGTCGTAGAAAGGTAGATAGGCAGATCACGTCGGATAAAAACATAAAAAAAAACCCAAGTGCAAGAGTAGCGGTTGAACTTTATTACATGTCGCCTGAGAGTCAGTTTAGACAAACGCCGTGACAAGTATCTTTTGAATACGAAAGGAGAAGGAGAAGACAAAGAGAAGGAACGTCTAAAGTACCCCGGAGGAGGAAACAAACACACTGGGACTGGATGGAGAGAAGTGGATTGTCGTTTCATTGTTCTCAGTTCGTCATAATAAATAGCGCTTCTGGGTGAGTTGGCAAACGCTCATACAGATTTTGCCTTCCGTTCTTTTTAAGGGGATTTTCATTTCAAGGAGGTGAAGCCAAATAACATCGCCTCTTCGTCCTTCCAACGAAAGCTAATAAACTTCTGAATGAGATTAGGTTTTGCGAATCGCCGCATGGAAATAAATTGAAATAATGCGCTGAAGAAGTTTATATTTGAGTTCCCGCTGACCATAAAGCCGTTCAGATTTCGAGTTTCATAGCTCTGTTGATGCAAAGGAGGTATCTAATTGGAATGCGCTCGATTGTTAGGCTTTGGGTGGGGCCATTGAAATCAATGATAGAGCGCCCGTATATATTAAAATTCGACACATGCTAGTACCTAGCTCCAAAGACTCACAAACGTTGCATAGAAATAGCCAACGTGGCGAGGAAGTTCCGAAGCGAAAGACTGTATTACAATATGTATGCAGTTGCTCTTCTGGACCGAGTGTCTAAAATGTTCCAAGCCGGACACAGAGTATTGCCAGAAATTGCCTGCAAATAACAACAGAAATGCAACTGATGTTCTATAGTTTTCGCATGAAGAAAGAGCGGTAAAAAGGGGGTTTCATCGATTATTGAGCCTAAAAACAATTGCAACGGGCCTCAAGACACCATTCGCCCAATTCACAAAGAGTCTTTGAACGGTTAGATCGAAGCGGCAAGGGATTTTGGTACTGGTTTAAAAATGTTAAGGAGTACAACTCTCAACTTTGCTAACAATTACGGCCCAGTACAAGGATTCACCATAGTCCATTATAAAGATGCAGCCGAAGGTATGGAAAATTATTACTGACAGTAGGACAAATCACGTGTCGTCATACGTTTGCGGTATTGGGTATCTATATCACCGAAGCTAAGCAAATAGATAGTTAAACAAATGTTCAATAAGACATTGCGAATTATGTTCTCAGCCTACATGTATGCAAGTATTTGTGATAAAGTGCTGGTATCTGGTTATTCCGGTGTGTGTCTCGACTTGCGCCAAAAGTAATGGCCACTGAAAGTAGTTCACTATAAGTATCAAGAATCCTTTCAGTCTTACAGCAATGTGTCAGCATAAACTAGAAAATTTCCTTAGAATTTAGCTTGCAAAATTTAGGGACAGAATTGAACAATTTTCTATGTGATTTCGAAAGCGATTGTCGGTTGAACTAAGTGAACTAATTCAAAGCGAGTGGGGCACATCGCTTACATCCTTTAGTGTTGTCGGGGGATTTTTCGCACAACTGTAGGAATCCGATAATCTGCGTATCAAAGTTCTAGAACATTCACTGCAAACTGCGCAAACATGCCTATCTCAACAAGGCTTGAACTTAATGAACCACAAACTGAAGTAAGTTCAGGAAGGAGATCTGAAGTTAATTGATAACAACTTCGTTTGTCAAACTGCATGGGCAAAAAATACACCAACCTGCAAAACTATTCAGGAGAATGGATTTCTTTTTCCAATTTATTGAACTGCAAAATTTGTACAAAGCATTTTTTAATAAAATATTGAAGAGACTGCACAAAGGGGCATGACACCAGCTTTGACATTTAAATGGATGCACATAACCCGTTTAAATCGTTTTAAAAAAATGCACGATGGATTTAATAAGAAGTCGTGGCGAAAAACTTTAAGACGCTTTTTATGGCGTGTTAATCAGGACGAATTTTCAGCTGATGTCTTCAGAATCACTATTCAAAATCACAAAAAAGGGATCTTTGACTATTTTCACTTTCTAATGTAGTACCTCGAATTGTTTATATCTTATGTCTTAATTAATCGACAAACATTTTCATCGGCAAAAATTACACCATCAATAGCCCAGTCCAATAAAATGCACCTCAATTTGCCGCACGCCTGCCCTTCAAATTCGCAGTAAGCACTCTTCAACCATCCCCCATCAAAGGTGCTGAAAATCTCACCCAAAGTACGCACCAACATCGACGAATTATATTCGCATTTCCCTATCGACTGCTCAGCGCATGAAACATCAGTGAAATGGAATTTACTGCATTTACCCACAGTTCAGACACATTCGTACCTCGCAGGCTGCGGTCCATCAAATATTCAAAACACCCTTCAACATGGATTAACTTTTATAGGGCTTCCTGCGATTCCTCGCGAGATGCACAGCCACACCCGAACACTGTACCGCGCACCTTCACGGCCCAGTTATGATCCAAAGCTTCTTATCTTCGAAATTCAGAACATAAAAGGTGAGAATTAAAGTTACTTTCCACGAAAAGCTATTAAACACCAACGAGCGAAGCGAGTTAACCTATACTGCATAGCCACATCCTGGCCGAGACCACCAACCGCCTCAGACCAAAGTCCATTATAAACTTTTAAGCGGGTTTATACCGCAAAGGGAAATTCAAACTCCAAATACGACGAGCAACAACAAAAAAAAATGCTAATACCCGTTACCTTAAAGAAGCAGCATACCACGGAAAAGAGGCAGAAAGATGGGAAGGGCGTCAACAAAACTCCCGAATATGCTAATTGAAAATATTGTGGTCCAGCCTTGAAGCACAACACAACTTTATCCTCAAATGGATACGAAAAAGGATCATACTACTCATTTGAATGTAAGATCTGTATCTTTCCTCAATGGTAGTCATTTGCATTTATGTGTGCGTTAATGTCTTCTCCTTTGGGATACCAATACCAATCACCCATGTATACGACCTATGGACAGGGACACTGTCAAAGTGAAAGTGTCAGAGTGCAGGCGGGTCGGGGGGCAAATATCGAAAGAGTCAACAAATTGACAGGGACTGAGTGTTATTAACTCTGTCACATAAGGTATAGCCAACAGAAATAGTGATGCCACCGGAAAGGATGTGTGCGCTTTATATGCGAATAAGTTTCTTTGTCATCATGTCAGCGTGCGTGACACACACACCATACCGCATCGAGCTGAAAGTTAAGAAGTTACTTAATACGAAGACTGTGACGCAGCAAGTTTGACAAAGTTCAAAGGCGACAAGACGTAGATATATGATCTCTGGTGGTAATGAAGGAAGTTTGCTTATTTAATATCCATCTGCTGTCTTGTCGCAGGAGCTGGACAAGTGGACATGCGAAAACATTTTTTTTGATTCCTTTTCCTTGCCTTTCTATATGGATTCGATGTTTGTAGCAGTGTTAGGGGTGTCAAGGTTGGGTCAGAAAATTTCGCAGAATTATGAACATGACAAGGCAAAAAGTTTAGAATAAAAATTAAAAGTGGCAAAGGCAGGCAGGGGATGGCTAACGTGGGGAAGGGGAAAGTTTGGACGTTTGTATTTGGTGCACACATGTGGCGAGCCAGCGACATGTAGCATTCCACATGAAGGGTACTGCAGCTTGCCACATGAAATGCAGCATGCGATATGAAGTGTACAACATGCAATGTGCGCCATGCACTTTATCACATCTAGCGTATAACATGTGGCGTAGAATATATAACATGCGGTGCACTACAAGCAGCTTACGACTTAGAAAGTGTAGCACGCAACGTATAGCGTGGGACAAGAAGCGTGTATATGACACGAAAAATGCAGCATTCAAAATGAAGTGTATGAAATGCAACGCGCAACATGTAGCGTGCGACATGCAGGATGTGCGACAGGCGCTGTATTAGAAGCAGCGTACGACATAAGGCGCGCACTATAAGGCGTGGGACAAGAAGCCTATGACATGCAGCGTTCAAAATTCAAAGGGTATAAATGCAGCGTTCAAAATGAAGCGTATGAAATGTAAAGCGCAAAATGTAGCTGTAAAACTCGAGCAGATTTTCATACCTGATGGAGACTTACTTAGGTATGAAAACATAAACGGTGTGGACTGCAAATCTTAGTTCCGATTATTTTGAGATGAATTGTATTTTCTACCACCTCGTGTACGTTGTAGGAGAAGGATATCGTTTTCGTATAAAATTTCGAACGATTTGGGGTTTTTTTTTTTCAATTTTAATTAATAGCTATATTTTATTATCAGCGTGATCTGATCCGAATCAGATCACGAAAATAAAACAATACGGATCATAGAAAAATTTCATTTTGGACTTGTGGCAACAGTTGCTTTCAAAACACGACGGATAATGTATGAAAATGACAAACTTCATATTGCCACCAGCCATATTGCAAACATTCTGTACAACGTGACGTCACAATATGATGTTAATTGACATGAGATTTCATTTGCTTGTCGGGGGTGTTACCATATGAATCAAATTAATAATTTTTATTTTTGGATATTGTTTTTAAAAAAAGTAATTTAAAATTCTATGTTCAAAAATGTAACAAATAAAATATTTTGCTGCTGTATTTCGGTATTTCGGTGTATTCATGCGAGCGAATGATTTTTTTTAAACATTTATGAAATGTTCTCGATTTGCTTCAGAAACTAAACATTTGTCAACAATTTCTTATTTTGCCGGTCTATAAGCCGATTAAGTATTTATTAAATATTTATGAAATACTTTTTACTGTCGGAAATTCACGACCAGAGGCTCGAAAACAACAACACGGCTTCCCTAATATGGTATGTTTTGTTTCTAAAAGGAATTGAGTTTACCTACAATCAGTTCAAAATGTAATGGAAATCTTAGTGCAGTTTGCACCTCTGGTCCGCTCAGATTGGATTTCTTAGACAAAGTAAATGACAGCGGCTTAGGCACGAAATCCCAGAAGAACAAAATGAAGTTAGAATTAGATTTTTCTGTGATAAAAAAGAAACGTGTTTCCCAATAAATAACTAGGTTCGAAAACAACTTAAATTTATGCAGGCAGCTAGTTTCGATTTTTCATTATTCCAAGATTTTCTAGACATTTGTATTTTATGTTAAAAGAACTAAAAAACACCTGTGAACAAAATTATTAACGAACTGCAAAACATTTCATAAAGATTTTTTTTTGTTAAATAAATGTTTATGAAACATTTACTTAAATATTTCGCTGGTCTGGGCATACCTTTATGGAATGAAAAAGCAAAATCATCTCGAAGGCGGGAAATTTATTCGATGTGAAAAAAATGCTTTTTGATTTTTTGTGTTACGCAGTGGGTTGAATATTGTAGCCTGGCAACGTGACTGTGTGGCTTGGCTATCGTTTACAGGCACACCAACATTGAATAATGAAACAAGCCACCTAGTACAATAAATGTTCAGATCATGATTCGTGATCTCGATGAATAGCAGGATCATATGCTGTTGTTGTAAGTACATGTATTTCGATTATCTATACGGATCATGGCTGATCATAAAAAAAGGGCTGTCTGTTTGTCGACTTCTGAGTCCTATACATAGGCGGATTTCATATTTTCCCGAGAACGCTTAAAACGATTTAAACAAAAATGAGGTATTTTAATAGTAAGATGGTCAACTTAACTCGATGGCAAATACCGTTTGTTTCCTTAATTTTCGTGTGACGTATAACTCAATTCAATTTTGTACATTGGTTTTCTGTTGGTTACATAAAAACGGTTACAACAATCTTATCCAAAATGCATGAACAATTTTATTTTTAAAATTTGTTTTCCACAAGCATTTTTCAATACCAGTAGGCGCTTTAAGCAGCTGCTCGTATCTCCAACACCACGTATTCGATTTTGACAAAAATGATTGCATTCTGAAAAATTTTCAATTTTAAGAAGAAGAGTACTTTTTTTTGAAAGAAAAATTGAAATAAAAGTGTCAAAACCAATTAAGACCTCCCAATTTATTTGCGATCACATTCTTTTAATTTTAAAATAAATCAAATTCAATAAATAAAGTACGTTCAATAAAGGACACAGCATTTTACTTTTAACTTGTTAATCTGCATAATGATGAACTTTCGCTATTGTGTATTCAATATTGGTCCTAAGAAATAGACAGAGTGAACTCTAGATCCCACCTAGCATTTCATACAAATGAAATAAATTTAACAAGAGTCAACTTGAAGTTGTCATTGAATCAAATGAATAAAAATGTGTAGGATTTTAGGTTTATGATTTGTGTTATTTTGGTTCATAGTTCATAAACGTGCCACACTTTAGGCATTCAGAAAAATTCATATGCATGCACATGCTTTACTTTACTAATTTAGTAAACAAGCAACTTGGATCTTCAACTAATTGGATTTGACAGATTTGACTTAATCAGCGGTGACTCCAATCTAACTATTTCCCAACTTAAAGTCAAATTTAAAGCTCTATTTCTTGTAATTTAGACTAAGAGTTGATTTTTTCCCAAAAGTCGTATCTCACATGATTTATTGCTAAGGGACACGAGTTTAACTATGCTTTTTTCAGTTAAAAAAATAAATACTCTGTGAGGGTAACTTCTTCGGGACGATTGTGTTTTGTATGTTTTTTCAAATTTACGATTGTATCACGTATTTCAACCCTGGTCTCCACTCTTATTGCGAGCATCTTATCCTATATCTGGTCCTCGAAGCTCATACCTATCCACAGCAGCCATTGATCGATGCATAAACCTTTCACTGTCACAACAGCAACACCACACAAAATCCACATCAACACCGCTCCAAGTTTGACCAAACACCCGACACCGTAACGCAATGGTCCAATAAAAATTCATCACTCAAAATCACTTTGCACGACCGCATTAAATCCTATCTGAAAATCAGCCTTCCTCTCGCACATCCAGTGTCATTAATTAAACCAGCAATCACATCATGGCCTGCCTCTGGGCATGGGGGTGTGGGACGTATTTTGCTGGCAGTGCTTTTGCAATCATGTTCCTAATAGCAATCAATTATTGTTCGGATGCATCTAATTTATACCAACTAATTACAGATAAACCGTAAACCGATTTTGAATGGTAGGCGACCTGACGTTTCACTGCGTGGCCCCAACAAAATTCCCGGATATGCCTGTCCGCATCCGATCGAAGAATCGACTTTCAAATAGGGGTTCGAAAGATTTGTGTGGATGTGAGCACCAATACGGTTGCCATCTCGTCATAACCGTTGTTCGGGGTAATTAGTTTTGTTTATCGTCTTTCAAACGACTGCCGGCGAAGGTGGCAATTATGTGTTGGCCACCTGCCATGTGACTGTTTCTTTGGTTTTGCTCTGTGACCAATTGTCACTTCGAGGAAGAAAGCGAAACTCCTCAGTCGCCCGGTTGTGTAATGAGCTCGCAGCTCACTTTACGGCGACTCCTTCGGAGGACCAAGGACTGCCACAAAGACCGCATGAATTGAATTATGTTCTCGTTTGTATTCAGAAGACGAAAGCGAAAATGTCATTAGGGCCTAGGTGGATCTGTATTCATCATCTCGACTCCAACTGTCTGCGTCGATTGACTGGAACTGGAAAGATATAAGCTGAAGCCACACACGCACACCCGTAGGGAGTCGCACTGGGCTTTCATAAATCAAAACTATTTTCACCGAGCGAGGAGGGTGCCACGTGTCCACCCACAAAAGACGTCTTTCGCATTCATGTTCTACACAGGACCTAATACCGAATTGAGGGCGGGGCGGGTGGAAATTTGTTGGGAAACTTTTATCGAAATCGAAAAATAAAATATTTCATACATGACCGGAGAAAAGGTTGCCCTGCTCAGCCGTCGGCAATGGACAGCGGAAATCGGATATCGAAATGTGAATAAAGGATATGGTATATACGGTATGCCAAGGGCTAACGGTATTAATATCGTTGTTTATTGGATGAACATGAAGCGAAACAAAAGGATATTCATCAGTGGAATTTCTTTGGGATTATTTTATCGTATTATTAGATCTTTATGTAGGTTTGAAAGGTTATGGCCTTTGATTGGATTAAGTTTCACAGATGATGTAGTTACTATATGCACCAGGAGAGGGGGCAACGAGCTCTAACTGATAATGGCAACGAAGTTTGTTATATCGTCGCGTGTGTCTTATTAATTTATTGCGATAGAATAAATTAGATGCAGGATAAAGTGGAAATTTAGCTGGCAGTGTTCTATCAATATTGGAAGTTGTTAATGAAGTTTCGGTATGTTGTGGTAATACGAGGGAGCTGAATTATTATGGGGTTGGATTTTATTTTTTGTTAATGCAGAACGGTACGTATGTGTGGATCTTGGGAAAATTAAGCACATGTGATGTTTTTCCGTTGCGTAATTGAATAGGTAATCATGATAAATTCGAAAATGTTCAATTGTTCATGTCAACGTAATTTTCTATTTTTTGTATGTTTGGGGTTAAAGTTATAATTTTTCATATCTACCTCAATCCGTAAATTGGTTTTTAAAAGCACGTTTTTTTTTTTTTTTTGTATCCACATCAAAATTTAGATTTTTTTCATACACAGGGTAAAATTTCAAATTTTTCCCCTTCTTTAAAATTTTATCGTATTCGGGTTCAAAATCTAAATTGTTCATGTCCACGTCTAAGTTCTGATTTTTCCATATCTATCCAGATCTGAATTTCAAATTATTTCTAGCTAAGCGTTTTCGATGTTGGAAGCCTGTGGCCATGTTGTTTTGGTAGAGTATCTCTAATCTGGTGTTTATTATTCACTAACTGACTTAAGTATCAAAATAAGTGTCTGTTCGACGCGAATGTAACAAAATCGAAACACGATAGTAAAAACAGATCAATAATAATTCAAATTCACAGTTTGGAAGATAAAAGTGCTGCCAAATTTGCATTAAATTTGAAGTGAATTAAATTTATTAAAGTTGAAACTTCACTTTGAGGCAAGGGTAAGGATATGTTAGTTCCTTAAAAAAAATATGAGTGCGAATGTGGAAGAGCTGTTGAAAGTAGTACAATACTCCTATGGAAGAGTACTTTCGGCAATACTGCAGCCTTCACTTCCTAATCCCTTCAAACGTTGCATAGCTAAAGTGGTCTGACGTCTGACTTATGTTGATCCCGATAAAGTTGCTGTCCGCAGTTTTAACCTGTCATCGTACCGTCCCATTTGTTTTACTTTTTATCGTTTGCAGGTAAGCTAGGTCTATTAAGCTTTTTTAATGTACATAAATAATGCAGACTCTCTTACAAGAGCTAAATCTAGCTTAAGCTGCTTCCGCTGAAGCAATTCAATTTGTTTCAAAAATAGAAACGGCTATATTGGAATCATCTGTTGCGATATGACCCTGTTAGGTTAAGGGTAATATTTCAAGCATTCAAAGAAAATCAAGTGGATGGTCGTCCAAAATCAAGCGGATGATCGTCCACGGCACTGGCTTGAGTCCACACAATCCCATATTCTGCAACCCCTTAAGCGATGTAGCGATGCTGCTGTTTTGACGTCTGTAGAAGGTGCGTGGACTTTGGTACCACTGTAACATTAAATGCAGTTTCAGTTCTTCACTCGTCCTGTTTCTAACATCTGAAGCCAATTGCAATATTTAGTGACTGCTTGCGGTTAAGAAACAAATACAAAGACTCTGTAAAACACAGCAAATTCTCCTTATAGCAAGAAAATATCGCATCCACTCCTTTTTTGTTGGAAACACAAACTGTGCCTTACCCGACAGAGGTTTATAAATTTATTAAATAAACAAAAATGTTTCTTTCCTTTCAAAACCCCAACTCACAACAAATCAATGTCTGTCGCACTTCACACACTCAGGAGACGACATCAAACAAAAAACGAAAGCCAAACCGTTTCTTTTCTTTCCAAATTGCGCTACTCTCGAAACAAAACAAAAGAACAAAACTTAAGAAGGAATCTTATAAAAAGTGCCTATTCATCTTTCGCTTTGGCTCGAACGTTTTCCTCTAATAAAAGAAATACACACACAAAGGAAACACAAAACAAATTGTTTTGATCCTTTTGCGTTAAATCAGAAGAAATGCTCGGGAGAACTTTTAAAAGAAAATCCAACTTCACCACAAAGGCTCAACATCTTAAAGAACTTTAAGGAACATAAGATATTTTCAAAGGAGGACTTTTCGTCGGCAGGCAATATTTTGTTCCATGCTTCTATTCGCGTGCTCATACTATTTTCAAAGTTTTTTAAGATTCACTATTCTTAGACAGATTCGGCAGGTTCCTGACACCGGTATGTAAAAAGCCTCTAAGGAGCAAAATGAGGCACTGTACTGGTAATGTGCGGATGCTTGTATTTTTAATGCCGCAGGATCAAACGTCCGACGACGGTATGAAATAGAAAAAAATCAAGCAAAACATCCCACACTCGTTACAATATCCCTAACGAGTATCCTTCTATCCTTATAGCTCGTCGAATATCCTTTTAACAAGCGGAAGGGCTGTGTTATTCGCTTTAATACAGCTACAGCTATAATCACCTACTTGCAGTGGTAGGCAAAAACGAATGGCCAACATGAACACTCTACCGGCAATGATTTTTACTCGTTCGCCCCCTTTTTTATTTTTATTTCACTTCGTCCTTTGAAGAAAGCAGTTTAATGTATGACCGACTGGATGCATCCACTCGAGTTGGTTAGAGACTACTTGTCGGGGCAGGGCCCGAGGAAAACGACTAGCCAAACACCGACAAAAGTCTATGAAATTATTTAAGGATAATGTGCCACTGGCTGCGGCACTGAGAAGCTGAGGGTTGTGGCGGTGGTTATGTTTCTAGTTCAATTTAATAAGAGCACAAGTCGACAGGCCTATAGCTCATTCTATATCGCTTTGGACTGATTTTCCAGGACACCCTTCGTTTTTTTATCGTTTCGACTGGTTTATGATTTGGTTTTGTTGGATTCTCTATTTTCGATTTCTGCTTCACATAAATCTGAAGTGAGGGCACATGTGTGTGTGTGTGTGTGGAGAGATTGTCTTCTTCTCCCCTTGGGTCAGTCATTTGAAATGTTATTGACACTTGTGAAAGTGACGAATTGTGTTGACGTAGGCACTTTAGCGAAATGAGGTTAAATGAGTTCGTTCGACTTTGTGGGTCAAGTGGGTGTGTGTAGCCAAAAAAGACGGTTCGCACTCGAAGGTAGAGATCTTTTTATTTATTGCAATTGAAATTTTATTGAAGATAGGAAATTGATTTTTATACTTGCACCTTTATAGGACGAGGTTTCTTCGAGTTTAACTCAAATGAGTAGGTGGTGTTATTTCGACATGTTGTTCGAAGAGTCGCGCAGCTATACCAAGCTTTGGATGCAGGAAGAATCTACACTCACAACGAGATGGAATTTGGAGTGCGCTATTTAAAACCGGACGGGCTTTTTGTAGACTTTTTAAGTGGACGAATTTCTTATAGAAAAACCACCGCATAAAAGAAGCTAGTGGAACCCTTATTTATACAGGTTTTGCCCAGATCCAGGAGGCTATTAAATTGGCTTGTTAATCTAAATTTGGAAGAAGGCTTGCAAACTTATAGATCTTCGTCAAGAGACTTTTAAAAGCTGATTTAAAATACGAAAAGTGAATCTTACAAAGATTTATAGAAATCGCAATTGTCACTGATACGTGAAACTTCTTGACATCTCATAAAAGTTGCCGAACGAGTTTTCATGCAAGCTCAGTTAAAGATCTTATGAGCGCAGTTTTGAAGCTGACATGCTCCCGGAAGTTGAGTGAGGATAAGGATAAGTCCCCTTTGATTCTGTTGCAAAATTCTTCGAAGAGACAGTTGCTATTCTTCATGCATGTAAAGTGATCAGCTGTCCCTGGCAGTCAGTTTCAATCAACTCACGTAGTTGAATAGAAATAAAACTTGAGTCCAACTCGACTCAACCTTTCCTTACAGATAACACTACAAGATTCAAGATTTAAAAGCCACTAGCATAGCCTTCAAATGTTTAGCATGTCTGGTGGGATAAGGCAATGTTTGACTGGACTTGTATGAAGGTCTAATGCAAAATGTTAGAAATGTGACTTGGAGATTCCGCAGAAGCTAGGCCTGAGATTCTGGGCCTGTCGCGGCAATTTCTTTTTTTTTGTTGTTGAAATAGGTAGAAACTTAAATCCATTTAGAAAAGTTTGGTACTCAATATCGCTCAGAATGGGAGCAAGTGATATCTACTCGGTAAGTAAAGCAGTATTCACTTCAAATAAATTGTGTATAGAAAAGTCGATCAAGTTGAGCTGATGAAAAAAGTTGTTACATCTCAATAAATCGCTGCGGGCATAGAGATGCAATTTGCAACGAAAAAAGCTAAGCTCAAGCCAGTGTCGAAAAGGCGGACCGTGCCAGATTGCGGATAGAGTGCCAGAACTGCTGCAGTAGGACGACTTTCAGAATGGACTCCGGTAGACAGCAAAAAAGGATGAAAATATTACGTATGCCTGAATGAAATATACTCTAAGATGAAAAAACGCCTAAAGGCAGTTCCTTATGGCGTTTTTCGGCCTCTTCTTCGATCGGTTTTTTAAACTCATTGGGAAAGCCCGAACTTAAGAATATTCTTACTGGCTGTGCTCTGACAGTCCAAGCATTTCGAGCTCAGTGGTATTTTTTTATGTTGGCAAGTGCAAAGAATAAGTACAAACACCTTCAGTCTTTGAGGCACAGGCTGCGAGCATCATGCGTCATCCTCCGGAAACTCCAACATCTTGAGGTGGTTCCTGATATTATTATGCTGAATTAATATCGCTTCGTGCTGAGAACATCTTTTTGTATGGAGCAGTCTGACATGGCTACACCTTTTTGAGCCCTTTTACAATTTGCCACTTGAGGACACCGGTTTGGCGCTGAAGGCTGTTCGCCACTCTCCTACCAAATTTAAAATTATTTCTTAAAATTCCTCCCCTCACTAACATTTATTTTAGGATTTTAATCGCCTGCTGCGGTTACACTTTGTCAATGACGCCATTTGAGTCACCTTCCACGCGGTCGGAAATATTGTGACAAATCATCTCATCACTTTAACAAATTTCCTGTCAACCCAATCCATAAGCCTTCAATGGATATGGATGATAAAGATCCTGACATGTGAAAGAGCACTCAACAAATTAACCCCTCCTACTGAAGCGAGGGAGGATGGATTATGAAGAGGAAGAAGAATAGGGCCCCGCATACTCGTTCATCTTCAAAAATAGCCCGACGAAAAATTGCGACTAACTCAAGCACCGGAAATTGCCTAGAACTCATTTTTTCACCCCCCACACACAGTCATGAAGTGTAAATGTTACATATCTATACACATACTTACTTGATATGAATGATAGCACAAGAATCATATCTATCGCCACTTGAAACCACTTCATCTCATTTCCCTGTGAACTATTGAAAGTCCTCTGGCAAGCTACGAAGGATTGATATATCCCAATGGTGGTGAAACTATTGCTGCTGCTGCTGTTCCAACTGGGACCGAAACCAAGACCACCACCCAAGAAGTACGCCTCCACCGCGTTCACTCGATTTGAATCCAATTTGATTGATTTGCCTATTTTAATGCTGATGGAATATCTCTGTCCTCGATCTCGATAATATGGTGTGCCCGTGTGTGTTTTTGTTAGCTAGTGTAGCTTCCACGCCAAGAAGTTCCTTTTGTGGTGTCCCCCTTCCTCTCGTGTGTGCGTGGGTGCGAGCGGCAGAGGAGAATATCTAGCGACCCCTGGACTCGTGTTTAATTTGTCATTACTATTCCAATCGAATGATCATCATCATTTCGGTTTCCCGCAAGATGTGTAGGAGAATCCTTTTGAAAACGAATTGCTATCTGTCGCTTATGGCATCCAAGTCTAGAGTCCTTGAAGTGATAGTCATGCGTCGAGGTTGTAGCCCACTGCCGCTCATTTGGTGGCCTTGGTTTGTGGAATATTTGATCCGGATATCAGTTGGACGCTGGCATGTCCTTTGATTTGTTTCAAAACAATTTCTGAAAGAAGCAAAAAAGAATAATGTTATTGCGACGCATTGCAGGAAAAAATTTAACATTAGAATATTAAATGATGTCCTTCGCAGTTGTGGTTGGCTTGAGTTCGCCGCACAGGAACTCTCGAGTCCCAAAACAAGGGGACTTTGAACTCAAAGCCGAGTCAAGGATATTTGTTTTGTTCCAAACCTACGAAATGTTTTGCGCTCAATTGTTGTGAATTTTTTAATTTTTTTTTTGTTATATTTTCTGCTTAGTACTGCAGCTTTCTATATAAATAGTTGTTGGGAGTGGGATTTTATCTTCTCATATTAAATGAGAAGCAAGTTTTCCGTTTGGCCTCTTTGTGTGTGTACCATTCTATGCAAAAATTGAGGCAAAACTAAAAATCCTGGAACACTTCCAAAACAAAATTTAAGCAAATAGAAAATAGAGAAACTTTTGCTGTTTGACCGATTTCTTTTTGTACTGGTTTGCGTAGAGCTAGTTTCCCCTGTGAAGAGCAGAAATTGGAGCCATGGCGAGATAGATGGGAGCATTTAAACGGTTCAGCGATGTAATTTGCGTTATTAAATGCGGCAAATCGAAAGTGCTGGCATATACTCAATGACTAATGGCTGTCGGAGAGGGTTTCTAAGATTATGTTATCTCTTGGTAAATGGCATTTTTCTGACGGCACTGTGGAACGGGTTTTGATGGGGATATGCGAGCGGGGAGACAATGAAAATAGGGCGCAATGCGGGAAGGATATGGAAGTTTGGCATTGGCCCTAGATCTGTCTGCGGGACGAATGTAAAATAAATCACTAGTTCGCGGAGGAAAAATGTTCTATTGTGGTGACGAATTGTGGGAGGTACTTCTTATCTTGGTAATTTATTACAACTTGGCTTGCACTAGGTTTTCGATTTGAAAAAAAGGAACGCGTGCCTCAGGGTTGTTCAAAGGCTAACCCTGATAATGTGTAAATATTTTCAGTGACCGAACAGTGGAACTCAGAAGAAGAAACGACACATTCATTGTTACGCCCTCAATAGCAGATAGTGCGAGATATCTGGGAATTATCCTCGATAGGAAACTTAATTGGAAGCCGAATGTCAATGAAAGAGTCACGCATGCAACCGCATCTTTGGTAGGAGTTGGGGACCAAACCCCAAAATAATGTGTTGACCTGTGAGTTTCGCACAATTCTTTCAAGTATATCACGGCGGCAGCTGCTAAAGTTTGATAAAAGAAACGAGACTCCTTCATTTTTTCTTTTTATTATTATTTAAACGAAACGGGCTTGTCCCTATACACATTAGCCTTGGCATACCCCCACAAAAAATAATCTAATGGTGTCAAATCGCACGATCTAGGCGGCCAATTGACCGGCCCGAAACGTGAAATTAACTGTTCACCAAACTCGCCTCGCAATTGCGCCATTGTTTCGCGTGCTGTGTGGCATGTGGCACCGTCTTGTTGAAACCACATATCATGCAAGTCAAGAACTTCCATTTCGGGCAAAAAAAAGTTTGTTATCATCGCTCGGTAGCGTTCACCATTGACAGTAACGCTGCGATTCGCATCATCTTTGAAGAAATATGGCCCAATAATGCCGCCGGCCCATAAACCGCACCAAACAGTGGCTTTTTAGGGATGCATTGGTAGCTGTTGCAATGCTTCTGGCTGATCTTCACTCCAAATGCGGAAATTTTGCTTATTTACGTACCCATTCAACCAAAAATGAGCCTCATCGCTGAACACAATTTTTCGATAAAAAAGCGGATCCTCGGCCAGCTTTCCAAGAGCCCATTCACCAAAAATTCGGCGTTGTGGTAGGTCGGCTGGCTTTAGTTCTTGCACCAGCTGTATCTTAAAAGGCTTTACGCCCAAATCCTTCCGCAAAATTTTCCACGTAGTGCTGTAACAAAGGCCTAACTGCTGGGAACGGCGCCGAATCGACATTTCGCGGTCTTCTGTCACACTAGCTGATACGGCCGCAATATTTTCTTCACTACGCACAGTACGTAAACGTGTTAGTGGTTTAATGTCCAACAAAGTAAATTTGGTGCAAAATTTGGTCACAATCTTCCGAATAGTCTGCTCAGAAGGTCGAGAATGCCGATCATAAAATGGAAGCAGCGCGCGATGAACATTTCGAACCGAGCACGAATTTTGATAGTAAAATTCAATAATTTGCAAGCGTTGTTCATTTGTAAGACGATCCATGGTTAAATTGCAAACCAAACTGAAGCTGTTTGACAGTGACACAAGGTACTAAACACACGTCAGCTGTCAAAACCAGTGTTGCCAAAACCAAACCAGCTAAAAAATCACCCTTTATGAGCAATTTTGTAATGTTTCTTTATCGTATGTTTTCATGGCGTCCGTCCTCACTGCCAATCTTTTATTGACTGGTTCACTCCAAAGCTATTTATTACCCTCTGGCGATGTGTTGTTGCAGTGGTTTGGTAGATTTGGTGGGGTGGGATTCAGTAAGTGACTTTTGCATATGATGAGAGTGCGTTGCCTCGCCTTAATCCTTTTTTATCATCAAAGGTTTCGGTGAGGTCGTTACCGACATTGATGCACCAGCGATCTTTCATCATCTTCACAGACGGACGAGTTTTGTAGGGATGCCAAAACTAGATATGGGTCTGTGTAGCTATTCTATACAGAGGATGTGATAGGCGGGGGTTTTTTTTTTTCAAATCGATTAAAAGATGGTGCAAATCTAACTTCTTGGGCTTTTCCCAAAATCTGTCTAAGCAAATATGAATATTTGATCGGCGGTGTATAAAACTCGACAGGACTATGAAGGCGCAAATTGTGATGGAAGTTTGAAGAAAATTTGTCCGATGTATGGAAATATGTCCATCCTGCTTATAGCTCCTTAACGTTAACTGTTCAGAAAGCAGAAAAAAAAAACATCCATCGGCTCCAAGCAGATAACTTATGCTACAGGAAGATCAAAATCGCAACGAACACACAGATGAACATGTGGATATGTCAAAAAAATAGTTACAAAATAAATAAAAAGTTGCCGCAACAGGTCCGTAGCGACGCTAGGCCTAGCTTCTCACAACCATTCGTTTTGAGTGAGTTTTTAATTTCTGGACGATTGGGAGGGATTTATACTTTTACGACGAGTTCAAACAGCTAATTGAAAAGCTCTTTCTTGACATCTCGGATGTTTGTCAGACATTCGCGAGAGGCTACAGCAGTGTAACTGTATAATCCTAATTAAATAAAATAAATATGTAAGGTCCCTTGGACTGTTATCCACCAAGCAAAAACCCTGCCACGGTCTGCCGTAATGACTCCATCCAATATACCCAAACTAATCCAATTTGAGCTCCATCTATCCCCATCAGACAACTTGCACAAAAACAAGCCCAAATTCCATTTAGCTCTCACAATTTCTGCGGGCAATTCGACTAAATGATTCAATAAACCCACGTGGCCAAAGGCATATGTCCCCTCTCTGTGTACTGTCAAATATCACAGCACACTCGTCCTTGTCATGTTATCTCTAACATATTCGAAGTCTTGTTCCAAAATGAAAAGCAAACATAAAGCGGTCCAGGATAAAATAAATTATTCGCCAGTTCAACCAACAGACAAACGAAATACCCACTGCCAGGACCCAGGAACAAAGAGACACACCTTTCAAAGAGCGAGCGAGAGGGATATAGAGTGGGAAAAAAAAGAACTACGTTTGGAAATTCAAATGACTTGTGTGTTGTGCCCTCTGTAAACATGGCAGCGCACACAATTTGGCGACAGCAACGAACCACCACACGACCAAAAGAAAATGAAGATTTCAACAAACAGCCGCGGAGAAGAATGGGACCGAGAGGCGCTCTTTCTCCCGCGAGAGATGTCAACTTTTATAAATGTTACCATTATGATTATGGTCAGATAAATTTATTCCATTTAAGGGGCGCGGTGTAGATGTCGCGCCGACAATGGATGTAAAAGGATATTCCGTGGTAAGCCTTTTATGAGTGAAGAGATGACAGATTTTCCAACCACATTGAAAAAGGGAATGGACTTCAATGGCTTGTCGTCTATGATGGAACGATGCAGAAAGATTTTCCCATCTCTCTTTACGTCGCATAAAAGCCAATTTTTATGTAGCCATTTCCATGGACACTCGTCCTTTAGGGATTGAAGTACATGCCTGGAACCAATATCAACCTGCCTTGCAAATTATAGCGAACGTATTTTTTTTTTCAGCCAGTGCAGGTGTAGATGTAGATCCTTAGACAGCGATTAAGTTGCCAAGTATGTAATTCCTCGCTTTGAAATTAAGCTGTTCATAGTGATGGGATTCTCGTTAACAAACAAGCTGAATTGGCATGCAAATTTGTTCCTTTTTTTGTTTTGCCCAGAGCTATGTAGGCGACAGGGATCTGGTTAATTTGAGACTAGAATTATTGTGACTTCTCGAGTGCCTAATCGAAACCCATCCCCCTTCGGGCCAAGTTGACGATCCGCGTCAATTTGGAAAAGTATCCTTGATTGATGCTGATGATTATGTTTATGAGTGTTTTGGCGACGTCCCTAGGGTCGATGAGGAAAAACATAATTCGTCACCCTCTGGCTTGATACCCCAAAAAGGCAGTCACTTCCCACTCTAGGTGGGAAGTCCTTAGTTGACGGGGTGCAATTAAAATTGTTTGCTCTGGCCATGAAATTGTCATTAACATCCCCGTAGTATCTTGTCTTTTATCGCTGCCTTCGCAGGACTTTCATTCGCAGAAAGAAGACATAACGAAGGCAACTGGCAAATGGTAAAATGGTAATGACTATCGATGACGACAAAACACGAACACTCACATTTTTGCTGTGGGTGGCGGATACGGGATACCTATAACAAGTTTCTCTTAGTTTTTGCACCGCGAATCTTGCATCCATCTTTTGAAAATTATATCTGCCAACCAACTCGACGTTTGTTTGTATCCTTCGTTTCACAGAGCGGTATTTCTGTTTAGCATTTGGATGGATGTTTTTCTGTATAAGGGGAGCATCGAGCAAAAGACGGCGATGTTGAATCGATAAGCGAATGCTTTTGTCACCCCGCATGAATGACCGTGACAGTGGCAATGGAATCGGCAATTTTTATGGCTTTGATGGCCACCAGGACGACAATGATAATGATGATGATGACGATAATGATGATGGAGGGGACTTCAAAAAGAGGGTGACCCCATGCGGAAGAGGAATGAAAAATACCGTTAGGGGTGCGAAGAGCTTCAGAATGATAATTGCTTTTGACTTGTTTTAAACACGAAACATGGGGAGATCTTTATGTTTGCTTGGATTTTCTAAGGAAAATTTGAATTAAAATGTTTACGATGGGATTTGATAAGACTGACACGCATAAATTCTATTTAGCGCGAAAGAGGTATACACAAACAAAGTTGTCGCTTTAGAGATTGATAGTCGATCTTTTATGGGTAATTACCTGTGAGCGTATACCGTATACTGTTGTGCACATGTCATGGAATTTGTATAATTTATTGGGCTACTTGTTTCGATGGGTAAATGTTTGGGCTAAGATGGGCGTTTCACCATAAAATAAAATCAGGCTCAAAGTACATTTTCTCTGCAGCAATTTTACTTGTAAGTCATTTCGAAAGATATCTAGAATAACATAATATAGAAAATAATAATCTAAAAAAAAACATCTAATCTGGAATGCAAAGATCTCGAAAAAAGCAATCTCTCGCAGCTGAAATCAAGAAAAATAAAATCTCGAAAGCAAAAAATCTAATTCCAATTAATTCAAGATTTACTCTTATGGAAAACTATTTGAGTTAAATGTTTATGCAACAACAATTTGATTCACTGTACATGCAAGTCAGATTAAAATCAACAGATCTTCTAAGACCTTATTGACGTGCGATTGTTAAAACTCAGCGTGGCTTAACTCCGACACGACGGATATTTAAGAGGCATTTTCTACAACTTTGTATATCCATGATGTTCTTAAAGTAAATCTTTTGTATTAAAAAACGATTTTGTTTACGTTTGGACACACACACATATTCACATAAAATATGCAAAATTTATTTTCTGTTGAATCGTTATATTAGTTATAATAATAATGTGAGTCGAACAGAGCCCATGCACAACTTCTGTTTTGCTAACGTTTCCATCAACTCTAAACGTAGGACACTGTTTGATAAAATAACTGATGTGACATGTTTTTGGAAAAATGTCTTATCATGAAAATCTTCTTTTGTCGTAAATTGAAATGAAATAAAAATGCATAGTCGTTTGAGTATTGAAACAATTGAAAGTTTAATCTTTGGAAATAATTTGTTGCACTTTAATGAAGCGAAATTTTATGATCTTGATACTAGCGATGAAATTCTAAATAAGTTCTTAGTTCAAATGTTTACATTTAGGTTCTAAGATTGGAAAAAGCAATAACATTAAATTATTATCAATCATTTTTTTTTCCGATATTTAAAGCACCTACAAATTGTGTTTTATATTCAGTTATTTTATATTTTTAAAAATTCTTGCAAAAGAAGACTTTTTACTATTGAAAAACAAGATTTTCAGACTTTTCATCTGGGAACACCTTTGTGAATGTTTGTTAAATATTTATTAATTTCAATAGAAAAGTTAGAGAACATTCATTTTAAACTTTTTTTCAATACTTTGGGAGTAAATTCAAGGAATTATAAAAATCTCATTTTTTTCCGAGTTTTAGACTTTCCAGATTTTTGTTCTTTCTAGATTTTGTCACATTCGAGATTTATGAAATTCATTTTCGAGAATTTGTCCATTCTATATTTTAATTGTTCTAGATTGCGTTATGATCCCATCCAGATCGGAGATTTAGATTAACATTTCTTGATCGTTTAATAGGATTAAGGATTCGTAAAACGAAACCGTAAAAATGTTCTTTTGCTTTTTTTTGGACCACTTCAACATAATGGTTGAACTCAATCTTGGTCTTAAAATGTTGCTTATGAATTAGATATAAAGTTAGTTTATAAAAAAAAATAAAGCAAATGATCTTTAAATTTTCTAGAAAAATATTTTATTTATTTCTCAGTCAACTCCACAAAAAAAAAACAATCATTCCACTGAAATATTTCATTTCTTTACTGTTCCACTTGTCAGGATTTTTTTTCTGATTTATTCCCATCAGTGGTGGTTGGTTTATTGTGGTTGTTTTCGTAGGGAATATTTTTTTCTGACAGAATTTTTTTATATGACCGCCTAAACGTAAAAAACTCGTTTTCACACTGTTCCAACTTTTTCGATTGCATTTAACGTATGGCTAACTAGGGCCTTATGTAGTATCAAGTAAAGAAGACACCCAAAGTGTTATAAATTTGTAAGAAAAGTCCCGTATTTCTATAGGTGCGTGGCGTGGTCAGTATAGAGCGGTATCTCGGCACTAAGAAGTAAACCAATATCTTGGAGTTCCTCTATCACGTTGATAGAGGCGGGCGGAATTGCCCTACCAAGATCTCCAACAAGAAGAGCGTGGTTATGAATTTGAAATATTTCAGGAGATATACCTCATCCGAATAGGAACAGTTCGAGTTACGACCATTTCACTTTTTAACAATGATTTTAATAAGGAAGATACATTCTCTAGAGCGTAGAGAGGGGCGCAATGGGTGAGCATTTGACGCATCCGCAGAGGTATTACTACCAATTAAATCGTAAAGGGTATTAAAAGGACCAACAATGAAATACCTTATTTGATGAACTCGCTGATGAATGTAAAAAAGTGAAAACGAAGACTTTCTGACATTTAAAGACTACTTATAAAACTCGAAACATGTTGATGGAATTGCAAAATGTCTATAATTAATTAATTAATTAGTTGGCGCAACAGGTCCGAGGGACCCAAGGCCTAGCTTCTCACAACCATTCGTTTTGTGTGAGTTTCATTTTTTGGAACGAATGGAAAATGTCTATATCCCAAAAAAAAAACAACAAATTTTAACCTCTAGCGAACGCCTGACCCGAGGATATAACTCCCATAAAAGAAATTTTCTCAATTAGACTTTTGGACTAGGCATAAAATTGTAGATCCCTTAGATCCGTGCCAAAAATTAAAACTCGTGCAGTTTGTACGTATTGTCAACTACATACTCTCATATTATGTATGCTCTTTAATAGCATCTATTGTTACTTGGCGTTAAATAGTTAGTAAATAAAATACTCTCTCCATGAAAAGATCTTCCTTCTTCGACTATACAAAACTCATACGAAACGAATAGTTGAGAAGTTAGGGTCCCTACGGAACTGTTCTTTATTTATTTATTGAAGCACAATTTCAGAGATGACTTTTGCCAAAAAATGTAACATCTTCGCTGATTCAAGCTTAAGTACACTCCGAACAAAGAACCTCATCTTAAGTACGCACGTAAGCACGCACACACAAAATCCAATGAAGCATTGATCCGACGAATATATATAACTCCTCGTGTAACCAAAGACTTAAGCCTGCCAATGCCACATCCCAGAGTGCAGACATCCTCTGTCTTCATCAAGCAAATCCAAATTGAATCGCAAAATCGAATACATTCCCGTTTTAATTACATTTCACCAACATCAGCGATGCAACCTAATCCGCACACACAATGCGATGTGAGAGCGCAATCCGCTTATACAATGAAGCAATTTGAATACTGCAGCACATCCCATCTTACGGCTTTCGAACAATTAACTCAATCTAAATCTCCATTTAAATGACAATCGTAAGCCATATAATTACTTAGCCGCACTGTTGCCGATAAGTTATGGGGAAGGAGCCCCCTTCGCAAACCAATTTCGGGTGGAAATTTCCAAAAATTACTTTTGCTCTTTGAATTTCTCTTAATTAAATTTATCTGCCGGCTATTATGGTTTCATCTTTAAATCCTGTAGCGCCGAATAAACAATGAATAAATTGGCGCGCTCCAATTCCGTCTGCGCGGTGCCCCTGTTCCGATGCTATTTCGCAACGCGTCGTCTTTCTGGGGCTGCAATTTATAATCGGTACATCGTGTGCCATTTAAGCCGCCATTGATTTAATTTTACGCTTCGAGACCGCATGGGGTTGTATAATGTATATCTCTTCTTTTTTTTGTATTCGTCTTTAGGGACGATGCATTTTTCCTCGTATTGGATTTAAATTCAAATAGTGCTTGAATGCATAAAGTTTGCTTGCTTAGCTTTTTGTTAAAGCAATAATTAAACGTAATCTATAATAATTTGTTAACACCCTGTATTATACTATTGTTGTCTAGCGACATCTGTTAACCAAGAAATTATTATGTCAATCTATCTTTCTCTTTTATTTCCCTTCTTGTAATTTTGCCTACTCCATACTTAACCTAATAAACTTTTTTTTTTCGTTGTTAGCCTTCAACTTAATCGGACCTAGTTTTTTCCATCGCTTTTTATTTAACAGGTTATGGGCCCAGGACCCATTTAAATCTTAAAGTAGTTTAATAGTTGAGTAATATTTTTAAATAAAATGTCATCGCTGTTAGGAAAAATACCATTATTTAATGGCAACAATTTTTTCACATGGAAACATCAAATGGAGGCAGTTCTCCATAAGAATCGTCTTCTAAAATATGTGAAAGGCACCGTGGAAAAACCAACTGATACTGTGAAACTGCAGGAATGGAATGATAAGGATTTGGACGCAAGAAGTGAGATTATCGTGTCGATGGAGCCGGAACAAGTGTCACTCGTACACGGAATAGCGACGTCAAAAGGAGTTTGGGATTTTTTGGAGGCGACATACAATCGTAAGGGAACACGTACCAAAATTGAGGAATTCAGTAAGTTGATCAATTACAAAATGCATGAACACCAAACTATGGAGCAACACCTTATAAACTTTAATTTAATTGTCACACGATTGCATGAGATGAATGCCAAACTAGATGATGACCTGCTAGCTGTGCTGTTGCTGGATAGTCTGCCGGAGTCATACAAATATTTGCAAGCTGCTTTTGATGCGTCCAATGATTTTCCTACACTGGAAGTTTTGCGAGCTCGTCTATTGGAAGTCAGCGACAAGAAAAAGGAGGATGGTGAACTGAAAGAGGATGCATTCAAAGTAAGATTTCATCAAAAGAAGGTGGAGAACAATCAGCGGCGTACAGGTATGTCACATTTTCAATACAATTGTCACCGATGCGGTCGAAAGGGACATATGAAAAGAGATTGTCGGGTAATATTGAATAGAGATAGAACAAATCTTGCACAGAAGGGTGATTCATCTGAAGAAGGCTTTATAGCATTTGAAATGACTAGCGGGCATACTATGCCCATCAATGAAGTATCCCAAAATGTAAAGGAACAGACTCTTGAGCGTTCGAATTGGTATATAGACAGTGGCGCAACGTCTCATATGTGCTGTCTAAAAGATGCTTTTGTTAGCATGGACAAAAATTATGCTGGTGAGGTCCAAGTTGCAAACAATGAATTTGCCAAAATTGAAGGTATAGGAACAGTTAAACTAGATATTGTAGTACACGGTAAATCGAAAGTCATAAACCTCTATCAAACGCTTTTTATTCCTGAGCTTAGGAGCAATCTTATCTCTGCCAGCAAGGCTGCAGATAATGGCTGTAAAGTAGTGTTAGAAGGAAAACAGGGATGGATCATGAAAAAGAATAAAATCATTCTTGAGGCTGTAGAACACAAGAAATTGTATTCAGTCAATTTACGAAAGGGCAAGGAAGTGTCTAATGTAGCAGTGAAAGCAACGCATAATTCGTTAGAGCTTTGGCACAAGCGATATGGCCACCTAAACATACCATCACTTCGCAAATTGAAAGATAAGCAGATGGTACAAGGCCTGCCAAATTTTCAATCTTCATTATTTGATTGCTCAATATGCTTGAGAGGAAAACAAACTAGACTACCTTTTTCTGCTAAAAGTGAAAAGTCATCAAGCGGATTGCTAGAAATTGTTCATACTGATCTGTGTGGACCGTTTAAAACCGAATCAATTAGCAAGTGTGCTTACTTCATCACATTTATTGATGATTGGTCTAGAAAAACATTTGTTTATTTTCTGAAACAAAAAGGTGATTATTTGCATGCATTCAAAGAATTTAAAAGCCAGGTGGAAAACGAAACTAACAAAAGAATTAAGATTTTGAGAAGTGATAATGCACGTGAGATAGTTAGTAAGGAATTTTCAAAATTTTTAATTGAGCATGGAATTAAACGTCAATTGAGTGCAGAATATACGCCTCAACAAAACGGAGTTGCGGAACGCATGAACCGAACTCTCGTTGAAATGGTTAGGTGTTTCTTAGTGGAGGCCTCGTTACCGAAATTTCTGTGGGCAGAGCTCATTCATACGGCTGCATATATTCGTAACCGTTGCCCAACAAATCTTAACTTCAACCAAACCCCGGAACAGATATGGACTGGAAGAATACCTATTATTACCCATTTACGTCAAATAGGTTGTAGGGCTTTTGTTTTAAATAAATCTCCGAACAGATCAAAGTTGGATCCTAAGAGCGAAGAATACGTTTTGTTGGGATATTCAGAGGAATCGAAATCATATCGTTTATGGAAAAGAGGATCTCGGGCAATTATTAAGAGCCGTGACGTGCGTTTTATAGAAACTGTTTATAGCAATAATCACTACATTGAACTTTTACCAAATGATGGAAATGAACCAGTAAAAGAAAAAGGCAAAATAAAGCCCGACGAAAAAGAAGAAATAATAGAAAAAACCGAAATAAATTTCGAAGATAACAATCGAAACAATGATGATGATGATGAATTTTTGGAAGCTTTCGATGAACTACAAAATGAACTACCGGAAAATAAAAGCGAAAATAGTGTTGCACAAAATGAAAATGAATTTGAAAGAGATAATATAAAAAACCGATTGAGACCTAGAAACCATTCAAAAGTTGCTTCCGAAAAAGCTTTTAATATAAGTCAAGTAGATGATCCAATAAGCTATCAAGACTCCAAAAGCTCACCGCATGCGGAGGAATGGTATTCGGCAATGAAAGAAGAACTTGATTGCCTGATGAAGCATAAAACATGGACGCTATGTGATCTACCTGTAGGAAGAAACGTTATTGGTTGTAGATGGGTTTATAAAACTAAGTTTTACCAAGCGGTAAAGTAGATCGACGGAAAGCAAGACTTGTCGCGCAAGGATATACGCAAAAGTATGGGGTTGACTACCTAGATACGTATGCGCCTGTCATACGGCAAAGTTCACTCCGTCTCATATACGCTTTGTCGATTGAATATGATCTAACTCTTTACCACCTCGATGTATCAACGGCATTTTTAAATGGAATTCTAAAGGAGGAAATATATATGAAACAACCTGATGGTTTCATAGATAGAGACCATACAAATAAAGTTTGCAGGCTTCATAAAGCATTATACGGATTAAAACAAGCGAGCAGACAGTGGCATAGTACTTTGGATGAAAAACTTAAAATATTAGAATTAACACAATCAAATTATGATAACTGCGTTTATTATAAAATCGGAAATATTCACAAAACCATTTTGGGTATTTATGTTGATGACATTGTCGTTGCTACTAATGACATTAGTTTTTTTGATAATATGAAAATTAGCCTTTCACAATGTTTCGAAATTCGAGACCTTGGTCACCCATCTTTATGTATTGGGCTAGAAATTTCAAGGGATCAGGATATGTTATCAATATGTCAAACTCGTTTTATTAATAATCTTATTTTGAAATACAACATGCAAAATTCAAAAACATCTTCTATACCTATGCAGGTCAAACTAAAACTTGAAAAGGAACCAACAATCATTGGAGAGAACGAATCAGTAAATATTTTACAATACCAGGAGCTCATAGGATCAATTATGCATCTAGCTGTTTACAGTCGTCCAGATATTGCTTTCAGCATTAGCACTTTATCTCAATTCAGCCAAAACCCAAAAAAACAGCATTGGAAAACAGCAATTAACTTACTGCGCTATCTTAATGCTACAAAGAACTCAAAATTAATATTTCGAAAAACTGGATTACCCCTCGTTGGTTATGTAGACGCTAGTTGGGCTGAGGATCGAAATGACTGCAAATCTCAAAGTGGTTATTGTTTTGTACTTGCAGGTGCTGCCGTAAGCTGGGAATCGAGGAAACAACGCACTGTAGCTACTTCAAGTGCTGAAGCGGAGTACATCGCACTAACTGAGGGAGCAAAGGAAGCATATGCGCTTCGCAACTTATTACAAGAACTACAATTTGGATGTTCTGATGCTACAGCTTTGTTTTGTGATAATCAAAGTGCTCAACATATAGCTGTCTATGGCGGAAAATACTCACGTACCAAACATATACACTACAAATATCACTTCATGCGGGAGGCAATAGAACAAAAAGCTGTTGTTCTCAAATATCTCCCAACAAATAAGATGGTTGCTGACGGTCTAACTAAAGCTGTTCCTAAGGAGAAACATTACTTTTGTTTTAAACGTTTTGGTATTAATTTTGAAATATAAATTCTATAGTTTTAATATTGAAGGGGAGTGTTAAAGCAATAATTAAACGTAATCTATAATAATTTGTTAACACCCTGTATTATACTATTGTTGTCTAGCGACATCTGTTAACCAAGAAATTATTATGTCAATCTATCTTTCTCTTTTATTTCCCTTCTTGTAATTTTGCCTACTCCATACTTAACCTAATAAACTTTTTTTTCCGTTGTTAGCCTTCAACTTAATCGGACCTAGTTTTTTCCATCGCTTTTTATTTAACACTTTTGAATTAGGCTTCAGCCATTCGCTCCGATCATGGGCAGGACCACATGAGTGTGCTGCAATTCAATTAGCAGGGGATAATGTTAGCAAACGTACGTGCGTGTATAAGTTATTCCGGTGCCGGTGCTAAAGACGGCAGATACGAGCTCAGGTGGCTTGTGAAACTATTGTTTAACTTATCGCTTGTATAAGCTTTGGGTGAACAAGGATGTGATTACGGATGTTAATTGCAGAATACATATTGTGCGTATTGTGTCAACGGCTTTTGTTTATTATTGTTAGGAGGGTTGGGCCGTGGGATGGCTGAGCTGATACAATTGAGATTGAAAGGATAATACGGCATATTTAAGGGGTATGCGGATGCTTGATGCTGATAGCTGTAAACAAGTTGAACAAAATAGAGGAGCCGGGCGATTACTGGCTAAGGCGGCGTCTTGTAAGATAAATTGTGATGGTTTAGTTGCTGACTCTCTCGAGGTAATGTAACTGATATCACAAGGATGTGTAACGAACGGTTTCTGTGTGGTGTTGCATTATTCATTAGGTCGGGGCAGAGTAATCATAGTGGCTGTGTACTTCATATTTGATTGCAACAAACTTGGCGTAAGGATTTCTTATTGTCTCTTGGTCTAAGATACACTGCAGGGCTATGAGCTACAGTGAATTATTGTGGTTATAGAGGTCGACATAGAAATGAACAAGGTATCAGCCTCAGCAATGATAGATTAAATGCAGACACAAAACAATGTAAATGAAAAAAAAAAAAAAAAAAAAAACAGGAGGACTTAGTGACTGAGGCCCACTTGGTGCGATTTGATCTATACCAGTTATAGACAACTATAGTACGGTTTGGATATACTCAATTCACTACAATCCACGGCAAATATAGGCCTAAAAATACCATCGACGGAGCCCTTAATGAAGAATACGGAAGTGAAAAGTTCTCTCATACTATGGGCGAGATGAACATTTGGAAGGCTACTCCTTTGGGAGTAGGCTTTCTTGCCAACTTCAATCCAAGACCACTCACAAATTTTTTAAATTGAGGCATGCGATTTTAAATCTTTGGATCTGATAGGCAGGATCGGATTTAACTTGTGTGTATTGCTGTAGAATTTACTACTCACAAATTTAAGTTTGTCGAAGCTATAACCAATGGCGAAAAAATGTATCTTGATGTTAGATTACTTATAATCATTTTAACCTTCAAACTAGATATTTTGCAGGGCACAATGGGTATTTTTAAGTGGAAAATCTTACCAAAAATCTTGTTTGTAAGATCTAGCCTGGACACTGAATATATGATTATTACTATCCCGCATCAACTTTAGCCCAACAAAAGAAAATACATTAAGCTACTTACATCAATTAAGCATGACACAATTTGTTCAAAAATATGATGGCCAGATGTGGCTTTAAATTGGAATTGGAATTTCGTATGCTATTAGCTGCGACATTTCGTCCTTTATTCAAAAATAGCTTTCAGTGTTTATATGAAAAGGAAATACTGAGAGCCTCTTAGGGGATGGCAGTTATTTCCATGACACCTATCATTTCTCACCAAAGTTTGGGGAGTTACAATGAAAACGGTTGGGTTGGCCCCTTTCAAACAGAAGTCTGCTTTAAATAAATCAAATATTTTTGTAGAAATCTATCTAACAACTTTATGTGTTCATACTTTAATGGAATATATTCAAAATATTGTTATAGTGTACTGCGACTTTCACTAGAGGTCAAATAGGGACACAAATTAACTTTGAAAGCCAATTCTAGTAGCGCATTTGTTTTAACAGCTAAGCACGTTTTGGTAACGAAGAGAAGGCACAATGGCTTAGTGGTTAGTGTTTGACGTCTAAGCGAGGGATACCAGGTTCGATTCCCTAAAAACTTCAAATGTCATCTTTTTCTACACTGCGCCACCTTTTGCGACCATCTGTCAAACATCCGAGAGTATTACTGTCATGAAAGCGTTTCTCAATTAGCCGTTTGGACTCACTATAAAATTGTAGATCCCTTCAATTCCTCACAAAAATGAAGAACCCACACAAAACGAATGGTTGTGAGAAGCTATTTATTTTTATTTGTTATTTATTAGAACTAGACCATAAATAATATGCGTACATAATTTTTTGTACTAAGCAGCAAAAAGTTTCTCAAATATTCAAGCAATTTTTGGAAAAACTGCCAGAAGAAGAAAATTGTTCAAAATTAAGAATTAAATATGTTTGTATCCTTATTCCTTGTTGTTTCCTTCTCGTTCTTAAGTTAAGCTTTTATACAAGTACGTTCCTTTTAACCATTTTTCATTCCATATTGGTGTGTTTTCTTAATCGATTCCAATTGGAATTTTCAATGAATACTCAACTCTACTCATTCTCATTGGAACTTTTATTGTTGTTTGCTCGCAATTTCCAACTCCAAAGAAGTGCGGAACCTTCGGTGCGCGAGTGACACTCGCACTTGGCCGGTTTTTTTTCAGTTTAAATTAGGTCTGAGAGAAGTATTTAGACATATTTAAAGGAAGACACGCACACATTTTCTGTTTGACAAAATGGTTATTACATTTGAATTTCATTTATTAGTTTCATTTTTTTTTCTTGCAACTATATTTCGAAAACCTCCAAATCGTCTGCTCTACCACATCGTCTTGCAAACCATATTCATTTTTTCTATGTTCCAAGACTTATAATTAATTTAATAAAATTTATTTAATATTCATTTTTCCATATGTAGCATCTGCATACATTTGAATTAGCGAATTAAGGGAATAAAATCATCTTCACAGTTTAAGTTAAATTGTATCCATGAAAATTGTTACATGTAAAAGATCAATTTCTTAAAATTATCAGATCGCTAAAAATACTAGAATTATAACTTTCTAATAAAAAATACAGTAGGTAGAAATTAATTCTATCAGTCATGAAATTGACAATACCAAATTTCATCTCCAAATTTAACTCTCAAACCATTATGATTCGCCTGCCTGCCTGTCACCTGTCAAACACGTAAACATTCTATAGTCCCTGGCGCGGAAATTTCCAAAAAAAAAGTGTGACGTTTGTCAACTTATCATTTTGTTTTCAATTTTTGAATTTAAATCATCAGGGGCAATATCCTGAAATTCCCACAATTCTCCCAAACAAGAAGCCCCATGACAGTGAGAGCTGTCCAAATCATTTACAATTGAAATTTTCGTGTCAGAATAAAATTCCCAATTCGATTGGTGACAATTTCTGAAATAATCGAGGTGTAACTTTTAAGAGGCTCAGGTGGAACTATAAAAACCGCGTACGGTATTTTTGCCCTTTAAACTCATCCATGTCGTGTATTTCCCTTGCTCCCATCTGCCAGTATTCCTCAAGACTTTTTCAATTCCTTTTTGTGTCTTTACAGTAAATGGGTGTTGTCTTCTTTTCTTCTGCGGCTATATACTTATGACGAGCTACGTCATTTTGGAATCTAGAAACGGAAACAATGAAACAGCACGTACGTGTTTCGATTTTTTTCAATATATGTATTTAGAACGTTGTTGACTGATGTAGATTTTATGTAGCGCAACGGACATACCTTCAATTGTATGTGAGTGTATGTGAAAATGTCCATGTCGCATTACAATTGCAGAAAAGTCTATTCGTTTCTGATGTACTTTGAGTGCATGGTATTTTATGAAACATGAAAAGTAACAGTTTTGTAAATTCTTAAGAAGGCTGCAACGTGTCAATACTTCCTAAACGACATCAGATTCAAACTATCCCAGCAATTAGGACATATTGATCTCCGACATGCGGCGAATTAATGATAAGCAAACATTTGAAAGTAGTTGGCTTACTGCGGCTTTGGGGATTGTGTTTGTTTCGGTTAGGATTACCCAGAAATGAGATAAGTGCGAATAAACCAATTCACTTTATTGTTACAGTTGCTAGACATGTTACGAACAAGGATAATTTCTGCTTTCAAATGAAGCACTCAGCCGGTTATAAGACTGCAGTTGAATCACTTAAAAGAATAATTTCGGAAAAACTTGGAAATCTTCTCCAAAGCCTTCTGTAATCCAATTTGTAGATTCCAACATCTTCCGCTCATCAGTCCATCTGTTCTGTCCTGAAAATAAGTCACATCTTCAAATAAATCAAAGTCGGCACGAGTGCTCTTGGTTATTGTGTACAGCTCACAGAGGGCAATCATTGTCATCATTATTGTCACCACACCATCATATTATACTCGCCATTAAAAACCATAAGCCAGCACGAGCTCCAAACTCAATCCTAATGTTCCTCATCATCATCATCGACTCCAACTGGGAATAGCAGGTAGTTACCGGCTGTAGCGTTCAGTTTGATCCTTATTGTGTTACTTGGTTCGTAATGGATTCCCTACCCACCCACAGTTGTGGCAAACAAACGGAGTGCACGCTTGTTTATTTGTTTGTTTGCTTGCAACTGTTAAAGTTGGGTGAATTTTTGTATTTACACGCAAGGATATGGCATACTATGCTCCATCCTTATGGTGTCCACGTTGAAGTTGCTGCTGCTGCTGCAGTTAACTTCAATTCCCATTGTAATCGTTTAATTGTATTCTATGTGGGTCGTTATTGCAGTCATTTAACTAGCTGCCATGGCTTTGTAGAACCAGCACGCCATCGGCGCACTGCTTGCCAAAAACTACGAATACTGGTAGGTACCGACTTTCATTATGAACGCCCACAGCGATTTCAACTACCACAGGGACACAATTGGTATCCGCTCACGGGATATAGAGGTGTACACTGTATGGCGGAGGAGTAGCTATTGAACCAGAAGGCGCTTGCACTGTTGGCGTGCTTTGATTACGGTGGAAATCTTGCCAACACCTCATTAGTGCAATGAGTAGACTTTAGGGCTGTTTCGTTTGTTGCCAGTGCTTTTATTTCCGAGAAATAAAAAGCAATTTGATTTGCAAATCCAATTGTTTTTGTTGTCAATGTCATCTTCTGCAGAGTGCTTTTAAGTTATGATTCTCTTGTGCTCTTTTACAAACTGGGACTTATTTTGTTTTATTATGAAGCCTTTTTGTCCCAATCCCATTTTGTGTTCGCTCTGAAGTTTTACTAAAACAAATCCTCAACAAATCTTTGACTTTCTTAATTTCAGAAACTCTTTGCCGAATTAAAACCAAGTCGAAATCAAGACTTAACTGAGGTGTATGACTTCATTATTTAATGCTTTTTCCATTAAAAAGTGTTTCTTAAATTAAGAAATATTTTCTTAACTTTTCTTAATTTAATCAAAAGTTAGTGCAAATGCCATTAATAAGTGATTTGGCGCTTTCCCTTACTAAGGGAAGAGAATATTATTCGCTTAAGCAAATGCTGTTTTGAAAATTGCTCACATTCATGACAGGCGCAGATATTTTAGCTTTCGGATGTTTTTGTTTTTAGATCACATTAAGGTTCCCCACTATTGCAGAAGGTTTTCTCGCGTCTTTCAATTTATTCCTGAAGCGATACTCCACAACAAAATAAAAATAAAGGGGAAAAAAAAACGTTAAGAACAAATTGTATTGAAATACATAAATTAATAAATAACTTGAGCAACTCTTGGCTGTGGCAGTTTCTTTGGGACATCGGAATGGTCCTACAAGCTGCAATTATGCCGGAGTTAAAAGACTGACCGTACTTTCATAAAACCGTTATTATATCGCTTATAACAAACCTATTTTGAAACACTGCAGACTTTGTATCTTGGATAAAAGAAACAATTTTTTTTCTTGGAATTTAAAGGTTTAGAGGTTTTATATTATTTAAAATCCAGGCCGAACGATTCGGCCCTGTACACAGATCTTTAACCATAGTTAAAAGAAATAACCTTGTAATACAGGGTCCGCCAAATACCTTCTTTTTTTTTGAAAATGCTATAATAAAAAACTACTGAACATTTTCTCAAATTCATTTTTTTTTATTTGAAAGTACAATCCTTCCGTTTAATAATGGAAAATAATTTCATTCAAATGGCTGCCTCGGCCGGCCATGCAGTAGCCTACACAATCGGTCCAATTTTTAAGCACATTTTCGATTGTGTGCAGCTGTATTTCACCAATTGCTTCACGAATATTGTCCTTTAAAGCGTCAATTATCTCTGGCTTGTCGGCGTAACACTTATATTTTACGGCACCCCACAAATAATAGTCCAACGGTGTCAAATCGCAGCTCCGAGGTGGCCAAACGACATCAGCTCTGCGGCTGATAATGCGATCTTCAAAAACAGGGCGCAAAACATCGAGTGTAGCTTCGGCTGTGTGGCACGTAGCGCCGTCCTGTTGAAACCAAATGCTGCCAATATCCTCCTCTTCAATTTTTGTGAACACAAATTCCTTGAACATGGCTCGATAACGATCGCCATTGATTGTAACGGCCACTCCTTGCTCATTTTCGAAGAAAATGGCCCAATTATGCTTCACGCACACTTTCTGCCACAGCAGCAATTTTCTCGGGTGTACGCACTGTTTTTGGCTTTTCACGCTTTGGTTTATCGATGAGGATGACAGTTTCTTTCACTTTTTTCACAAGATAACGAACATACGGAGCTGACGGTGCTTCTCTTCTTCCAAATTCCGTACGCAATTTTTGTACACATTCTGCAACAGTACAATGATTTTCAAAGTAACATTTCCCAGCGTTGTTCAAGCGTATACACAACCATATTCGTTCAGCGGAAGGATAAAACTAATTATCTGTCAAATCAGACATGAGCTAAGTGTTACCATTCGCGAAATAAGCACTAGTTGAAAAAAAAGTTAGATGGTGGACCCTTTACTAGAACTAATTAGTTATGCAAAAACCAGAAAAACATAACCTATTCCTTTTATGCGTGAAAATTAAAACCGCCCAACGTAGGAGCGGCAAGAACACATTTAATGGGGAAAAAAATAAATCTTAACAAACTGTTCAACCAACTTTTCCTCTGCACAATATGTGAAGTAGAATATGTATCCTCAAATTTATATGCATTTTGGCGATATCCTTGAATCTCTTCGAATGCATAATGCATCATTATTTGTTCAGATTTTCATTGAAATTTAAACTTCTTGCATCATTGAGGTCCGTATATGTGCCGTAGAAAGTGCAGAAAAAGAGAGGGCGGCATAGCACGATAGTACCCTCTTTTCCATACTACATTCACCATCCACAAAGGAAGGAGAGCTTCATTTCCTTTCCTTTTGGCAGTATTTCAATAACAACAACCACGAATTTTGTGGGTGCCACTGTGAGTCGCTTATACCTTTTACCATGGAGAGCTAGTGGATGGCGTGCACAACACGCCCATTTTTTTTCCACATTTTAGCAAGCCACATTTTCATGAAGAATTTCCTCAATATTCTTGGTCTCAATAAAAATGTGTTTTCTAAACTTTGCTGGTTTCGCCACCAGCAGTGAAATTCATCCATGCGAGCAACAAAAGAAATTTTTTTTTCTAAATAAATCGAGGAGGAATTGGAAAATGTTTTTCTCTTCTTTTCCGTGTAATGGTCTGCGGAGTGAAATGTGGAAAAAGCAAAACAACAGCGCACGCTGATTTTTGCGGAGGTCTTACGTAAATAAGCAGTTATTTTCGGAGCCACCTAGTACACGTAGGCAGGCAAATATGGAAAAGGAGAAGGGATGACTGTTGGGATTGGGATGTTTGCTTCAAATTTATTTGTCAGGTGCTGAAGCAGGAAGGAAATGTCAAATTCTTCAGCAAACCAAGGGGTTTGTACAGAAAATGCAGGAGCAAATTGACTTGCTAAGAAGTTGGATCTACCTGGGGTTCTAAGATCAGTGGCTGGTCGGCTCTATACCGAGTTGTGAGGCTGTGTAGTCCTCCTCATGCTTTATTACATACCTTTAACAAATCAACTTCATAAACTGTGAAGTTTTATCAAGATTTATAGCACTCACGTCCCTCCAATTACAAAAATGTGTAAATATGAACAACGGCCATGGTTTACATCTGAGCTTCATCAAATCATGACCCAACGAAATCGAGCGTTCGAATATTGGAAAGGATGAATACAGACGAAGGCAGTTTTTCCACAGCACTTATAAATGAACATCTTTGTAAAAAGCTGTCAATGCTGTTCAACTTTTCGTACTCCGCCTCCGCCACAAAATTCATGAATTCATACCTAAAGCAGAAAGCAAGCGGTTATGGTAAATGGAACTCTTTCCAATTCCGTTCCTACCTCTATAGAGGTGTTCCTCAAGGCGCAATTCTTGATATACGAAACCTCTATTCAAAAGTATGCAGATGGTGTCCAAATATACAAAAGTTGCCGCTTGGGCTAGTTGAAGATTGTGTCTGGGTAACATTTTATTTAACGCTCAATGTAAAGGTCTCTAATCAAACCCAAGGACAGTGAACTCCTGATATAACGAAGGTGAAGGGACAGGGCTTAAATGGTCCCAAAAGCCGAATGTCGCTCTAACCGAAGGTCAGAAAAATATAAAAAGGCATACTTTACTAGTTGATAGGTACCGACATACGCATGTTGTATTTATACTTTAATTATTCGGATAGAATTAAAAAGAAAACAACTTTTTTTTTCTTGCATTGGCAACTAGATGCTTTTTTTCGCCGCTTTATCTATAGGATAAAATTAAATTCTTGCAAAAAACGGAAGCTATACGAACAAACTACACCAACGGTAATTTTTTTTGCACAGGCAACCAAATGATTTCTTTATACTTCGTCGCTATATCGAGTAAATTCTTATAAAAAAACGGAAGCTATATATGGAAGCGTCGTTGTAACCGAGGTCGCTATAAGCGAATTTCACTGTAAGTCCAAATTTCTTATTGTTTCCAAAAAGCCTGTAGATCCTTACTTTCCAACAATTATACTCGACGGTATGTTGAGACCCAGGCCCCGGGCGGCAATTTGGAGCGGCTACAATTTTTAAATACACAAAATTGACAAAACTGACTCTTTTTTCAAACCAACGAATTTATTTACAAAGTTTACCAACATTAACACTGCTTAACAACAAAATCCAATGAACGCTGCTCCCTAGTAAGCAACAACAACCCAACTGGAGATTAGAGTTCGTTCAAATAAGTTATTTTGTTTTTGCTTTTGTTAGGGTAGGTATTAGACCTATATAATATAGGTAATTAGTAGAGACACTCGCTCGACATAATATGCAATTCCTACTGTTCAGATGAGTGCTAACATTGCCTGTATACTTTTCTATTCGTTCGTGTAGTTGTGTCTTATTTTGCTCAAACGAAATGAAGTTTGCAAACATAGACAAGCATTATATTTGGCAATAGAAGTTGCAGTCCTGTCTCGTTTGCCGTGCTCCTTATTATCGAAAATTAATTAATTAATACGAAAAAAATAGGTAGCGTTTTCTCACATAATAGGTCTGTTCCTTTACTTTTAAATCTAACGAATTTTTACTAATTCTTACGAATTTTTCCTCAATGCTGTTCCTTAATTCGTAAAAGAGAGAGTCGTTTCGAATTTTTACTCAAACAATTTCTTGATATAAGAATTGGAAAGACTGTCAGTCAACTTACAATTAACAGCTGATTTGAAATTTGTTGCCACATTTGCGTGCATTTGTTTTGATTTTTTGCGTATTCAAAATTTATCAACAGGCGGCAAAACAAAATTGAATGTTCTCCTAAAGATTCTTTTCGAAAGTGGCAACGAAATTCTTCCTCGCTGTAGCAAAGAGCAATCTGCACCATGCAATTCTTAATGCAGTGTTGCTTTTTCCTCTTCTCGAATGCTTGTAGTTCAATCAGTACAAACTCTTCCACATACTCGGATTCATCAAGAAGAAGTTCGATTAATTTCAGATCTCTTTCATCGCTACTTAGATGATGTTACGAATTTTCTTAGTAAATGAGCAAATTCCTAGAATTTATCAGACTTTCGTACCACTTTTTTGAATATTTGAATTATGTATCTGTCATTTTTCATAGATTACCACAAAAGCGTTCCCTAACTTTTTCGTAAGTGTCCCTCTCTCTGAGAGAATTTATCCCCACCACTTCAATTTTGACAGTATTTCCCATTTTTACTACCAAAGTAAAGGAACAGACCTAATGGAAATACGAACAGTTATCATTTTTAATAAGAAGAAAAAATAGTTACATATGTGTTTAATTTGAACAGTTCACCTGTCCTTGTCCATTTTCTAGTGTTTTTTTTTTTTTTGTTTTTGTAATACCTATGAATATCTATGTAGTTGAAAACATTACAGGTGTCTCTTCTCTAAACTGAGTATTTTCTTAGCTACAAATAATTGTTTTTTTGTTTGTGGATTTTGTGATTTGTACTAGATATCGTATAGAAGAGCAGAAAAATAAAGAGTTGTAAGTCGTGTTTTTAAACGTCCTATGCAAATAAAAAATAAGCAATTATCTCGTGTTGAGCCGACGCGACGTGCCGTGCATAGAATATCTAATTAAATTATGTATTTATTACCAAAAACTACCCGATTCCTTGAAACGCCTTTGGTAGAAACTCGGTAAAATGTAGAAATTTTACCAATTTTATTGGCATACATAATGTGTAGGTACAACTGGTTGAAACCGCAGATAAAGGTTTTTTTTCTAGCGTATGAACAAATTATAGGGGCGGCATAAATTGGGTCTGCCCCGGGCGGCCCCAACCCACGCTACGCCACTGCTGAGGGGTAATCGTAAGAACGTCCAAATAGTGCCACTCTGTATCGATATTGCCCACATGCTACCGCACAGATTGCGCAACAATTTTATTGGTTACCCTTCATGGCGATGCGGTGGCACTATATGTCGCCATAAAGCCATTTAAAGGCCGCTCCTACGTGAATCCTTTATATGTTTGCATTCAATCCATTCGACAAAAGAATCCCCATTTATGAGGTTAAATCAAACACTATGCTATTCATATCACTCGTATCCTCTTTCACGCATGGCCAAACGTTGCCACATAAAAATAAAATGTGTATCACAATAAAAAAATGAAAATTAGTGCAAAACGGATGCACTTTGTGTTCGTTAAAAGCTCACATATATCCGTATATGCATATTGTACCCAGCTTGAAGCTGTTATTCTGGTTGGTTTCGCCTGTTCGATATTTGGAAGAGGCAAATACGTCGAGGCAAGCCAAAGGAATGCTGTTTTTTTGTTTTATTTGAAAGAGTCACGTTTCAGCATAATTTTCCACTAAATAAATTATTTAAATTGTCGTACCTTTGTACCTTATGTAGGAATGGCTGTGCTAGTTGGCTATCTTTGGGTGTGCGAAATTTATTTGCATGCGCCGACAGTGAGAACGTGCTGTTGGAATAGTTTTTTGCTTCCATAAACAGAAGTTTATTGTTTTTGTTGTTTTTTTGTTTTAAATTCTACCAAGTCCAAGTTTGGTTGGAATATTTGTTCTGTGATTTAAATAATAAGAATTTATTTTTGAAAGTTACGCTATTTGCAAGGAATCTCCTTGAAAGTGTATTTTCTGTGGAGTTGTCTGTTTGCTGTTTGATATCGGAGTGAGGGTAGGAGGGGAATCAGTTTGTTATTAGTGGGACTTTTAAATGGGTTGTAGTCCTCACTACTCGTTTATATAGTGAGATCAGTCTTCTGTTTCTTCGCACCAGCAATCACAACTTCCAGGGCAGCAGAGCGCGTTGTCAATTTGAAATTTTCTTTCAAATCTATTAAAACCCTTGTTTATCTCACCGATATCGTTAATTCACTAACCAGATGACATCCACTCCATCGCATGGCAATAAAATTAGTGCTCATTCAAATTTCAATCCAAACGTCCTAAACCCATCGATATTGCCATGGTTCAGCCAACACATATTGCAGAGGGCTCCCCTCTGAATTAGAACATGCACTTGGCGCATGGTGATTAAAAATACTAAGGAACTGGAGCGTATCATATTCTTGACACAACCACAACTTATACAGGGAGACAAATAAATGAATTCCACAAAAAAAAAGAAGTTAAAAACACTCGAAATGTTTGGAGTTTGAGTATGCGTCCACCACCCCAAGTGGATCCATTGAGCGGTCGAATTCAAATTCCCATCACAATCAGAGCGTTGGAAAGTCTCGATGAGAAGACTAACGACCGCAAACGACGACGAATGATTTCTTAATTTTTGTTTGCCCCACACGTCCTGCTGACGAGCCATCAGCATCATCATCATTATATCTATCATTATCACACACACAGACACAGAGAGGAAGGATATTGCTGCATGTTTTTTGTTCCCGCCGACGAAGTGTGTCAAAATCAAACCACTGGCTGTCAGGTATCAGAGAAATTCATCATCGTCATCACCACCATCAGCAGCATCATCATCATCGTCACTGGATCGATTTACAGGGTTAAATGCGACCAAAAGGACTTGATTATATTACGTTAGTCAGGGAGATAGTAAATTTGCGACTTGCACTGGCATATGAAGGTGGTACTCCAACAATCCCCTACTGCCCGTGTATCCGTCGACATTAGTTTTCTTCCTGTTTTACTGTGTACCATTGTCGGAAGTGGAGGGCGTTTTATTTGTTTTCTCGTTCTATTTTTTATGTCTGTTGGAGATATTTACCAACGACGAGCGACATCATCATCGTGATGAATATGTATCCTTGTATAATTTCAAATACACACACACAGAGACACTTTCTGAAGCATGTGCATCTAATAAATGCGGATAAAATATCGAACATGAAGGCTGTGCCACACATGTCCTCAGATCTGTGTACGAATTTATTTATACATTAGTTATCTCTGCGAGGGATACGATGCCCTGATGACGCTTGATGGAAATAATTTTCTCCTTCACCGACAGAGATATAGGTACAGGAGGAAACGATTGCGAAAGTTCTTGGGCATATGCGTCGAGTTATGGTAATGATGTTTTAAAATTGTCTTTTGGGGAGAAGTAAACCTCTTCGAAGGATACACTGACGGGCCTGGGCCTCACATCAGTGGAATGTTCGTCTTAATTTACGTCATACGGAAGCTCGTGTCAGCTGGCAATGAAATCACAAAACCGAAACAACGCGCACAAAATCCTTAACAAAATTCGACGATGTTTTTCACATTTTGTTGATAATTTAAAAATACGTACGCACATGGGACTGTGGGTGCCATTAGGAAAATTAATACCCCAGTCTCTGTGGGCCACTTGAAGGTGTCTGTCGAGATTAATCGCTGAGTACTAATTGTAAGGGGGAAAACGCTGGTTTTAACTTTGTGCTTTAAGGAAGTTAAGTATCACTTTGCAATGACATTCGTAACTCCACTCACCAGGAAAACAGTCTGTCTGCGCTGCTCTTACATATTGATGAATGTGGAATATGAGTTTTTGTATGTATAAAATAAAATGCCGATGAACAAATTTCATTCGGTGTTTTGGTTTCACAGTTGGGATGGGTACAACCCTCTCCCTTCTGTACCAAAAACAACCATCATCCATGCGAATAGCTCCAAAACTTCAGATTAATTTCAAACGCTACTGCACATACCGTTAAACCAATGATTCTATTGATTCTCACAACCAAAAATAATAGTAATCCAATCGACCCAAATCCCGCAATTTATTCCGCGGCAAACAATTATTACTATCCACTTCGGACTCTACTGACCCGAAATAATTGAAATCACTTCATAATCCAATAGATTGCGATTTGATTGCAATTTTTGACCACATCCCATCTATCAACTTGTCGAATTGCATTTGACAAATTGTTGCTGCAGCCTGCTTGCCATTACTGCTCAACACTCACCCGAATGCTAAACACAAACTTGTGCTGAATGGAATTTTCCGTCCCCATAGCAGTTTTCCGCTAATGGGTTAATTACTTCCTGTAAATAATTAATTTTCAAAACTGACGTGAATATTTCATGCGGCGCTGTATGAGTAGGGGTCCTTATTTTTCAATATTATATATGAAACTAGCGAACAACAGACTATATGATGTCCTTGGCGGCTAAAAGTGATGATGGAACGAGAGGATGTTAGAATTGGGGTCGCACACTTTATAATCCACACCCCCGAGCGAGTTTAGTTGAATGCTTATTCCTCAGCATGGTTCAACTAAGTGAAGGATAGCAGGCAGGTCTGTCAGATGATAGGAAAGGGAAGTTCTCATTCAAGGATCTTTAATGTGAGATTTGGGAGTAAGACAGCTACGCAGTGTCACTTAGAACGGCGATGTGTCAAGGTCTTTCCTGTGCTGTGGTATGGCAAGGTAGGTAGGTAAATGGGTGCTCTTGTGACAATTATGCCACAGCTTCACTTAGACCATCAGTTGGGTCCATTGTGTGTGGCAAGCTTCAGTTAATTTGAAATTTGAAGTACAATGTTACAATAATTTTATTTATTTCAAACAATTACGAGGAGCATTCTTTTGAGTTTCGCGCCAACTATATATATATATTCTTTTGAGTTCCATGCGCGGTTGCCACTGGAAAATAAAGTCTGTGTCCCAAATTGGAAATAAAAATGAGCAACTGGAAAATCTGGCAATCTGTTTTTTTTTTTTTTATTAATATTTTATTTGTTTATCGTTAGAACTTCGTTTTTGGTAACCTTAAAATGTGCGTCCGCGAAAAATATAATTTTGAATAAGCATTTCCAACGTAAGAAACGCCGAGGAGCTTAAGCTTAAGAAAGGGTAGCGTAAAGATTCGTCGTTCGGTTCTGTCCACTAACAATTGATTCAAAATTGATCGTGACAGTCGAAAATGAAAAAAATGTGTGTGCAATTTAAAATAATCGATCGATTCTTCAAAGCTATAATTGGCCGTGAACATAAACCGTCTAATGTCTTCCAAATATTTTCAGTTCCAAAAAAAGGCTTTCAAAATAAGCTAATGCCAGTTTCACTAGTGAAATGCTTTAGGCTTTTGTAACAGTTCCTTAAATTTTATAAAAAATAATTTCATCAAAGCTGTGCAAGGGCTGTGTAAATTCGTACAAGATGGATTCAAAAAACAACATGCGTTGATATTTGGAGTAGATTTATTTACTTGTCCCATACTTTAGCATCCGGAAGACCGAACCTTACATGTTTGCGTTTCAAAATTCCTACTTTTAAGTCGTTCATAAGACATGCTAAAAAAATAATGGCAATTCTGGGGTTTTTCAGATCTTTCTGGACAATATTTTGACCGTCTGGAAACGCTGCAACAAATGGAAAACTGTTTTCAATTGTTTGATGGTTAGATTTGATCTATTCAGAACCTTGATGTTTGCATTTTTACACAGATAGACGCCCTTAAAAGGTAAACACTGTAAAAAGAACAACTCCACCCATGGGATTTTATCTTCTTCTATATATAAAAGCGAATAAAGTCCGTGTGTGCGCGCATAAATCGAGAACGTATCGTTCGATTTTAACGATTGTGGGTTTGACGGTCTCTTTTTGGACCAATGAAGGACATAGGCTAATTTTTGAAAACAAAACTTTGAGGGGATGAAAGAGGTTATGAAAGATTGTATGGAGAAATGACTTTGAAAAAAATAAACTGGATAGAAATCGACACTTCAAATACAAATAACAAAATATATATCTATTCTATATATCAATATTCATTATATTGACGTTATGAGTCGATCACCACTGTGCCAATTTTCAGGAATATTTCTTTGTTTTATTCGTATTGCTGTATTTACTGTTTAGCAAGAAATAAAAGAATAAAAGAAATAAAACTTTTGGACCCGATAGGTGGCGATGTTGTCTAGCTCCGAAACAACTCAACCGATTTCAATGAAATTTTGTGGATGGGTATGGTTGGTTCCAGTTTGAGAGATAAGATATTTTTGAACCCTAAATGTGGCGCTTTAAAAAAGATTAGATGGATAGGAAAACAGGTTGTGGCACCTCCCATTAAAAAATAGAAATAAAATTCAAACGCTCTTTCTAAAGTTGTATAATTAAAATTATTGACGGACATTGTCAAAATAAAGCAGTCGCGGAATGAGGTCGAGGCTTAATACGAAAGGCGCGGGCAAAACCGGTACAGCTATATATATAAAAGAGACTACGTTGGTAGGTACACTGAAAACTCTGGAACGGATTGTTCGATTCCTACGATTTTGGTGGATTCGTAAGAACATGGTTCTTTTTGCCGTGAAAACAAAACTTTAAGGGGATTAGATTGGGGGTAGAAGTACTTATGGGGAACCGCACTTTGAAATGATTAGACTGCCGATAGAAAAACGGGTAGTGTAACCAATACAACAAAAATTATTTAAAATGTTTATTTTTCTAATTCTTTGGATGTTCCGGGTGAAATTGAAAGTCCGAAAGTTTGCAAGAATCTCATATCAAATGTCGTGCAAGCAAATGATTTTGAGGGGAAGATTCAAAGGCACAATCTCTGGAATTTGCATAGATCTTGAATTCCCATGTTACTCGCACGGTCAATTTTATGTAGCGTGCTCACGTATGTGCAAACCTTCCGCTCTGTACGTCGTGTGAAAAAGCGGGAGGTCAATCAGCTAGTTTAAACTATTTGCCTCGCATTTGTTCTGCATTGGGTCGAATAAGATCTGTTTTGAACCTATTCCGAACAGAACAATGAGTTATAGCTGAAAATACTTAACAGAGTATTTCCTAAGAACAATTTTAAGAATTTTTGATTAATAAATTTATGGCAAGTCGAATGAGATTAAGACAAAATTAAAAGTTTGCACCCTCTTTTTCTTAGAAGACGAATATTTCGAAATTCTTTGTAAGTTATCGTCTTGAACACAGCATCATTCGAAATTCCAAGCTTCTAGAACTTGAGCTGGGCTTTGCGACTCAGATTGGATTGAATTTTTTCTTTATAAAAATTTCAAGAAAAGAAATGTTGCACATCCTTTTTTAACACTTAGATGACGAAATTTAAGAAATTCTTCTACCCTTCATGGAAAATTTGAAGTTCTTACTTCCCAGGGTTTAGGCTAAAGGTGGAATTTGTAGATTTTTAACTTTCTTTGTATGGAAAGTTAGGGAGCCAGTATCTCCAGATTGGGATGAGTTGTTTATCAAAATCAAAAGTTCTATATAGTAGAAGCGTCAGATTTAACGCTTAGCATTTTTGACAGCGAGACTGGACAGGTAATGGGTTTATCCTATACAATCTTGATTTGATAGATTTTTTTTTTAAATTTTGAATACGCACCAAGACTTGTTGCAAGGCTGCCCGAGAGACAGAGTATTCCTGCCTATTGATGAGAGGTATTGAAGCGCCAATATCCGGCCCAGTCCAGCTTTGTCATAAGTTTCCACATGAAGACTGCAATACCAAGGAAATATATTTATCTAGTAAAAAAGGTAGAGTTCGGCAATCTTGTCAATTCCCAGGAATTTTTCTTTACCTCGACGCTCAGCAAAGTGAGGCTTGTACTTATTTTAGAACTTTTTTAATCATGGCTGCGTTTTATGGTTCATATATACCTAGCGACCTAACGAAGATATTTCATCTCTGAGTGACTGTCGGTTCCGTTTGCGTCGGAGGCTTTGGCGATAAAGATTCAACAACAAACTCTACGAGACTTACAACGATGTCTACTGGTTGCGAAGAAAGTCAGTAAGAAAGGCTTGCGTCTATAGAGCGACTGGAAACGAAACGAAACCCTTTCCTGAAAAAAATATTAAATCTTCGATCTGAGGGACTATAAGGCGCACAGGTGTAAGCGTATCTTACCCAATTTGGAGTCCGCAACTTACCTAAAAAGTCGGTTTTGATGAGGCCGTGGTCTAATCCCGCAGTATAGTGCCACCTGAGCAACTATGTAAGAGGTATTGGATTGTATAAATTGTGCTCCACTATGAAATAAAATAATATCGCCAAATAAAAGCGAATATCCAACTACCAACTCGACTGGATTTCATAAAAGGGCGCGCTACACAATAGGCTATTAAAAACACATTCATTTTAAACGCTCCACCGGCAAACAAGAAACCCCACATTTAACCTACCCACTACGAGTATCCAGCTCTGATAGCCCACCAACCATCGCCCATTTCTTCAATTATTAAGTTCGAAAATGCTGAACCCTTTGCAATGTGTACACACAGGCTCACATCAAATTGAAAAACTAAAAAGGAGGCACACACGACTTATTTTTAATTCAAGGCTTTTTGCACGGAGCAGGCGTTTCACTGTTTGCTCCCCTTTATGGGATATGGAAAGGGCTCACAACGGACGCCAGAGTGCGATTTAAAAAAAAGCCCATCTGGAGTTCGAAAAACTACAATCAGAACCATCGCCCATTATAAAACTTGCAGGACCTACGAGTATCTATACAGGTACTTCAATCAATATTTAAATAATTTAAATCGGTCACCAGAGTCCTTGTGATTGTTACGATGCTTTAAGCATTAAGTGCCTCATTTAGATTGAATTTTATGGTGGTATTACGATTTTGAGTGCCGAAATGTTCCCCCAGAAAGCAGTTGCAAAATCATTGCTCTGGATTTTGTCGGTTATCCTTAAAGCAATCCAAGTTGTAGTCCCCGTTCATGTAATAGGTCACAAGATCCCTTAAGCTTCAGGTTAGTACCCATGAACATAAAATCCAATCATAGTTACGCATTCGCCAGTGTTCCCAGCCAAACGCAAATATTTGCAACCCTCGAATGACACATCATAGAGACTCATCTCTCCCCCCAACAGGAAAGGAAATTACTCAATTTAAATGTTTTTCAAGTTAACTATCGGTAAACAACTTCATTCTGAAGCAAACCCTAAAACATATTTCACCATGCAGTTGACAACAACACAGGGAATTCCATTCCAATTCCATTGCGACCCTCAAGAAAGTCTTGTGCTGTTCCCTGTGCTCGCTACAAAACCTATTTGACATCGCACGCACACAGCATAATGGCGCGTGTCCAACATTCAATTTAAAGTCATAATCTGCTGCATGGTATGTGTGACAATACACAATACACCCGGAATTCCATTCAGGACAAGAATAATTTAATTTGACCCTTTTTGGATAGTACCAGTTTACCGGCGACGTACCCCAGTTCCTTCTCACTGTATACGAGGACTTGCTCGGATGGAAATTTAATAACTTTGTCTCTGACTTGTGCCATGAAATGTCCTTCCACAATTTTGATGAAGAAGACGACGACGACAACAACGACGACAATGTTAGGGGATAATCTCTCATTTTGACAGGCCACCAAAGGATTGAGAAATTAAACGTTCCGCATCAACTGTGCGGGTGTGCGTGTCTGTATATGAATCTTCTATGAGCTGCTATCCCAAATGCGAAATTAGGCATAGGTAACACCGTCTCGGTACGCTCACAGGATACTGTTCAGGTCTGGAGATCAACAGCAAGAAGTCACATTCTACAAATCTACCCAACTTAGTTAAGACGGGTCGTTCATGTTGAATTCATGCTTCTGTCACAGGATTTCATGCATTGATGCAAGCAATGAAATGGTATTTGCAGACAGGAGACGACGTTGGATGAACCGTCTTATGCATTCCTTCGCTCCACGTTGAGGATCGACTTTCTTTCTCTTATGCAAAAGTGGTTACCATCATACCCAACGCAACATCGACGTCTTTTTCATAATCCAGAGTTACGTCATTATTCCCCAGCAATTTAATACAATTCAGCGAACTCATCCCCAATGTCAGTCGCCTTTGGTCGGCACTTTTTAATTAGATTTACAAAAATTAAATGAGAAATGCTGCGAAGAGGAATTGTGGTGTTGGTCCTTCGGAGGAGGAATTTCATAAGTCCATCCATCCGTGCAATAATTAAAAATGAAGCATTGACTGCTGCTGAACGGAGTAGTAAAAATGGTTTGTAAATATGTGGTGCACGCTGCCGGTTCGGGGAATGTTTTCGAAATTAAAAATCTGAAGAAGATTTGAGTGGGTATGAAGTTTCTGCTTATAGGAATATTGTTAAGGGTGTGTCCAATGAAATTGATCATGCGGTTGGTTGTCTTCAGGTAATTTTAGGAAATGCTTACAGATGTGTTGAACGTTTTGCAGTAGATCAATGTACCGATTGAACTTAAGTTTTCAGGCGGAAAATTATTTAAATTATTTAAAAATAGAACAAATTGGCAATTTGTATTTGTCCTACAATGGTCTGCATCACCTCGCACATAAGTTCTATCCATCTCATTACTTTTTCATTGGCATTCAATTTTCTAAGAGCAAAAATGCACTAGTATTAGGAATGTCTCTTCATAGTCAGTTGCTGTAAGACATAAGACCTAAACATAAAGTGCTGAACACATCCCGGTTTCCCAAGTCGGAAAGTATATTATGCGATGTAAGTTAAATGAAATATTTGTGCACACGGCATTTGGATATATTTATGTGAAGCCTTCTCTATATCCCTATGATGAGAAAGGAGAACAAAATAACCACTCATCAATCAACAATAAACATTGAAATATGCACGACAATTTAATGTTCAAGTATAAATTGCACAGACAAACATGGATTTCAGTTGATATTTTATTAAAAACACAATCTTCACGAAAAATTGCAATAGTAACTTAGACAATCGGAAACACGACTTCAAAGTAAAAGTCATAAACTAACAGCCCTATAATGGCTCTCAAATATCAATTATTTGACACTTGATAACATCAATTCCTAGATAATTTGGTATCATGAGTTTCAATTGATAACTTTTACCCCATTGTGAATATGGAAAATTTATCATTGAAATATCATTGAGAATGGGTTCTGTTTTGAAGTTTGACGTATGATAGCTTGTTGGCTTACACTTACTTCATCATAATTCCCTTCAAAAAATGGCTCTACCGATGACATTTCGATCTAAAGTCGTTTTTTTTTAACAATACGAACAAGGAAATACATTTTATGATTTGATGTTAAAAGAAATTTTTAACCGCCGCCCGAACATTTGAAACGTGTCAATAAGAAATTTGTGGAAATTTTTTGACAACCGTAACACCTAGTTTAGCGATAAAACCATTTACAATAGATCTAAAATCTAATACCATTCACAATTCATCAAAAATGTTGATAGGTTGATAACCATAATGCCGATTCATTCATTTTGTTGATGCGTATCAATTATTATCAAATATCGTGTTGATAAATAATGATACTCAGCAGTGTTGCTTCATCGTGGTATCTGTACGTTTTTGTGGGAGTCTCGATTTCCGAAATCTTTCCGTCCGTATAAACGGGAAGAAAACATCAAAATTGTGTGAATATCACTTACAGGGAAACATTTCACTATGTCCATAAAAAAGGAATCATTAGAAACGCTTTTTAGCAAAAATGTATGTTACCAAAAAAATAGTCATTATAATGTGACAAACTGTGATTTTTATACTGAAGGTTAGTTAAATCCCCAGAAACCAAATTTTACTTAAAAAAAAAAAACTTTTTCATAAGAAAATCGAGGGGATTTGAGTTCGGTGAAAAGGGAAAATTGACAACACCTTTTGGGAAAAATAAAGAGAACACTGACTCAATATAGTGTAGGGTGATGGCTCCTTAGTTCAGCCCCCTCCAGTAAAAATTTCGATCAATTTCCTTTGATTTTCACTAGTCAGCCCCCCTGTACATTTACTAGAGAAATGGGGGCTGACTATGAGAGACACGGTTCCTTCAAACGTTCTCCAGTAGTCAGCCCTTTAACTTTTTTTTTGAGTTTGATTGGTTCTTATTTATTTATATTATTATATTCTTCAAGTATTTTATAAATTATTTGGCTGACTATTTCTATAAGCTGTTGGATGCGTTCGCCGAGAACGAGTTTAAATTCGTTGTTTTATTTCACCACGAAAACATGGTGTAGAATAATGGTTAATAGCTCATGCAATCAACATAAATAAATGAAGGAATAAACTGTGAAAAATTCATTCGTGGAAATAAATTAAGATATTTTTATTCCTACAATTATTGTGGCTGTTTTCGGCGAAAAATCATTTCACAGAAAAACAGCAAAGTACATATTTAAAGAGAAGAATCGATTACGAATATTAAGATTTGATACATATTTTTGAGCTATAATCTTTTCAGGAAGATTCCGTTAAATATGAAAAAAAAAAACATTAGAATTTATTAGAATATTTTAAATAATTGACATAGCTGGGAATAAGAATAATGCAAATTTTTAATAACAAAAAGTATAATAGATACAATCTACATTATTAATCAGACATTTTATATTAATAAGCTTTTTTTATTTTTGTTCCAAAAAAAAAAAAAAAAAAACACTGAAAAGTTTTTGGTAGACATTTTATGAATGTCACTTCAAGTATATTTACAGATTATTTGTGAAAAGTAAAATAAAGATAGGTGAAGATGTTGCAAAATGATTATTATTGATTCTTACCACAATTTTTTCTAAGAAACTGATTTTTTGCTTTTGTAATTTACAAAAAAAAAAAACAGTCGAGAGAGAAACCTTTAAATACTTAGTTTATTTTAAAAGCCAACTGAGCCGATTTGATGGCGAAATTCTTAAGTGCAATTTTAGTGGGCGAGGGTGGCTGTAAACCAAAAAGTGGTTGGGTCTAGTCTACACACTTAATACACTTAAAGTTTTGGTAAATAGGAAAGTCCAGATTTTTGATTGCGAGTATCTTGAAGCAGAAACTAGACGCATATAGATATAGGAGTTGAACATTTCTGAAATGTCGACAAAATTCAGTTACATGTCCGTCAATTCTGAAAATGACCATTTAGAGCCCAGGTTGGAAAAATAAAAATTATGAGCATGGCCCACTTACTCAGACTTTACATTGGATGACGGAGACTGGACAGGCAGACAGGAGCAAGAGAAGCCATTTTGAGATTTACCCACAAAACATATCAATGGATAATATTTCTCAATTTCTGCCACATTCTATCAGCTAATTTAAAAAAAGGGCCAGCCCCTTTCCTCATATAGCCAATCACGTCTGAGGCAAAAAGTTGTTTACCCATGAAATGCACATAAGCAACCTATACCCATCCGTTTGCTTTTTCGACGTCAACAACATGTGTCAGAAAAGTTTAAATCAACTCCAGAAAGTTAAATCCCAACTCCTTTAACAGACATCTGTCACAGTGTATAATATATCAGCAGAACGATGCCCCAAGTTTCTTGACACGGCACAAACTTCCAGCGAGGCCTACCCAAAAATACGTACCTACCCCGTACCTAATCGACAAGGACTGTGCCTGAAAGAAATTGTCCCTTTTGCAGGCAAATAGGAGCGCAGGAAAATTAATTGCATTGCGAAGAATTTATTGCGACTTAATCAAATGGAAAGTGTACAGCAAACAAAATGGGGAAAAAAAAACAGCAGCGGAATTAATATGAGAAAAAGCGTTGTTCTCCTCGTTGGCGTCAGTGCTCGTTCCACTCCTCGGATATCCATCCTTGAACAAAATTTTTAAATATTAGCCTCGGGATGTTCTTAAAGAAAGCCACTACCCAAAATACGAAACCAACGAGTATTTGCCATTTGCCACCATTCACAAACAGCTTCAGCTATGTTTCACTGTGTGTGTGTAATGTGTAAGAATGGCATTTCAATTGGAACAGCAGCATTGGCTACACCGCCGAGAGGAAGAGCAGCTAGGTTGGTGCGGAACTTTGGCAATGCGGTAAATTGCCTCTGCGATACATTTGTTTGCTTGTTTCGGCTTATGTCCTTATTATGGGTTCCCCTTGCAGAAAAAACGAGCGAAAATAAATAGTAGCATGTATTTATATGGCATACGTATCCTTGTTTCCCTGTGCTCCATTGTGCTGTATTATTTCATAGAAGAGGCACCTTGTTAGCAATTTTTTTTTGTCGCTGCCGCTCCTTTTGTATATTTTTTTGTTGCAAGGTACCCTCAATGAGGATGCATATTAGATTTCAAAGTTGTTTACTCTTAAGTAGGTAAACTGTCCTATAATTTTTGTTTACTCTTCATTAGCTTGCTTGCGTTTGATGGGCACATTTACATTTGGAGAGAGTGCTCAAAATTTACACTCATTGTTGCAGTGATTGTCATCAAAAGCCTCGGCAAAGAATGAGTGCAATCGTCCTGCTCACTGTCCATCTGAGCGTGTCTGTCATTTTATTTTATTAGATATTCCGCACTAATGCAAACACACACTTGGTACTAAGGCAAGGTTTATGCAGTGGAAATAGAGACAAATGCAATACATCAAGATGACGAGACACCGAAGAACAAGCAGCCATCAGACAAGCAAGATGTCCTCCTACGCAATGGCGATTGCATCGAAAGGGAAACACTCATTTTCAATTAGGACTCGGAATGTTGTATTTTTTTATGTGATCCTTGTCCACTTTCATTTTTGATGGCTCAAGTTGTACTGGACTTTTTCTCGGCTTAGTTTTAATTGTTGCAATTTCGTTTTTGTCGTCGCTTTTAATTAATTTGAACCGAAAATCTCTGTCTAATTTGTTTCTGTCATGAGCGGGGAAAAAACACTTCCACCGAATATAATTTAATTATATGATTCTGTTTGTGGGATAATTGCATTTCTATTCCTTGTCTGGATGGACTTAAAATGTAACTAAAACCATGTTACTGCCCGGGGCAAGGCTGGCAATGGGTAGTTGAATGAGTTCTGGTCGCTGTTTATCAGTTACATAGGGCAAATGCTGAATTTAGATAAGAAATCGATAGAGAAAAGACCACGTTTGGTGGGGGCATTACCTCACTCGATTTCAGGAAATATTTGCCTATAAAATTCACATATCGTTTCATAAATATCTAAGTAGTTGGTTATACTGTTCCGTGAGAAGAGGGCAGACGTCCCATCTTCTGTCTTTGTTGGTTAGCATTTTGCCCTTGACTATTTAACATAAGTACTTCTTGTTTAACAGGGCATAGCACGGCAGTTCCTTGAAGCAAATAAAAACATAATGTACCGACGTCTGGGACCGAATTGTGGGAGAAGATAAACCCTTCCGACAAAGCACATTTATACGGCACGCTCCTTGAATAGTGACAAGCATATGCGTTTTTATTATTCCTTTCTATGACATCTCCTTTTGTGTTCCCTTGAAAAGAGGGTGAACATCTGAAGAAGAAGCTCAAATTGTTCGCACAAGAGCTGAAATATCTCTGTCGAAAAAGAATGTGCACTACTGGGTCGAACTTGCTCCCTTTTCCTTTAATAGTTGTAGGGCAAGCACTTGTGGTCTTGGATTTAAATTAAAAATTCCTATCCCACTTCGGGGTGTAGGCAAAAGTTATCAGAAGAGGTGCAAGGTCGGTTGGCCGTAAATACTACATTAATTCATTAAAGGCTTCCTTTTTTAGTCCATATATGATTTGGCCAAGGCCGGCCTATTTAATTGATATTTAAGTGTCAAAAACTAGCTCCCGTTTCCCATTTGCGTAAAATATGAAATAGATTTACCCGAAACTTCCCCTCTTAGATACGGTTTCTTCCTATTTGCAAATTCTGTATCAAAGTGCTAGAAAAGCAAGTTCCCATCTCTCAGACCGTTCAAGTTATGAAGTTCTTTTCTCAAACAAAATGTCGGAAGAAACGTGTGTTTCTTTAGCACATTTTGCAGTGAAGGTTAGCACATCCTGTATGGCTTCCGATAGGTACTGCATCCACACTTTACCTGATGCAGACCAACTCAGTGGAGTATTGGCTATGATGGTGTTTGCCATTGATTCGACCGGTATAGGGTTGAATAGAGCAAAAAATAATGGCTAACACGGGGGAATTAGACAGAATCAATTTATCCACAGCCACTTCCACCAAGAAGACAATTATTTTTTCGCTCTAGGCTCAATTCTAGTCTCTTTATGCAGAAAAAATGGCAGCTCCTGAATGAACATCAGAAACATTCAAACATTCAAGGAAATAAAATCAAGTCATATGTCGATCTGTAGATCGTCAATTTGTCTTATGTGGACTAAGGTATGTCCCGGAGGTTATGTGACGCAGAGTGTGATTTCAACTGCTTTCTTCTCGCACAAATATATCTTGATGTCAAAAATCAGTCAATCATCGTACACCTTCGAAAAATACCGTTGAATGCATCCTCTTTCTCTCGCATATTATAAACTGAGTATTATTTTTCAATTAGTGGCAGTTGCAATTTTGCATCTTTATTACGTATTTATTATTCCTTAGTTTAGTTTATTAATTCATCAAACAAAGTCGCAATACCTTAGTGATTACCTGACAATAATAAAACACAATAAATAAAATACATTAAGCATTGCCACCATTACTTAAAATTAATACCAAATTATTTTTAAAGGAAAATCTGCTTATATCGCAAACAGTATTGGTTTCTCTTAAGCACCTAGACAATGGTTCATTTGAAGCATAAATTGTTCTATGATATGGAATATTAAAAAATAATCGGTTTCTTAGCATCCTCACAGGAACATTAAAGTTAATTAAGGCCAAATTATCAGAAAAATCAATATTGTTAGCCAATACATCATGAATGAACATTACCTCGGAGAATTTTCTTCGAATGTTAAGAGGCAAGATACCAAATAATTTGCATCTTGTTTCATAAGAAGGCATATCTATATCCCAGTGAAGCCTGTTCACTAATACTCTAGTAAAACGTTTTTGTATTCTCTCTATTCTAAATGAGTGAACTTCATACAAAGGGCACCAAACAGTACTACAATATTCAAGAGTAGATCTAACAAACGCAAAAAACAGACATTCCAAAGTGTGAGGATCACATAACTCCTTTGAATTTAGGGATGCCAGATTAAAAAATACGAAAAGGGGGACAACGTGAGTTTTCTAGGGGGGACAAGTGTTCAAAAAGGGGGAAAAATATTTTTTTTGGGACATTTTGCCAACTAAATTTTGGTTTCAAAACAGTGACAGTACAAAACAAAAACGTACGGGAGAACAACTTTAGCACGTGAAGTGAGATGTAGTTCATGAGTGGATGCATTCAGCTTTGAAAGTTTTCTTGCACTTCAAATGGAGGTGTTCACAAAGAATCTTGTTAAAAATATTAAAAGAATGTATTTTCAAAATTTCCAAGTGAATGTTTTCTTTTATTGAATTTTGACTACTAAGGGGGACAGTAGTTTGTGTTATGGGGGACAAACAGCATTTTTGTATGAAAAGGGGCATCCCTATTTGAATTGCGCAAGATAAATCCCAGCATTGAATTACCCTTGGCGACTTAAAAGTCTATATGTTTTAGGAAATCAAGTTTTTTTTCTTATCAAAAATTACCCCAAGGTCTTTTTTAAAGGTTACAATTGAAAGTAACGCGCCGTTTATTTTATAAGAGAAGTTAATAGAAGACAAAACGTTAAACTTTGACATTTTTTAATATTTAGGTGTAAGGAATTAATTAAACACCAATTCGATAATCTGATAAGATCTTCTTGTTCAGTTTTTATACATCGAAAGACTTTCAAATTATCCGCATACACAAGGCTCTTAGAATTCAAAAATACGTTCGGTATATCATTTATAAATAACAAGAAAAGTAGGGGGCCAAGATGGCTTCCTTGAGGATCTACCAGCAACAAAACCCTGCTGACAGGGAGAAATAGTACTCTTAAGAATTTGAGTTAATCTTACGTAAACCAGTTTTTAAACAATTTTAGGAATTTTAGTCATCTTACAGATAGGCCGATAATTAGAAACTTCCTGTCTACTTCCTGATTTATAAATTGGAGTTATAAGGGAACATTTCCACTTCTTTAAAAACTCACCACTATTAAGGGAGCGATTAAAAAAAATGTTATCTTACATCCTTGGTCCGAATCGTGTTATCAGTGAACAAGCAAGAAGGCCCATATGAAGATATCATAGTCAGCTTCGCTTTTCACTAGAATTCCGTACGTGGAAGTTTTCAAGTACGTAGATAAGTGATGGGTAGGCAAATGAACTCTTTTGACAGCTCCCACTAAGCTTCACTTCGACCGTTAGTTGGAAATGATGTCCGCTTTTCTTCCATGAACTATTTCGATTTTAAAGCTCTGTAGATGAGTATGAATCTCCGGAGTTCTTTAAGTTCCACACACCACAGGTCCAAGGAATAAACCCCAGTCTATTGGTTTTAAGAGCTGGACTTTCGCAAGGTGGATGCGATGACAAAGGGATTTCGTTTTTATGTTCGACGTCCGCATCAACACCACTGTTTCTACATCTTCTATGTCTGCTATCAAAGTATTAGTGAAGTTTACCCGAAGTAGTAGCATCCCGTAAAGCACTTCGCAGCCACAGCTTGGGTTAAAGCAGCTACACCTCTCCTGAATGATTAAATAAACTGCCCTCAAATAGAACAAATCGAAATGCCCACAAGACCCTGCGGCTATTCGGACCGTAATCTGCGCTGTAACGTACTCAGCTTATCGCAATATAAAATTTGAGAAAAATCTCAACTGTTAGATGGATTCACTTACAAGTTAACTGCCTACTTAACTATTTAACAAACCCTTAAAATAAACAGTTTTACTTCAAAAAGTGGTCCAACAAAAATTCCAACACAATTTCTCATAAAATCAAATGCACCGCAGCCGTCATTCAATCGAAGTGCTAGACCGAAAAGAAGGGCAAAAGCATTGCCTCCATTCATCGCAACCGCCTGGACTCCAACTCCAGGCAAAATTGTGCAAATGTGCTTCGGTGCTTTGGTATTTTGGCGCCTCGGGCATCTGCTCGCACAAATGAGAGAGCGTGCTACCGCACTTGAGCCGCACACCAGTTAAGTATAGTGTTCTGGGGTCGGGCGCTTCACAGCATATCCGAACCGTAACCAATATATCTGCCATACCTTGCCCAGGATTCCTTGCCATATTCGAGTCTTCTGAACGGTGCGAGAGTCATCCTTTTCAAACCGAAAACCACCCACCGTGAGTGAAGTTGTCCAGACCACTGAGCCAGTCCACTTTTCACAGTTTTTCACCCGTCACTTTGTGGGTTCCGAAATTTGAATCGCAGCTCGGACGTACATTTTCCAATTTTTTACTCTGTGCGAGGGTGCGGGGGAGGATTTTTTTCCGCCTGACATTTTAAAAATACCAACCCCCTCAAACAGCGTCTGTATAGTTTTAGATGGTGATCGGGGTTGCAGTGACTTCTCTGTCCGTTGTGAATGCAATTTAAGCAAATTAAAATTGTACATGCCACTTTAGGCGAGAGTAGTTTCAGTCTGTGGGTGTATGTGTGCATAAAGTGGGACTTGAGTTAATTGCATTTCGGATAAAGTTATTCAAAGCTGAGTGAAATTCATGTCCATTCGGTGATTTAGAACACGTGAAAATACTGCCCACATGCCCGAGTAGACGATGGCCCTAAACGAAGTGTTTGCATTTTGAAGTCGAAGAGACGTTCTCCCATCAACGGAATTAACTATTTTATCTTCTCCACTTCTTTGCTCTCATCTGTATGCAGATGCAAGGCAATTCATACCGTCAGAGTTATTCCCAGCCATTATTCCACTTTCGATGACTGTTGTTGCATTTACATTTTGCATTGTGATTTTTACCCCCAAACAAGAGGAAACTTTTCAAAAATCAATTTTCTTCGCAAGTCCGTGCTGTGTGTGTTCCATTTTAGGGAATTTCCCATCGCAGTGTATGCTTCTGTGAGTGAGGAGCCAACCCCGAATACATATGGCCCTCTATGTGAAACACTTTATCTTGGAACAAATTTTTGCTCTACAAGTACAAATATTAGTCTCGTGCTCTTGCAGTTGCAAACGTTCGCAACAATAGCGCATTGGAAAACGGAATCCCTTTCAATTGGTGGGTTTTTGTTGCGGCGGGTTCTCTGTGGTGATGGTAGATTATGTCCGCAAGATTGAACACAGTACGAGTATGAATACACACACGTTTCCCATTCGGGGATTTGTTTCCAAAGCCTTGTTTGCATTGATCTGCCAATGCACTTTGATATCGACGGTGTTTGACTGGATATTATTGAGAGTTTTGTGGTAACGAAAGGAAATGGTTGGTTTGGGACTTAGAGGTGTGTTACAAGGACAGGGAACTGATAGTTAGCTGTCAGAAGTGTCTGGGGAATGGTTTATTTTATTTTGATGATATTCTGGGTGAAATAAGTTGCGCATTTTTGGAAATGTAGGTGGCGCTAAACAGTTCGAAAAAGCAGGTGAATGGAGAAAAGGGGATGTTGGGCAGTGTCGATGTTTTGATTGTAACTCACTGTAATGAACTTTTGTCTTGGAAAACCAGAAAGGTAAAAATGCAGCTATTCGTTTAATCCATTAACAAATCTGAAGACGAATCCAAGCGAAGAACTGCGTGTGTTTTTCTTAAGAGGGGGACTGACGTCTTGTAGAGATAAACTAAGCTCGCTAGGCCTTACCAATAATCACTTCTAACCTCCGCACTAAATATCTCGTAGGTCACAATATTCAGTTTAGTATGGAAAATTTCGCCTTTGAGCTCGAAAAAGTTAGCCTGGACACTAAACATTATTATTAGTATCGCGGACTATGTATACGGTACCCATCGTCCCAGATCTTTGGTGTAGAAGCATGGACATCTAGCGGATTTTACCCATTTCCAAGAGGAGACCTTATATCAAAATTAATGCTGAGGGGGGATATCGTCAGAAAGGTGGGCATGAGTCGTCTTAAATGGCTTGAGCATTAACATCCCTGTTTGACGAGTATTCGCTTTAAGAAAGCGGTAGGAAAAGGACATTTAAAATTAAGAACTGAACGATTTGAGCTCGTACTACCATCAATTAGATCGACCGCTGGGCAATAATCAGCAAATATATGATTCCAAAACTTTTGTTTCATCAACCAGGAGCTAGCCGCATTATTTTGACCGCCTGTAAAAGCGGACCTTCTTATGTCATTTTCCATTGGTTTCACTCGGGCATTCACTCATCCTGTAATCCAATGGGACAAGAAAACTGCTTCCGATTGAATCCACAAAAGTATTGGTGAAATTCCAAAAGAATTATGTAGGGCAGCTGTCAGCTGACTTGTATAAAATAAATAAATTACACTTGTGTGAGTGCTTTTTGAGTAGATTGAGAATCGAGAAGCGAAATTCTCTTCTCAGAATCACCAGAAAAGTATTTTTTGTGCCAATGTAAGTGATTTTTTTCGATTGCCCAATGGAAAGCGACATCATTTTTTTAATCGTTCTATTCTCAGCTATTGGGTTGAACTGGGTGGAGCAAAATTAATCATTCAATTTTGTCTTTGAATTAATTTTTTACCAAATAAAAAAAAATGGTTTTGAGTGATGGAATTGGATAGATCATTTTATTTGAACCCTTACGATTTTTCCTGTTAAGTAGAAAAGATGTTGTCCGTCAAGTGGCTGCGCGCCATTGTTCATACACATGCCCGTTTTCGCACTTTTCATGACTTCCCTCTAGATTTCCGGTGACAACTGTTCCTTTCGACAATTCTTCTCAAGGGCTGCGATTGTCTGAGGCTTGTTAGCATAGGTCCGCGAATTCCATGTAGCCCCAAAGAAAGAAGTCTGGGGTGGTAAAATAGGGCAATATTGATGGCCATGCCAAATCACCAAAATCGAACATAGCATGTACTTCGCTGTACGTGTACTTGCCTTGCAGTTCCTGTCAAACCTGACCATTAAATTTGAATTTTTGAGTTTTCCTTGCGGCTCCAACGACTTTTGTGGAAAATCAAACTGAAAAAATAAAAAATAGCTTCTAGATGTTTCATTTCTTCTTCAGGTGCGGGGAATTGTATCCAATCAACGGCTTGTTGGAAGTGTTTGTTGACACAATAGCCATTTAGTTAAAGAAGAACTATGAATTAGTGAGAGGTTTTTGAACCGTCTAAACATTTCCATATGAAATCAATATAAACCAAATAGTCCGCAGTCCATACTTCGCGTGACACGAAACAGTTGCTGTTTTTTCCATGGGTATTTTGTTGGTTTTTCTGAACAAACAGAACAGCTTAACTATTTATAAACAAAACATCGAAAACTCACAATGCTCAGATTATTTTGTGCTAAGGCTGTGCGTACAAAACATTTAGCCAAATAGCAGACTTTCGTAGCGATTGCTACGTTTTAATTACACCGATCTGAGTTAAAGGTAAGTGGCGCCGCTTTTAGAACATGCCAAAAGTTAGTGTTTCCTCGAATCAGTTTTTATTCATACCAAATTGTAATCTTGCTGTGAAACTATTTTTGTTTAAATAAATATGAAATAAAAAACGAAGCAAATACTTCGACTTTGACATTTCGTTTGAGTAAAAGCAATTGCTACGTTTTATTCATACCACCCATGTCTGTTAGTTGGGTATTTATCATTTGTTTACGTATATGAGATTTGTGTTTACATTTATGCAGCTCTGTCGTCTGCTTCAACAACTTGTTTTAAATTTGTTCGCTTGCATATCTGTCATGTTTGGCTTTGGTGGTTGTTCATATGTTCATGTCATTTTGTATCGTTTGCATCGTTGGTTTTATGTCTGTTTACTGAATGTGTCCATGACCTTGTCCCATGCACGTTAATGCATGCACTGCTTTCAAGCGAAATTAATTTCCATGAGGATTGCCACAAAAAATAACGAGAAAAGGGGGATTTCTAAAAAACTGTGGTATGGAATTTCACTTAAAGCGGTTTCAACACTTTTCACTGATAATTCGAGTATTCTGCCAGCGCTAAATTTGACCTCCCATATAAAAATGTCTACAAAGATCAAATTTAGCCAGGCAGTAGTTCAGCAAAGCAGTATCCTGTTCGCTCGCCAACTTCTTCATACAGATGGGCCGATGAAAATTCTCCACTCATTCATAAATCGAAGGCAAATTTTGACATAACAAATGGAGGAACAATTTTGGGTGGTTGTATTTACTATGAATTTTTTGGTGGAAAACGTAGAGAAAATGTGAGTGAAAAATAAAAGAAACCGCAAAGCCAAAAACATAGCCCAAACAAAGAAATAGTCTTGCGAGATGATATCGAAATATTTATTTATTAACACATAGTCTATCTGGAGGACTTATACTTTCATTTGGCCCGAGTGTCTCTTGGGTAAAGAGATCTTGGAAAGTCTCAGGACATATGTGGAAGTTCTCCTTATAATTTCTGGGATTGGCTGTACCAAATCCGAGAATGCTGTGAAAAATGTATAGTAATTCATCAATTGAGAACGGCTGGGCCGATTTGGCTCAAACTTTTTTTCTGTTGTTTTTGTAATTTTCAGGAGAAGGTTTATACGAAAGAAAATGTTGGGATTACCCTCAGGAAAAGTCGGTAAATTGGACAAATTGAAAACTGATTTTTTGTATGGAATTTTGTGTGCAATTGTTCCGGAATGGCTTTTCGAATGGAAAAATAGAAAATTCTGAGTGGAAAACTCGGAATATTTTGGAAAAACCCGGAAAATGAATTATTTTTTTCGACAAAATTTTGATTTGATGCTAAGGTGGAAAATTCGTGGTGAAGCTTGCAAAATTTCGGATGATTGTGAAATTCATTGTGATAAAAGACGTTCTGCGTCCATAAACATTTAACGAAGCTCCTCGACTCAACGAAGCAAAATATGTAGTTCGAAAAAGCCGCAAAGCAGGCTGGGGTCCGCTAGTTATAAATAATTTATTGGGCCATTCGGATACTTAGTTTATGTAAAACGTCAACTAGATTTGTCGGGACTGGGAATCCGAACCCGTTGACTATGCAACGTGAATTGTTTTTGTATTCTTGCGGTCAGCGTTACCTTCGTTTGATATTGCCTTTTTTTAATTGGAAAAGGCCCTTTATACATTTTTCAAAAATAGTTTTTTTTTCAAATAAGTACACTTAAAATGCAACACGGTTGCCTATCACAGCACTATATACTGTTATGCGAACTGATGGTGCGAAATTTTACATTTTACTTAGAAATGACACCTTTTTCTCTAACCGGCCCTTTTTTCGACTTTTCAGAATTCTGCTTGTTTATTTTAAATTTGATTCTTCGAAATGTCAACTGAGTATGCGGGCAGGATTTTTGTGACAAGATTTGTCGGCTTCCCCTCCGTAAACGTCAACGGCAAAAATTAATCATGTGACCACTATGGGCCAATTAAAACTGGAACACATCTAGTCAGGCAGCTGCCAGACTTACTAAACTATGAATCTGAACGTCCCCAATGTTAATGGAAAATTCATTTTTCTTAAGTTTCAAATAATCGTACGTCCCTTGCAAATCGGCAGTTTGTTTGGCTGTTTTGCAAATAGGGATGTACGGGATACCAAGGAAAGTGTCTTCTTTTGCTTGTTCTACTCCAGAAATTATTAGCTGTTGCAGCAATAATAATATATTCATCAATTTACTAATATTATTGTTTTGGAGATATTCGTATACAGCGCTGTCTCTGAAGTTTGAGGTACGAAAATTCTATGTACGCGACTAATTGGAACTGCGTTTACTGATATCTGTCACAATGTTTAATAATTTGGCGACGATTTATCTCATGTGTGGAGAAACGAAGTGGAGACTATGGACGCTTAAATTTAGCGCGAGTAGGATACTAGGCTATTGGGTGAAAAATGTTTGTGTAAAACATTTAAAAATAAAGACCCTAGGCCTAGATTTTTACTACTAAGAGATCTTCAATTTTATGCCGAGTCCAAACGGCTAATTGGGAAGCTCTTTCATGACAGTAATACTCTCGGATGTTAGTCAGATGTTGGCAAACGGTGTCGCCTTAAGATGTAATTTAGATTTTCCGGGGATCAGACCTGTGACTTCTCGATAGAAAGTGTAAAACACTTAGCCGCGTATATAAAGTAGGTATTCTATTTTTAGAAAGTGTGGTAAGGTAGAAATCAGCGACAAGTCAGTGCAGCCACACACACGCTTGGTGTGTAGTCTATAGCTTGGCGTAGTTCTTAGTATTTATATGTATTTAAATAAGTCGTCCAATGCTGTTTCTGAGAGGTTACATTGTTTACCCATGATCTTGCATGTCACATAAATTTTTGATTTCTGTGTCCATCAAAGTAAAATAAATATCGAAAAGATCGATTAGCTGAAGCACAAAATTTGTCACGGACATTTTTTATTTCAAATACATTATCCGAAGTCCGCTTAAGCGAAAATACTGCGTAAGTGAAAAAAATAATTTTACCCAAATTGGTTTTGCAGTTTAGCGGAGATGACTATATAAATGAAAGGCAATGCTTGTATGTGTGTTGTCCACTAAACTGCCCTACCGGTTTGGCTAAGAATACCAGAGTTTGTCCTAATAACTACAGACAGTGCGTAGAGAGTGGTTTGAAAAAATTCGATAATGTAAATTTGCTCTACAGGTTTTACCTTTTACTGCGTGCTTTTGTATGTCGCCGGATGCAAGTTCCACTGGTATGGACGCGACGATTTTTGCTCATCCTACTCCAACGTTGGATATTACGTACCTATCAAAAATCAATTGTTTTAATTTACTTAGATATAAAGACAAATGTGCAAAAATGAAGCAATAGTGGATCAAAGTCGGATCCGCTAGTATATACAATTTGAAGATGTTGCTCCACTCTGCACAGTTGAAAAGCTATGCCGATAAATTTTGTGTCCCATGGATCAAGGTATCTAAAGTTGTTGAACCGAAGAAATTGTAAGTTTCTCTGGAAAGTGGAAGCAGTTCTACATTTTCTTAAAATAATTGCAAACAAATTTATTCGTTTGGATCATTTTCCGATCCATTAGCCAATTACAACGATTTTTATAGCAAAATCTCTCCAATTTGTATAATAGAACTTCCCCCAAATAATATCTTGCTTTTCCAATATCCGATCTGTACAAAAGCCAACCATGAGGAGTGCTAACCAAACCTGCTTCCCATTGCTAACGGATGCCGTTTTTACGTTCAGCATAAACGCCAAGAAATGTCCCATATTATATCAGTATTGAAATTCATAATCCCGTTCCCTTGACACAAATCACCAGCACATGCTTCCTCACACCACTGATTTGCTGAGTGGTCACGTTTCTTCAATTCACACACAGCCATATAATATAAACAGAGATCCCCACTACCCACATTTAGCGGATTATATTTCTTTTGTCTCAGTATTTCCTTTTTTTCCGCAAAATCCATAGTCTTCCTCCGTTTGGGTTGCATAACTTTTCACGTGTATAATTTATGGAGCCAATCAAAATGCCATTAACTAGTTCCTTTCCAAATACGTGAAGAGGGAAAAAGGGATTTCGAGCATAAAAGGCACATTCAAACTCATCCGTTCGAAATCACAAAGAAGACAAGCTCACGACGAAATATTCCTGTGTGCGTTTGTCCTTGAAGGGCTTTCACTACGAAAAAGGATGCTTTATTCCTATCAACTTGAAGAACCGCTCGCAGCATTAAAGGAAGCTACAAACGCACATCCAGATTCATCATAGAATGCAGGGGACATATAGTTTTCAATTGCCTCTTTACTTTATCTACTCCTTTGTCGTTTCTCCTCACCTCCTGATTATGACAGTCTGAAGGCTGAAGAGCCTTTTGCTCGTTTCAACTTTCAAGTCGGAGAACGGAAGGATAAACTTTATTTTTGGTTCGCCAAGGACTTTCCATTTATTAAAAACACAATTTCAATTATTTCTCAATTGGTAATAAGATTTTCTTTCCCTCGTCCTTTTTTACCACACAAAGGACGACAGTGGAAAAATAATATTTGCCAACTGCAACTGATGGGTCTGTGAGAAGGAGAAGGATCATTCTGTGTCTTACAGTTACTATCCCGGATTTTTATTTTTTTTTATTATCGCGCGGCAAAGTAGATACAAGAACTGTTTTACTGAGGAGACAACGATTTTCGCCTGGCCTTGCATATTTCCGGATTAGCTGCCTAATTGAGTTCTGTTTATTTTTATTTAATTCTTGAATGTTCTCCAGTAGAATAGGAACGAGCAACATTGCGACAAAAATTTAACTGACGATGAGATGAGATGTTTGGTCGGACGGAAATTTTCTCTTTGATGAAGAGATTATGTACATTCTTGGTTCTTGGAGGCTTGTACATGAATTTCATAATGCCTTCTTCGTTTCATGTGCGTTTGTCATGTAAGTGTGTGTATACTCGCCCGTATAAATATCGAAATGTACTCATTTTAAAGGCTGTCTTCTGTTTGTCAGAAATGTATCTCTAATGGGAGACAGTTGGAGATATAGGGGCTTAGCAAAGGGTGTAGTCTATTTTTTTTTTTTTTTTTTTTGCGGGACAAAAGACAAACTTTTTGATGAGTAGAAATGGCAGGGGCGGACAAATTTTGCAAGTGCCAACATTTAAATATTAAACTTCTTCATCGTTGCTAATTAGTTTTCCATCTGTAGCAGCTGGGTTAAGTAGTTTTAAACCGTTGACAAGGAAAGATACAATTTTTTGTTTTTCTCAAACTTTAAAGTTTTAATCCTCCAAAATACAGATTAAAGATAAATTGTCTACAAATTTGTTGTGAGTTGAAGCGAATTAAAACGGTTTCTTGCGTTTGTGCTTTAAATTAAATTAAAAGTTGTGTTCTGAAGGGCGAATCTGGAAGTGGAGTGTGAAATAAGGCCCAAGCCTATTTATAAAATGGTTCTACTAATACATGCTACAAATATTAAATTTGGGGATATCGCACAGCCAAATTCTGAACTACTTTCGCCTTTCAAAGGTCCGAAGAGGTCAGCCACCGAAGTTTTTATCATCATGATCAACAATGATCAATTCAAACCCCTGCGTTCAATTTCGGCAGAGATTCAGGTGAAGAGAAAATATCTTAAAAGCTTCTTCGATTAGGTCAAGTTTTTCGTGATTATAGAATCAGACCCTTATATAAGACTAAGTGAACTTAGTCTACTAAGTGAACTTGGTTTTCAAAGTTCAGAAAGTTTTTGAGTTGCAGCTCTATCTGGGAAGTGGCTCCGGTATTGAGCAAGGCCTGGATGTCGCTGTTGATACAGATATTCAATTTCCTTTGTATCACATCATAGAACGCCTACAACCATCTATTCGAGGCGGGGGGATCTTAACTCACTTGAACCAGCTTCCAAAGATGTTTGTAGTTTGACGGGGAACTTTCTGTCGAGAGTTTCCACATTTTTAATATTGACTTAGTAAGGTCGTTTTCTTCGTGGGGGCTGCAAAGTTTTGATCCAGCTAAGCCGGATAAGGCCACTGAATTCAGTAATCAGGAACATCCATTATTTGAAATATTTGTGTGCCCGACATCCCATATTCATTTGACGCGAATGCAAATTGTGTGACTGTCAAGGCTGCATTAGATATACTCGACGCCAGAGTATTGTCAACGACTGTTCTTCAATATATCGCATCATCGCAATTTCTGTGGTTAAAACTAAAATTTACTTACAAGTGTCTGTTTGCTGTGGTACCGCGGTGAGTTTCCTCTTATTCAAATTATTCCTAAACGTGTTTTGATAGGTAAATAAAACCACTGTCAAATATTGAATATAAGATGAGTACTAAGCGGTGAGAATTGTGATATTTACAATGGCTATTTAAGCCGTTTTCGAAAGGTCGAAAACGATGGTTTTTCAAGCCTACTTTTACTCATCTCCTAGCAACACGATTATAGACTCAACAGTCTCGCAAAGGCTTTGTATTCTGAAAATCACATTTAATTTTATACAAAGTACTAATTTGAGACTATCCCATTTGCCATTATCCCTCCATAGTATTGAAATATTAAAGCATCCTTCATACAACTAGAGCAATTCATTTATATAACTATCTAAGCACGTACGTAGCAACAGTCAAATCTGATACTTGCAGTCCTACAATTATATATATCTGTAACGAAATAATAGCATGCCACTAATCAAATCACATCGTCTCACGTGCCATGCTGCTGTGTACACCTCATAAAGTATTGCTTATCGCAGAGGGCTATTCTACCTAAAGTTGAATAAATTTCCTTGTACTTTTACACTTTTACACTCTTACAGGATTTATCTTCTTACTACAAATACTTTAATCAAACCGAATGTCCCACAAAATGTATACGAGAGTGTCCTAGGGTGGATGGCAATTTTCACCTCTCCGACTATCGGTACTCGTATTCGGGGACTCTGACAAGAGAATCCAATAAAAACCATTTCAAAAATTGTTTTGTCATTTGGGACTAATTTAATTTCGTTCGAATGGAAAATTGACGTTTCTCCGTAGAACCACGGAGAGCTCTTCTTAGCTCATACATACCGACGGAGGGGGTAAGAAATATCAGAAAATTGCTCCATGATTTGATTTTTATTCTGGAAATTTTACAACAAGAAAATGCTTTCAGCGGTTCACCTCAAAATAGACACGGGACATAGATACTCACTCGGAGAGTTGGCGTGTGGTGTGTATACCTGTGGCGAAAAATTTCATTTTCGTCGAAAATGTCCTTTTTGAGCTTGCGAGGGTAGTTCGCCATCTATTGATGGCAGTTAGCCTCCATGCGAGTGTGTCAAGTTGAAGTTGATTTAGGGGCATCATTTGATATATTATTTCTTAGGTAGTGTGTTTTTCTTTTCGAATTTCTCGAGAAAACGGACAACTGCTGTTTATTGAAGTGAGTTTATTTCTCAAGTCTTCGGGAACTCTATCGCTGAATGTGAGCCAGAGTTTTTGATTCAATTAAGTTGGCCTAAGCTTTTTTTGCATCGGGCGTGTGGCGGTTAAACAAGACTGATGTTGGAGACGTGTTGAATACGAATTTATATGAATGGTTGGAAAATTGAAGCGACAGTCAGCTGGATTAGATGACAGGATAATTTGATTTTTTCAGCTAGTTAAATTAATTGATAATGAATTGTGTAGCTTCGTCATATGACAATTGTTTAAACGTATTAAGATTTGGGACTCTACCAGTTCCTTGTTAGCTTTAAAATTGAAGGTTTCTTTGACCTCAGTCTGAACTATTTCCATGCAAAATTCTTTGAAGTTTGTTCGTTTTCAGAAATAATCTTCACGGCCACAAGCTCGGGAAGGTGTCCGATACAAAACAAACTCAATTTATTTTCGACAATGGACGGAGCTACATTTGGCTGGCTATTCTATTCTAACTATTATTTAGCGCTGGAGGGATTTCCCTTCTTCAGGACCTTCTATCATCATCTCATCTAATGAAAGCTGCTGGTTGACTGCCTTCAATCCAGTACAGTTCTACGCAGAGGACTTTATTTGAAAAAAATATAATAGGAGAACATAGTACATGCATTTTTTGTTGTTCGGTCTGCATCTGATTTAGTGAATTTGTTATTGATGACTACTGTAAAACTGTTGAGCTGACTGGCCTAATTTTGTGGGTGGAAATGTCAATGCGCCTTGTAAATACAGAGAGCCTTCTACTGTCTACTAATTAAATGTGCTTGGTTTTGATTGGCAAAAGAAAACAAGTGGCAAAAGTCGCAAATCAAGTTGTAAGAATTCTTTCAATTTAAATGAAAATAATATGAACCCGAGAGTAGGGCCCTGTGGAACTCCAAACTGTATGACTTTTTAATTTCCATCGCAAGAGTTTGACTTTGAAAAAAAAAAAAAACAGAAAAGTATGCAGCGACATTTCGAATGAAATATCTTTTGCAAATATCTTTGATATGAGGTTTTCGCAAAAATAATCGAGCTTAAGTCTGATCACCTCAAAGCTTTGAAATGAAGCCATGGGATTAAAGTTTTTCAGTAAACTCCCATTCTATTTTATTCTTTTGCACAGGTGGGGATAACTGTAAGGACGTTACCTCATACTGTCATAACCTTTTTAAGGCTAGGTAAAATGTCCATGGATGAGTTGTCCTCAAAGTCAGCTGTCTTGTAGGTGAGTATGAAATCGTCAAGGTGGACTTGACTGTGAATGAGTAGCGATGACCTCTATACGGGACTACACACCGAAACGTTGTGGTAACCACCAGCAGCTGTCGAACTTTCTCGTGTTAGCAAGCAAAGAAACAACCTTTTAGTCCTTCTCCACAGAATATTGCACGCCCCATAGTAGACCATGATACTCAAACTTCTACGTAAATGTCTTTAGGTGGTTAATGTGTTGCCATAGTTTACTCTACTCGAACCAATGTCACGTATATTTACGATATGACTGAACATAAGATTACCGCTCATCTGCGTCGCTTGTAGCCTTGGGATTGCCAAATTCAGTGTTGATTACGTACAGTTTCCTAGAAGAGCAGCAACTTCGCCTTAATTCTCAAGAAACCTGAACACGAAATTCGCTGTAACAAACCTGGTTTCAAAAATAAACTAAATTCACCCATGATGGACTATACTATATGAACAAATTGAACATCTAGCCAAACAGAAGCCTCTTCCAAAAACCAAGTAGAAACAGACTAAGGCTCTCTTAGTTATTTCACATGCCACAATTATTTCACACTACCCAGTTGTGTGCACTCCATTAATCGCATACACATGTTTTGTGTGCTCTCAAAGTCACGTCAAACATCCTGTAACATTTTACCTACAATTATGTCAGGACCACTATTACCAGAGTCGAAACGAAACTTTACGATAATCCCATGTCAAAGGAGTGCACCTGAATGCATGCTAGCCATTCATATGCACTCCACCGTGGTAACTCGTCAATATGGTCTCCGACAGGACTTGATGGTTCATTCCAACAGTCGCACAAAGTTAACACAACTCCCTTCTCTTGCATATCATGGGCTTAGTTTCTTTTTTGTTCTCCTCCTTTATGGCAGACAAACCCCCAGCACCACAGCAATCAAAATTAATACCCTTCAATGGCTGAGGCAATCGCCACTAAGCCATCGTACGTTCGTGATAGTTCACTGCTTTCTCTGGATACCACGTTCACGTAATTAGTTTTGCTCGAATGCATTTGCATACACAAAGGATTCGTTGACTTGAAATTTGCGTGTGAAATGGAAATTTTCCTCGCACACATATACAGTTACAGACCGGATACTCACAAGGACTCAAACTGGAATGGCATGTACACAGCGAGAATGATTCGCTCCGATTTTGATAGCTTTACTGTGGGCTCTTGATGGTGGCGATGCAAAACCAACTGTGAAATCCTAAAAAGGGATTACGTGCCGGAGCTACGGTTGTTAGTCCGTATAGAGCTTAGTTTGGTGCGATAAGCCGTTTCGTGGTGCGGCAAGAAATGCGTGCATTTTGTTAAGTCACAGAACATATGCACGAGCAGTAGGATGCACGCAATCCGATGGGGAAGACAAGTAGTCCTATTGCACTGTTTGCCCAGAGAATTATCAATTGTGTAAGGGTGCAATGGAAATACGACGATAGCTTACAATTTTATTAAGGACTCCTCAGACTACAGTGTACAGTCTCTACACGGACGTTTTGTGTAGGTGTGGCCTGGCGTGCAGAAAAGTGTGAGTTCTTCTTTTTTCTCTCTCCCTCCCTCTCTCGACGTCTTTTGTCCTACGGACATTGAGTGCGGAGAAAAGGCTTTCAGAATTGAAAATCAAAGGTAGTCAGTATCCGTAGTCACGCGGCCGACTACTGAAGAGGTTCTGCAGTAATCACGATGAACGACGTGACCAGGAAAGGTGCATTGTGCTTGTACTGGGCACAGCTTTGTTATTTCTATTTTCTGCAGCATAAGAAGTTGTAACTGATGGGAAACAAAACATTTGCTATTTCTCAAACTGATAGGTGGAAGTGAAGCACTCACACTAATCAGTCACTCGGTCAGTAGGTATATTGAAATTGTTTTAGGGGGGTCGTCCTTGTTCGAAGTTGAACAATAGTCCTTTGGTATGCTGTACAATATCCAGGCAATTTCAATGATTCGCATTAATATGATGAAGGCAAAGTCAATGTTTGTGAAAAAGTGTTTTTCCACTACTTTGCAAATCAAAGGGAGGCTACTTTCCTTCTGTTATCCCTGTAAGTATCTTTTCATCATTATAGAACTAATCAATTTTTTATTTTTTTTTCAAGAGATGTGCGATAGTGTAGTATGGTCTCGAAGGCATTCTACAACTTGTTATGGGTAAAGATGTGATGACCTAACCACTTTCAGTCACGTTATATTGGCATTGCAACCTCTCATAGGCGAACAATAATGCTGTCAATATTTTTGTCTCACTAAGAGAGTTTTCCATAAATACACAAGGGGAAAAGACAATAACAAATCACAGCTGGAGATATCACGTACATATTCGTGTGCATTCGTGGACGGACAGTAGTTTTGGACAACAATGTTATTCTTGCTTCCAGAAATTAGGAGAAGAAATGGAGGAATTTCCTATTGATATTTTAGGCGGCACAGCACAGTTGAATAGAATGTCCGAAATAAGAAAAATCTCCATGACAGATGGTGGTATCTTATGAGTTGTAAGTTTTGGTTTTATCTGCTATTTGAATATCTTCCTATCCACTGATAATATTCTTGTCGGCGTTCGTTTAGTGGAGTGTCCGCATAAGGCAGTTGGATAATTTGTCCCTGACAAAGTGTGGTATTTTTCGGTTATTTGCATCTCATGAATTTCCCTCTACTAGTGGTACTTTTGCCTTCGTCCATTAAATCGACATGTTAAAGATAGCTACCCGCCTATTAGAGTCATCCGACTATAAGAGACTTAACCGTGCATACACCCAAATGAACCCGTCAATACATGCCGCATGACATTGCAAAATTATTTATTAAAATAACCCGCGATAAAATCGCATGTGAAATAATTTGTTGATGCCTTTAATTTGATTATAATGAAACTCGATTCATAATTCATTCGATGACAAAATTTATCTGCTTATGATATAGGATTGGAACTGCGCAGTTTTTTTTTTTGTGAAAAGCGGAAACTATGCAATAGCCAGTAGTTGCTATTGAATGTAGGATGCTATTCATTTTCAGTGTAACGTTTTAATTAAACCAATTAACAGATAAATTCAATTAGTGCATTTAAATCAAGGGCCTCTGGAGTTGGGGGGGAGGGGCAACGATTTGCAATGGCAGACAGAAAGGCGCTGCAGGCCGGAAGCGACTTCTGAACAATTTAGAGCGAGAGGTATTAATTCTAACTAGTTTCGCTTGTGGTCAAAAATCGACCCTACCTTTTATAAGGATGAAATATCAAATAATCTACCACAATTTTCAATAAATATATTTTTTTTTTTTTTAAAGCGAAAAAGCGACATCTAGATATCGGAAGAACACGCCCTTTGAAAATAGTTTTACTCATGATTAATATTTTAATAAGGCACTATTCCAATTTAGAGCAGACAATTTGTGTCGACAAATGTTCGTTTCCATAGTAACATAATTGAAACCAACCGTCCTCAATACCTCGCAGATATAATTCCACTGAATTAAAATTAGGTACACCATTGCTTACTTTTAGGGGTAGTTAAATTGCACTTTTTTCGAAAATAGGTTCTAGTCTAAAATGATATAATTTCAATACGTTACTATGGCAATTTGGCGGCGACAAATTTAATTACAACAAAATCGGTTCTATTAACTGATAAGCACTTTGTATGGGGAATTCTTAGCTTCATTTTACGAGCTTCATGCCAACGATTTTTTGTTTGTGCACATCTATGGCACAGTACCTTTGAAATAACATAAGTTTCATTCTACTCATTTCATAATAAATACTAAAAAAGTTTCCGGAAACTTTGGATGTTCACGTATAATATAATGATTTTAATAGAAAGTTCGCTAAATATTTTTGAAAAAAGGAATTTTTTAAAAATCTTGTTTACTTTGGTTTACCCAAACCCGGACGAAGGATTTAGACTAAAATGCATAGTTTGAGTGAAATTGATTTTTTCAAAATTATTGCGTCCATAATTTTCAATCCGGAACGTCAGAGCGCCATTTAAATGACTCGAAAAAATGGCCGTGTAATCGTACCTTAAGTACAGAAAGTTGGCTAGAGCCAATAGGAAGGATTTTTCAGCAATAGCTAAAAATAAATGTTTAAATGTAATCTCTTTTGTGACTTTTTGGAATGAAGACTCACGTCAGAGAGAGTATATTTGAGAGAATATTATTTACGACAAATCGCAATACCATGCCATGCCATATACGTATAGTAGGATTTACTGTTTTTCATCTCTCTTTCTTTCACTCTCTTGCCCCAGCATATAGCTTAATCCTTGATAAACCAACCTGACTATCCTCAATAAATAAGTCTCTACGGCTTTGCTACAAAATTTAGCACACTGTGGATATATTTGCACAGCTGAACTGCAATCGTATCAAGCTATATTTATTGTAATTTTTCGGCGCAACATCTAATTTACTTAAGAGTATTTTCATCTAAACGAAACTATTTAGTAAAGAATTCTATGGCCTCGTTGATCGCTTTCTCCCACAGCTAAAGAAAGCCATTATTATGACTTTTTTCCTAAATTCCCACAAAAAAAAAAAAGGAAGAAGGGGAAACGACCCAAAACAATGACAAGATAAGATAAATTCATGCATTTCCATCCGACTTAACGCTCTGTTTTTGTCGCAATATTTATTAGAGGAATAGAGTAAGGGCATGCAGACACGTATAAATTAGACGGAAACAGTCAAGTAGCATCCTCTTCCATCCACCAGCCGCTTGGATTATTTTTCCCTCTATCGTACTTTCTACTATACGAGGCTTCCTTTTCATACATTATCTGCGAAAGAAGTAAGGAAATGAATAAAAAATAAAATACTTCTGCGACGTATTTTCGCAGGTCCCTGAATATGACGCCTGAAGTGGAGTGTGTGTGGAAACTTGCATGAGTACGTTATCTTACACTTCGCCTGGTGTACAATGTACACTTATACTTACCCGAGTTGAAAATAACAAAATCAGGAAAACTCTCAACAACATCTCGGTAGCCAATTCGATTGTGGAAAGTTCCGGTGTTATCCGTTTGCAACTGGGCAGGCAATCCTTTTTTTTTGTTTTTTGTCCTTCAAACCGATGCGACGACACAGAATCCGGTTGTCTTTGGTTTTTACTTCTCGAAATCGAAACCAAGGAGGAATGTTAGCTATCTTCGATTTTTCTGAAGATGATCGACTTACATGCACCTTACCACAGAATGTTGGTGTTTGTCGTTTCACACACTGGCTCCGTCGAATGGCTGCTGGTGCTGGTCCTTTGCGAGCATCATTGTTATACCACATACGAAAACATCGTAGGGACGACACAAAAGGATGTGCACAGTGTGTCAAGAACAAGGGATGCCTCTCGCAAAGAGAATATGGATTTTTGCATTGCAAAACAAACTTGCATGGTAATTGAAATTGACTGTGATGATGTAATTTCTTGTTTCCCTGGATATATGGGCCACCGAGACGACGCACGGCCTCATACTTCCTGCCGCTTTAAAACTTTGTAGCCAGTTTTTATGGGATGTAAAGGATGAGTTTGTTTTGTGTGTTTCCTTCGAGTAAGGATGCACAAAAAATTATCCTAAGAGTTGTGAGTAGCATTGCTGAAGAGCTGAAGGGCAAAGATCAGATTACGGGGCGTATACGTACTTTTTTTAAGTTTAAAAATGTAGACCATTTTTTTCCATTCTGTGGATTTGAAAGGAGTTTTCGTTGAAGTACTTTCGAGTAGCTTGTTTTGCAACAAATCGAGGAGTGAATGTTTGCCTCCTGACAGCTCGTCCTTTTGTCGGTTTAATTTTCTGAAATGTTGGCTTAAACTGTATTGGAAGGAGATCCATATTCTTTCAGCATATTCCGACAACCGTTTCAAACGGCTTCAATCAGCTATAGCCTTAACTAATTTACATGATTGGAGAATGAATTTGATAACAATTTACTCGGTTGGGACAAAAATATGGCGTCTTTTGTGAATCCAATTGTCGTTTGAGGGATTATGACCTGGTCTCCTTTTTCTTTTGTCTCGGGTATTTCGTTGTTCATCGAAATTAATTCCACATAAAAGGCTTTCCTGGAACTGAATTACTGAGAAGCAGGTGGCACTAAGCTGTTTTTAAATTACATACCTAAACTTTCGTCGAAATGACAGTGCTAAGCCTTCTTATGGCTGAAATATTGCGAATGTACTTACTTTACTTAAGAAGGGAATATTAATAGGATACGAGATTGTGGTCTTGTGAACCGCACGCCATCCTACTACTCAAATAGAAATAAATTAAAAATGTGAAAAGATTGTGAAGTGCGACAGAAGGGATTGGCCAAATTAAGATTACTTTTGAGTCTCCTCCTAAGAGTCTTTGCTAAGGGTTGAGAATGAGATGTAGAGCTATGCTGTGGGATAACCAGAGTGGGTTTTATTTGGGCAGAAGCTAACCCAACCAGCTGCTCGCTTTCAGAATTACTCCGGAGGGGGTTTGAGAGTATTCCGCACCTCCTCAGCGAGCGTCAAGTGTTAGGAATTGGCGTACTCTTCTACGGTCCTTTCGATTCTTTTACAAAAATAGTTCTAGCTGTGTTTAGGTAAACATTGTCGAAAATAGTGAGTATCAGGCATCGCCAGTTCTTGAAATTAGTGGAAACTAGGTAAGCCATTTGCTGTTACAAAGATATTCCTTCTCTAGATTTCTGGCGCATCCCTCAAAGTTCGAATGAGAAACACCAGAGTACGTGATATATCTAAATTCAGTGCGCTTCGTTGTTGAACGGTTTGGTGTCGCTACATGTATATGCCCAGACTAGCCTCCTTACTTTAAATGTTGGCAACATTCCGTGGGGTGAGCGTCGACCTTTGCTCTTAGTTTTTTGCAACTATATTCTCAGCGAACCGCCTGAAAGAAAAAAGTTGTCATTGAAAACTCTTTAGGTTCGGCAGATCGAGCCCAGACAAAATACTCACATTTACACAAATCCTTGAAAATACCAAAGAACTCTAGGTCGACACTCAGCACATTTTCACTGACTTCAAAGTGCCGCATGAAAGCATTCAGTTGCGACCTTTCTAAATGAAGAATTTTTGACCTCAACACAACTAATCAAAATGGGCAGTATGATGCTTGAAAACAGACGAAGGAATGTACTGTATGGTATCATAACGACTGATCTATACTAAAAAAAATTGGATTTGCTGGAAAACATGCTTTATCATTTACTTCTTCAATTTCGTTCTGAAGAATTTAGTACTTAGCACAGTTGTCAGCACGAAAGCAGTAAGATTTGAAGAGTTCAGTTCAGCTTCGAGGTAAGCGAATGATAATAAATTCATCGAGCTTTTAAGTCGTGCAGTGAATAAGGACGAGGCTAAAGAAGCATTTATTCAGGAAGAATCAGTATGTTGATAGCAGCAACAAATTCAAGGCGTTAGTTACCTCGGTCTCAATATGAACTCTTCAATTGGCGCCCTGGTGAAGGTCCGGCATACAATACTTACCCCAGAAAATCGCTCTGTTTTGCGAAACGGGTGAGATCAAAATTTCTGACACAGCCTTTTTTCTGTCTGATCTTCTCTGTTTAGCACCGACTACTGGATGACGAACAGGATAAGAGAGATATGCTACCGGGCTCTTTTGAAGAAAATATTCTTTGTGGGATTTTAGTGCAAGGCAAGGAGGAGCACTAGATTACGAATGCTCAAAAATGTTAACGTAGTGAAAAAATCTTAAACAAATCGCCTACATAGCATTCGGAGCCATTCAACAAGTTCAAAACATCAAGAAAAAACCTCCGTTTTAATGACAAAATCTATCGCGAAGGTCAGATCATCAAAAACAGTCGATAGTGTTTTCATCTGACCTTCGAATTCCATCCGAAGCGATTGTTACCGCGGAACAGATATTTGGTTGACAGATCAGGTAAATGTCTGACCTGAACAATTCGAAGCAACTCACCTTGGGATGGGGGGTCGCAGTGTTTCATTCAAATACTGTCCACAGTGCAAAGCCGTAAGGTGAGTAAAGGTAAGGGCTCCCACTGCATAAAATTCACCTGTGCTATTCTTGTGAAATGCAAGTTCTTCCAGCGACGACAAATTTGACAAATTTCACAGTTCAGCTGAATAATTCTTGTTTTGATTTTCAATGTCAACACAAGTACACCCTTGCAAAGGATCGAAAGCTAGACTCCAAGAAGTGCATATTCATTAACAACACAACAAATTTTGCCTTGGGTACAAAATTGTAAACAGGAGCAAGACTCGTTATTTACTAAGATAGTTGTACGCCCAAAATAAATACGGAGATCTTTGAAAATCGACTCTGTATATTTATTAGTTAAAAATTGCGAAAAACCGTCTCTTAAATCAATAGGTCCGGATGTTGTTGCGGAGCAGAAACTTGTTGGCAAATCCCTTGCTAGATTTTCATTCAAATATTGATGAGGTATGCAACAAATATTTGTCAGTTGTATTCTAAATACAGCTCTGTGGATTTGCAACAGAATTACAAAAAAAAAGAACAATGAATATGCGCAGCTGTACCTAAGTGTTGTTAACAGTCATGCTTCCATTCAATAATGACCTAGGATACATTTCATTTATTTCATTAGTCCGAATTGTGAATTCTGTTCGTCGCTTTACAGATCAGAAAACAAATCCTTGATTTATTACTCGTGTTCAACCCTGTTTATGAGAGAGAATAATCTTGTTACTGACAAATTTACCTATGAGATCACCCCAAACACACTTTGCCAGTACTAATAACCATTTTCAGTATCCAGGGTAAATTCTTCGAACTCACATTGGCGAAGTTTTTCATGCAAAATAACATATTGTAACCTACAAAATGTATAAGGTGAAGATTTTAAAATAATTTTTACCAAGCCCCACTGACTTTCGTAGTAGTTGCGTTATTGCCCCCAAGTTTACATCCCCAATCAATCAGTAATCTATGAAACACTCCACCAGCAAACTTACCTATTGAAAGTCCAACATTAGCTTATCCTTCTAATCCATGTAGCGTCCTCTGCATACAAAACCTAGGGCACTGTCAAAATACATCAGCACAGGAGCAATTTTTGTATTTTCACTTGAAATTATTTCCACATCCAAAGCGTTCCACTGCGGCGACACTGATTTCATAAAATTGTTTAACATTCCCTTTATGACAACTTCAACAATGCACACCTCGTCTCCATAAAGGATTATTTCATGTAAATATTTAACACTAGCAGCTAGAACAGTGCATGTTAAAAGCTCCTAACAAGGGAGAACTTGAATTCGCAACACATGACTACGCGACATTATTCAATGGAGAGCAAAAATCGTTCACCATACCCGCTGATAGAGCATCAGGAAAATGAAAATAATATTATATCCTTCTGGTTTTTGTTGGGACACTCACATCCGTTTTTTTTTTTTTTTTTTTTTTGTTTCTCTTTGGTTATGCACTCGAAAATGTGTGTCCTTGTTTTATGTACACACTATAAAAGCGAATTGAAAGACGCTTAAAAATATTATCGGCTACGACAACGAAAAGGACATCGGTTTGCCATCACAATCAACGTACCTACATTCGTAATTTTTTATCAGTGAACATGTAAAATCTCTTAACATATCACATTACAGCGTGGGCGATGTCAGTAAGTAGTGAGGGTGGAAAAACGCACACACAAAGTCGAAAGGATAAACACTCTTTGGGTATTAGGTATGCCAGTAGGAGCTTCGAGCAATATTAACAAACGTTGTATCCTGTCAAGCGACACAACACACGTATTAGCTGTAATTGAACGGAATTTTATGTTCTCACATATAAGTATACAACCGCACAAATTCACTTACAGACGCAGCACTCTTACTCACGTCGACCGTGTATTCCTTTTTTTTTTGCGTGAGGATCAAGTGTATTTCTATACTTCCTCATGAATTATGTATACATATCTATAAGGATAGCACTATAAACAAAATAGCTTTTAAGGCGACGAAAATTGGCATCCTTAAATGTTGGCGGAGTTTTTCTTCCCTTGTTTCTTAACTTTTGTCCTTTTTTTCGGTTGATGTTGGGGGGTTACTATTATTGTTGTAACGCCCTCGCTATTCTACACGCAGAATGGCCCAGACCTAGTATCCAAATTGATGTCAACTTCGCACGATGTCATCTTACATAAGCTTGGATGGTGTTTTTCTTTTTTTTTTTCCTGCTTTTTATTGGACAAGGATAATGGTCACTATTTCTTTTGTTTTTCTGAACACGTTTACGGTTTATTTATTTCAACAAATGAACAGCACTTTCCGTATGACGACCGAGAGGCGATCAATTGGAATTATGGTTTTTTTTTACTATCCTTTTGAACAGAGAGTGTGTGTAATATGGTGGAAGAAAAATCCTTTCTGGTTGGTTTTTGTATATCTACTTGGGGGAGTGTTGTTGAAACGAACAGAGTTCAAACCGACCGCGATGGGATTCGTGCGCCTTAAAGTATATCCTGTTACGTACTAACGAAAGAAATTCTTCATCAAGCAGGACCTGCATCACAGAAAGGATGTTTGCGTGGAAATTTGTTCCCTCATTCACCAGAGAGAACAGATGTGCTTAAGAGTATCCATGGCGAGTGGGCTGTCCTGTGAAGCTGATTTCAAGGATACTCAAGAAAATGTCCCTTCTCTCTGGCACTGGCGGAAAAAAGGACCAAGAGAGCATTGCCAAGTCGATTCGGTAAAGAGAAGAGTATGCGTGCGGAGAGCTTTTGCGGAGCTTTTTTGTAGGTCTCTAGGTCACAAGAATTTTGTTGTGACACATTGAGCCGTTCATCGTTGCTCGATAGATTTGTTTTCCACATGCTTTAAGCAGCATCTTCTGCGTGGATCCAAAGACGTGCAAAAGGGATATTTAATTACAATTGCCCATATACGATATACTTGCACTGCGGGTGCTATGAGGCTGGAGAACATTTCCTTAAAGAGAACATTTTCAAAGTCGGTGCGGTACAGAACCGCGCAGGACTACGATGGCGACGCGACGGGAGGGAATTTCGAATTTCTCATGTGTAGTGGAGTATTAGGTTAGGTCCCTTTGCAAATTTGTTGCGATTTACTATGACTGGTGGTTTAAATTGGCTGGAAGGATTCTTTTGTGTTTTTGTTTCTCATTACTGAACTATCGCGGTGAAGAATACGCTCGCGTATGTTTTATTACATGTACACACAGGGACTCCGTCGAACAATAGAGGCTGACCTTATTTTTGGTTTTGGCAACAGAGGAGCAGTGTAGGGATATGCTCGCACAGTTGGCTTGGCCATAAATGATGGCATTATTCATTTCGGATGCTGTGTTGCTGCGTGCTGAGCATATGACTTGGCTGGTGGTAGATATGAGAGAAATATTAGCGCTGTGGTCCAATTTTTGGGGTAACTTACTTTTAGTTGAAAAACGGAGAAAGTATTTTTGTTTGTTGGTTAAATAAATGGAACTCGGTAGTTCAGATGTACCACATGAGAACATTTTGAATTTCGAGGGTAGATTGTCCTGGGAGCCTAATTCCCCAAGGAGAATTAGCATTCTCTTAACTATTGAATGCGTGGGTTTGGTTCAGTTGTTTCGAAATTAAAACTAAAAAAATTGCTGAAAAACTATGACTGCGGAGGGGTCACTTGTTGGTAAATTACTTTGGTTTCCGTCAAGTTCTTGTTCCAAGTATGGAATTCTCTTTTGGAGCTTTGATATGTAGTTGTGGCCAAGTAACATTCCTCAATTTGGGTATGACACCTACGTTGCATTTTTTTTTATGTTTTGTGAAGCCTACAAAATACTGCCTCATTAATGTGGACTTCCATGTGATATTGGTTTGGATTTTCAGTGCCTTGATTATTCCCATATACCGGTTTTTATTTCGGATTCTCGCGATTGTCAGGCTACCACCTGCTTCTGGGGCTATATACTCCTACCAGCTGTAAATAAGGGAGACGTGGTTAGGTAAGGTTTGGCTATAAGGGGTATATGAAACGTGATGAAATAAAACTAATCACGTCCGCCAGGTAAATTTAAAATACACTATCAGGATGGAACACACAAATGACACTTAACCTAGGGTAGGAAGGTTGAATTTGGGTAACCTTCTCAACACACTCAATACATAATGACACAATCAAGAAAGAAAGAAGAGGAAGACAATGAACCCGTCGTCATACTGCATGAAAAGAGAAACACAGACCGGATATACGGGTGACTAAAATAATTTACCTAGTTATGGTTGAGGTGACTGACAACTTTCCTGCTTGTGGCTATCAGTTCGTCAGAACTTTAGACTAATGCCGATAGAAACTAGAGAAATCCACCCCATCTTAGTATATAAAGAAAAAAATGGCCGACGACAAAACGATGGACATACCCGATTTGGGTGTCAAAGAAATCTATTATTACAGCATAAGTCTGTTCATCACAAGTCACTCAGGTCTTCGGTAGTAGTAGCCTAATGCATTCTAAAGTAAAATGCCAAAGAAGCTCAAAAGCGGTTTCCTCTTCTTTCTTTACCCATGTGTCCGACCTAGATGCAGCTTAAAATGTACTAGTTCTGTCTTAAAGAGTGGACGTGCAGTTCGACTACATTTACCTATTTAGCTAGCTTGAGTAAGAAAAAAATAAAATTATAGGAAAAAAAAGAAACTAAAAAGAAAGTAAGGTATTTTTTTTTTCTTTTATTAGTTTATTTAAATATTATATGTATAAATATTGACTGCGCGGTCTCTACTGGTTGTGGGGCAAAGGCTCGACATCAACAACTGAAAACAAAAACAAAAGATAAAACCGCATGAGCACAGTTCTCGGGTAAAGTAATTTAACGTATAGCAAAATCTATACCTACTTGAAGAGTCTCGAGACGGTGAAGTGTTAAGTTGGTAGGTATTTAAAATTAAAATGCGTACACAGCCCCCTAGGCAGGACTACACACATCTTTGTGTACGTGTGCTTTATTGTAGGCAAGCGGAAACACCACAGCGAGCCTAATAAATCAGGGAGGAACACACACCCCCATCCCCTCTCGGGAGAGCGGACTGTGTTATGATGCCAACACAGCACACGAAGCAGGAATACACACATCTTCGTATGTGGGCGCTATTGTCAGGCAAGCGGAAACACCACAGCAAGCCGACGAACACAAACAAAAACTAGCAGTGCGAATCATCCAAATTACCGGCACCGAACAACCCTATTTCCACGCAGGTAGGTGGTCAATCGTGCGCCACTAGTGCCAAATAAAAATAATTTGAAACCACGTACCACCTTCACAACACCACTATCTCTCTTCTACATGTCCGTGGTCAACTTACCAGTAATCAACCAAAAACGTGAAACGCTCTCTGAAGGAAATCGCTCACTATTATTTACATTAATTTTTCTACTAGATGAGACGTCTGATCAAACTAACTTATCAACACAATAAACAATTAAAAATAAAAACTAAAGCGGCTCAGTGATTACTCACCCTCAGTTTCTTTTTCTTCCCTTCCATATCCACCTTCCAACCCAAACCTATTTCACTATCAATCCAATCGCTTCCGAGTACTGTCTTTCACTGACTGAATGGCATCGAAAGCGATCTAGCAAATCCTCTACACACACTTACACAAGTCCTTTGCTCCTCGCTGAACAATTGTGTTTCGTGTGTGTAGATTCACCTTTTTTGCCTGTCGACGTGTAGTCTCCAGGTCATTTCCCGAGTTGCCTTTCAACAAAAGGGGAGTACGAAAATATTGTGAGAGTGACTGTTTCCTCTCATCAATTGGCACTAAAACTGCAGCATACCTGCTACGAGTCTCAATCCATATAAATAAAAATCAAGGAATGATTTAAATTAATTCTCCTACCTCAACGAACCTTACACTTGTCTAGATCAAATTCCATAGAAATTTTTATGGAAATGGCAATCGAATTGTAGGGGGACTAGTGGAAAGCATATCGTTAGGCGATTTCATATTTAAAAACCATAATGCTCACCCCATTTCATTTCATTTGATCATTTAAGTCTTTTTTGGCGACCCCCAATCAGAAGCATGTGTTGCAAATGGGTCCAGCTGACCTCGCCCAAGTCCCCATTCATGTTCAAATCCCTTTTGCACTGGTAAGGTGATGGCATTCTTGCAATTTAAAGATCTTCTCCTCAAATTGTTACCGACAAGTGAGTCCGACATCGAAGAGGACTGTTAAATTTACTAGCCAAAAATTGTCTTTAGTACACATGCGATCCTTTAAGTTTAAAGCGGAGCCAGTTTATTACGCGGCGTGTTTTTTTCTGTCGAATTTAAATTTATAATGATTTGAACATTGAAAGTGACCACCTGCTCCTGTTGGTGTGTCCTTTTGCTCGCGTTTTATGTCTGCCCTTCCGTGCCAATGAGCGGGATGCATTGGTTAGTTTTGAGCTGAGTGTAATGCCAATTTGCTTGGCTCAGTTCGACATGAATTTCTTAGACAGTTTTATTTTTATTTCGAAAAACTGACCTTTGAAAGCCCACTTTTCTTTTGATGGCGAGACAGTTGGAAGTCGATCTAGTTTCATCGCAGTCTGGTCGCATTCTTTTCATCTGTATGACAGAAGTCTGCAGAAGTTAATTCAGCATCTCCAATTTGTGGTACAAAAACCCTTCTTACAAGGAATCAGGACACGGTTCGATGTTGCCATCTCCTTAAAATGTATCGCTCGTAAGAAACGTCTGCAAATTTAACTCAACCTTTAATGGACGGTAACTCAATTATCCTTCATCACTCTGTCTTTCAGAAGGAAATATTCCCCCACGCGCCTGTTCCGTAATATGACATAATTTACCGAAGAACGAAACACAATTGGACATCCCTTGGAAACGAGATGTAAATTTGATCATAAGTAAGTCCTCTTTCGGAAAACACTCCAAAGGTAGAGTCAAATTAATCCAAATTTCAAATGACAACGACAAAAGCACGACTGGTGTAGGTATTAGACCGTGAAATCCTCAAAGGATTTATCCGAAAACAATCACTGTCCTTGGTTTTATTATATTTCTTTTTTTTTTTCTCCCCCGATCAATCTTTTTTAAAATTGTTCGGCAAAATAATGGCAGGGGAATATCCATTTCCGTTAAATGGCTTTACAGCTAGAATAAGAAACAGAAACAAAATGGAATAAGAGACGAGGAAACATGAAAGCGGTTCATGGCGTGGAAATGTTTCTTATCTTACTGCCTGGTGAATGGGCCGGCCTTGTTTTGTTTTGTCGTTAAAAGCAGTTGGATATCTCTTTCAGTGGGGCTAACGCACATCCTTTTACAGTCAGTTGAATCTCTGTGATGGCTGTTGTGCGTCTGGTTTTGATAGAACCTAGATATATCAAAAACAATAAGCCTCACGCAGATGAGTATCAATAATAACTGGGACAGCAAGTTCAGGAAATTGATTTAACTGAGTCTGTTTATATTTTTAGTGATGGGAAATAGTTATGTTCGTGAGAATTGTACCCCAGTCAGTGAGAGTTATTGCTTGTGTATGGAATCACTGGTTGAAACGCATAGATAAGGTTGTCTTTCATGGGGAGTGATGTGCGAACAGATTTCCTTGGGACTTCTGTTCAGTGGAATTTTAACAGAATAAGACGTGGGGGGATCTTTTAAATAATTAAACAATAGTTTTGAAAACAGGTCCTCGGGCTGACCACTCATCTGGGCGTTATTCATTTTCGTCGAATGGTTCATACTTATGCAATATACAAATTAAAGTCGAAGACACAATATCGCGGCAAATGCAAGGTTCAGTTGTGTGTACAAACCTCCGTCATTTTTGAAGGCACCTTCGGTAGATTTACTTTCTTCTAGTTGAAAATCCTAGGTTTTCAATTTTCAATCTAATCAAAAAAAATCTCGTGTCACGGTGTTTGTGGTCGCACTCCTCCGAAACGGCTCGAGGGATTTTTATGGAACTTTGTGTGTACATTTGGTAGGTATGAGAATAGGTTTTAAAGTAGATATATTTCCCAATGTATATTTTTTTTTCTATTTTTTTAACGAACATTTTTATTAGGATTTTTTTTTTTAGATTTGGCATCAAATAATACCTGTAACCGCAAACTTTCACTCTCGTACCCTAGCCGCCATTTCTTAATCGCGATTTTAGTATTTTTGTATGAACGCAATATCCAAATGCAAAGTTTGACCGTCGCGCCATTATTTACGTTGTTGAATGACAGATGCCGCTAGGTCCGCCTCTTTGAATTTTCATCCACACATGCGCAAGTCATATTGACTAGAAATCGCATACTTTCAGAGGTGGTGGTATGGATTTCTTAAAATTAAATCTTGTTTGGGATGCATAAAATTTGAATCTATGACAATGGGCTAGTTTTTTCTATCTCGAATATTGGATTGCTGCTAATTTTTTTACTTTTACCATTTCATGATCATAAACATGACTTCAACTTTCATTTTTATTGTTTTGGGGTTTGTTTAGTTACATATATGAAGGGAATCATAATGGGTCTAGGGGCCTCCTTCCCTTTCGCTATGCTTCCGCACTCGCATACGATTTTCTTCGACTGAATGTCGTCTGTCAGTATTGCATTGAAGCTCTCAATGGAAACGTTTGGGTTTTGCTGTGCATGAGAAATAGTCAAATTATACGTTTTCGCATCCCCACCGTAGCAAATGCGGCTCCTGCGCGAAGAAAGCCGCAATCACGTGCAGGAGATCATGAGTTCCTTTAGTTTCGACCGGTTGACAATTCTGACAGTGTCAGTATGTTGCAAGACCGTGGGATATCCACAAATATGCGCAGGACTCAATTACACTCATCGATCACGCTTATCGCTGAAATAGGTACCCGATCAAGAAGCCGAAAATCAATGAAGTTCAATTTAATTCCAAAAGAGTTTCATTCTTTCAATTGAGGGGCTAGATTTTCGAAAGGGACATTTTTAGTAAGTTTAAATTTAAGGTTTTGAAAATTCAACCATGTTTTTTTTTTGTCAAAAAACTAACATTTGTCCTACCGAAAGGTATCCCCTTCACTGCTTTTATATAAGGAAGATGTGCACATCTTCCAAGCGGACGTCTTAGACTTTTTTTTAGTAAATATTTTCTGTCAGTTTTCCTTTTTCCTTCAGTAGCTCACTGAAATTTAATTTTCCCGCACGCAACACTAATAAAGATGTGCACACAAACGAACACAGTGTATCCGTACAAATCCTTGAGCATGAAAACTATTGGAATGAATTTGTTACAAGTTGCTCCGACAGAAAAAAAAAAAAAAAAATAGCATCCTCCGGCAGTTAAGTAGTCCCTTCAAGGATATATACACAAACACACACGGCAGTCTCTTAGGGAAAGACAATATAGATGTTGGCCATAAAACAACAAGCACCATCGGAGAAGAAGAAACGAACTTTTAATTGAAATAGAAATTAAGTGAAAATTTGTTAAAAGCCAAGGAATCAACCATTTTTCTACCCAAACCCCACTCATCCTTAGTACATATATACAGGTCAGGTCACTCTCATTCACTCAGCTCGAGTGATATGCTCAACCTTTTTGGTTTTTTTTTTTTGTATCAATACGTACACACTCTCAAGCACAAATTGCAGTGTGTTACCCAGTGACAAATCGTTACTCGACTCGAATTGCTTTCAAATGTCAATATCACAAACGAAAGTAGTAAGGGAAGACGACAGCAAAGAGGTAAAAAACTGAAACATACCAAGGAGTTGGGTTCTCTTACATTATTTATCTTCACTCGAATAGGGTCATGGATGTCTACTTGTTCTAATTACGAATGTCTTTCGACCCTGTGTATATTGGGTTGCCCACCTACCTCCCCTCACTCCCACGAAAATGCACTTTATCACTGTTTATATGTCAACTGTGTGAGATGATATAGTAGCCGTAGCAGTGTGGATGGATTCCCAGTGTAAATGGAGGAAGGCAGAAAAACTTTTGTCGGAACACTTTAGCCAAGAAAATGACAACAGGGAAACCCATACCAAGAGGTAAAAGTAGCGGTTGTCACAGTATCTGCAGATTGGGGGGCGGGCGGTGGATTCTCGGTATAAAATGACAAATGGCTTGTTTTTCTTATGGCAAATATTTGCGCGTTGAATATGGAATTAGTGTTCGTTGCTTAAATGTTACCTTGGGATGCCGAAGTGGCTAAAAGTGGATGGGTGAAGAAACTTTCCGATTATTCATGGCGAAGTGGAAAGTCGAGCGAAAACTTCGATTGGCATTGATCGAGTAAGTGGATTTCAGATTTATGTTGCAGCGTTTAAGCGCGAGGTATGATCGAAAGCTAACACAAAAGTAGCGACTTGAAACAAAAAAGTTATCTTTACTAAGCCGTGTTCGGTTGCTCATCACTTTATTTCATGGTGCAGTAGATAGGTTTTGATCCATTGCCGGCCGGGAAATATGGTTTAAATGTCAGTTCGATTGAAAGCAAAACTATAGAGACAGATCCTCTAATACCAACTCTAAGATGTAAAGAGTGTAAAATTAAAACAATTTTTGGAAACAGTGGTTTCTTATCCAAAGGCAATTCAGCATCCAGATCCAATCAACAGCGAAGTAAAAACACATGCTGGGTGAAGAGGAGATGAACATTGTAACGAAACTATCACCAGAGGTCGTTGCTTTAAGAACGGCAGTAGTCAGAGCCCCTGATTTCTATGTTACCGCTCTTCGGACGAACCGATGTCGAGATGATGGGAACAACCACCCCTTTAGATACCTTCATATCCATATGCCACCTCTATGACCCAAAGCCACAGGACTCCTTGAGTCAGTCCAGGCAGCTGAATATGAAGGGTGTCCAAGCCACTACAGCGTCAGACATGCTAGCTTCCGCCAGGTCTCAGCTCGTCGGATGGGGAGGGGATCTTGCTGATGTGACGTTGGACTGTGTTACGCATTTTCCATGTCTGTAGTTTAGATGTTGTTTACTAAAGATATTTTATGAGAGGAGCCCGAAATGTCTTAGGTTGAAATTTGTTTGTACGCCGGACCGAAAAGAGGGGGAGAGCTTACGATGGTGTTAGCTCCCCTTGAGTGTGCCCACCACTACACTACAAGTGTACAATACAGGGATTAGCTCTCCTATACATTCTAAAGGCGATTGTCTTATTATTTAGGATGAGAGTAGATGATGCGCCGACGATGCTTTCGCCTTCATGCAGGAAGGTGGTGAAAGAGGCGGGTTTTTTTGATCTCGTTCGTGACGTATGACATTATTTTTTCTTCTTTTCCTTTTGCTTTGTCGCGCTTTGGGGCGATCGATTGATAGTGAACTAATTTCGCGGCACTGGATAGGGGGACCGTGATTGTGACTACTTTTCTTTCTATTAGTGACACTTCCACAGAATTGAATTGAGTTCAGCTCGAAATGGTGGAGGGAAATGGGGCTCACTACGCTAGGTCTTATTATGGCCGGATCTTGGGCACGGTTCAAGAGGTGAAATAGGTTACACACTACACAGGTCACTGCGTGAAATGCTGTTGCACGATTTTGTTTTTGTTGGGCACGATGTCTTGGTATTTTTTTTTAATGTACTATTCGCGAAACTATACGTAATTTTTTTTTCTTTTTTTTTTTTATTTAATTAGTTAGGCGCTTTAAATAACTGATGACCAATCGAACGAGTAGACAGTACTTCCGCGTTGTAATGCACCGTCCGCAGCACAGGCATGCATTCCCCGACACTGACAACTCAAGAAGAACAAAAACAAATTCCGCGTGGTCAGGCTTATATAGCTTGGCGATGCCTTTCGCGAATCAATGCTCGGTTGCGGTAACGTCGAACGATCGTCCCGTATTTTACTTTGCTCGCATGGTATGATTGCATGTGCTGTGTGTAAGGGGAAAATATACATAAATCGTTCGACATTTTCCGAGCTCTATTTTCAAGGCCATACTCCTCTCATAACACAATATGCCAAGCGGAGCGGCCCCCTTGTTGCCGCATTCTCTCACCTACTCCCAAGACCAATCAACGCCCCATCACGAATGGGTTCTCGCCTAAACTTTATTTGCTGACCCTTGCTTAGTCTACCCGTTCAACCACAGATCCTCAAACTTTGTAACGAGAATTAAAACTAATTTTTCGTTCCCCACAACATAATTCAGTAAGTCAGTCAATAACAACTAAGTATATAGCTTAGCATACCTCTAAAGCGTTGGAGGTTAATTGCTTGGAAAATCATTTTTGTACCCCATGAACTACAACATGTTAACAATGATTACGAGCTTCCCAAAACCATCCGCTTGGTTAAAGTCGCCCACATCTGTTTTACTTAGCGCCAGCAGCTGACGAGCAATCTGTTATGAGCTTTCCTGAGCGGATTTCAGTGAGACGGTAGTTGAAGCCAGAAGGACAGATCGATTTTGTAACCCAGGCTATCGTGGAAAGTATTTATATAGTCAGCGAGTTAAAACATCTTTGACGTTATTCTAAAATCGCGGAACTTAGACCGGTTTGGCACCAAATACGAAGGTTGAATCAGCGTTGTTGAAGCCGGTATGCTCGCATGCCGGAAGTATTGTTTATTACGAGTAGGGAAGTTCGTACAATGAAAACGGTTGGAGAAGGATACCATGAAGTGATTTATCATCCGTTTGCTAAGGCTGCGGCGACGCACGGAGAGAAAAAAATAATCTTAAATATATGAAATAGTAGGTAGCTTGTCAAGCTTGGAACGAAGCTCTGGCGTGGATGTAGAAAATAATTGAAAACCTCTTATTGAGTTTCCTAGGCTAATGAGTAAATATATCAAGAGACTTCTTTCAGGAGCTGCCAGATTAATACTCATGTACGCAGTAGAATCATTGTCAAGTTTAACAAAATTGAACTCGTCCAATTAGCGTACTCAAGGTCAAATGGAGCTTAGTTTTGCAACCGTGTATCATAAATCTCTACTCTCATCAATTCGGTTGTCGCTGGAAAAAGTGTTTCCAAAATAAACCTTGGCGATGCGCATACTTCAAATAAAAGAGTACAACAAGCCCCTTTTCCCACCCACCACCAACGTCAGATCATTACGGCGGTTCCGTGAGGTTATCTACTGTGATGAATTCTCCAATTTACAAACTTAAATTATAGTAAATATAGAAAAGGGAAAAGAAAAGAAAAATCTGTACTTAATCGCAGTAACGATGGCTCTAGTAAGTGTAGTACCAACGTCGGTAATAGATTTCCATCTTCGAACACATCTTACACAGTAACATATTTGAGAGCGGGAATGCGAGCTAAAATCGTTCCTTTTCAGCTTGAGGCCAGGCACTCATAACCAGTACTTCTTCTATTTCAGTACCCACTGGACCAACACGGTTGCCCAATCTCATACAATATAAATCCGGTTGCAGCGCCGTAATTAAAACATAATTTTTAATATACAAAAGGTTTGTTCGAAAAATGTATCCTCATAAAACAGTTGTTTTTAATTACGTGACATTTGTATGGATTTTTTCGACAAATCCAACATCTAAGTGCAAGCGTCAGGGTGCGTAAAACCATATGTGTTAAGCAGAAAGAGATAATCTCCAAGCCATTGCCAACAAAACGCATGTAGAAAGTAATGAGCTACCGAATTTTATTAATCTGATCCCATTCAGAGATCTAGAAGCGAAGCAAGTTGTATGGTGGAGGAAAGAGCGCCAATTAGCCTAATCAGTGGCTTCCCCCTACCCCCGCTTTCCCGTGCCAACCGCAGGACCTTGAATCGTGACTTTCGCCCAGAGAATGCTGGTGCGCTGCGCGAATTTAAGAGACATCCCTCTGTTCCCCACAGTGACACTTGCACTCGCACTCGGTTCTAGGATCCCTGTTCGCCATACATATGTTCGAAGTTGAAAAATTCCAACGAAGTCTATAATCCCACCAAGGATTAATCTATTCGATCGTCGCTCAAATTGTCAATCTGACTATCAGTTTTATCCTCCCGTCGCCCTCAACCAAAACCAGAAGTAAAGCTTTGGCAGCATACACTCAGCAAAAACCCATCTTCACCCAACTGCGGCCGCTTCATCGTCGCGATGGCCGGGAGAGGCGACAGAATAATATTGCTTACTCAATTTACACAGCTATACTCACCTATACTATACTGACCTCACAGCAATTTCTTCAAAACAACATTCACCTCCCTGATGGAGTGGATTAGTTCCGTAGTTTTTTATTTATCTGGTTCATCAAATGTGGTAACGTAATCCTAATTTTTACTAACGGATATAATAGATTTACCTTAATTCATCGTGTAAAAGTAAGTGATCCGATTAAGAGTGCGAAAAAGTTTTTTTTTTTTGCATCGGAAAAGGTACTTGGGGCAACAGGTGTGAGTGTGGGACCTGACAAAATCATCGGCAAGAGCAACTGTGCGCACATCAGCTGGACTTTCGTCATCAAAAACCGTGAGTAAAATTTCTATTGCATGAGAGGTTTGATAGTGATAGGTTTTCTTTTTAATTACCATTCATTTTAAGTTTCGATGGAAAGAATTGCTCAAAAATTGATTGTTTGTCGGAATTATATATTTTGTACTGAATTTTTAGAGAAATAAACATGAATATTATCTCACGTATTTAATTCGGCTTAGTGAATAAACACAGGGAATAGAAGAGAGAGGAAAGGATGCTGCATTAAAGAGTCGGTAGGGAAGTTTAATTGTGGAGCCAGGCTCAAGTTTAGGACAGAGTTTGGCATGGTCGCGAGGTAGATTTCGCTACCTCTGAGGACGTGGGAATGCCCCGGTTGCTATGTGGCTACCAATATTGACATTTACACCTGTCGTGATGAGTGGTTCGTAAGGAGGGGTTCGAGTATTATCGATTATTTCTGTGAGGAGTTTTTTTTATAAACACGAAAATTTAATTTTGTTGAAGCACGTATATCAGTAACGGCCCCCCATCCGACGAGCTGATATGTCTGAGCATCCACAAGTGTGCCCTCAGCAGCTTATTAGGGACGAACAACATATCCGTTATGGTCACAACCACTACATAACCTTAGCTGGTATACGGTAAGGATTCGAAAAGAGAATGCGCCATTTACGGAAAACTTAATCCTTCCATCGCCAAGGCCTTTTTGTATTAAATGTACCTACGATTTATTTTTATAATCGTCCTCCTAAGGAATGCCACCGATGTATTACATAGAACTCGAATAGCCGAGTGCAGGCAGGTCTGTGACGATTCCTTTGGATTAGGCACCTTTTAAGTCAGCACATTCAATTGCTCTTTCCTATTGATTGAGTGAGGTGACTGAGCACTGAGGTAATGGATTACTATATATCGGGCTGTTCCGCTACGCCCCTAGTGCGTAGGCGCAGTGGTAAGTGTGCTTGACTACTAAGCGAGAAGTCTTAGGTTGGATCCACGGTGAAACTCCAATTACATCTGTAGATGCGCTATATGAATGTCAAGAGCGTGAGGTATAATACAAGTAAAACCTTTAATACTTAGTAAAACCTACATTTCTTTTATTTCTAGTAAAACTTATAATTCTATTAAAAGTTTGAGCTCCAGAATCAGACTGAGCTTCTTTTACTTAACTGGTTCACAATTTTGATGATCGTTGGTCAACAGCAAAGACCATTGATTTTTTATTTTTTTTTGATATGCGGGCTAGCATAAAATGCCACACAAAAAAAAAAAAAACAATGGAAGCTCCGTTGAGCATGCTTCGTTGTTTGTTATTCTAATTTCTGGGAGGTCTTCGTTAGATGTAACTTGTGGTTCTTCTTCACATCTACTATATAATTCGTTTCTTTCTCTGTTATACCACAGACAATAAATTCCATATGGGAAAAGGTGGGATTTAAAAACGAAATTTACATGAAGAAAAAGAGTTTTAAAAAGCTTCATAATTTTGCAAGAGATATTAATGAATCCCCAATTTTTTTTACTCAATTTTACTCCGTCAAAACATGTTAAAACAGAAACCCTAAAATCGTTTGCCTGCCATTATTGACTACTTTCACTCAACGTCGCTAGTTGCTTACGTGTGGTGCAAAACAAGGAAAAATAACTTGCTATTTGAACTCGGATCATCAACATCCTGTAGAAAGTTATCCAATTAACAGCCACAGGTTTTAAATATAAAATATTGAATATAGGAATATTCATTATCCAAATCTATGAATCTGTTCTTTCAAATTATGTTCAAACCAAGTTATTGTTGTTAATAGCGTTTGAAAAAAAAAAAATACTTTCGAACTTAAAATTTAAGGAAAAACTAATTTTAAAATGTTGAATGCTGATTTTTCCAGAAACGTGAGCAAAGATAGTAAATTTCTTTCTTGTATTTACTGCACCTTGTATGTGATTTTTAATCGAGAAAAAATCCTCTTAGGGATGAAACACCCAGCCGGTTAAATAAAGGGTTTTTCAAAAAGAGCGCAACAAAAGTTTTTTTTTTAAATAAAACAAAAACGGTTTTGGATATCAATGAAATTCTTTATTCCTGTGAAAGTACGTTCGATGCCATTATGTATGGAACTCGATTTCTTTTGCATGGCCACCACGGGCACGCTTGCAGACGTCCAGACGCTGAACCCAATTTTCGACGGTTTTCAAGCATAAATCGGCCGATACTGCTGCAATTTCACGTTCGATATTCGTACGAAGTTCGTCAATCGTCGCTGGCTTGTTGGCATAGACCATAGACTTGACGTAGCCCCACAGGAAATAGTCTAACGGTGTCAAATCGCACGACCGAGGCGGCCAAGCGACTGGACCATTTCGTGAGGTAACACGTTCTCCAAACTTGGTTTCCAATAAATTCATTGTGACATTCGCTGTGTGCCTTGTGGCGCCGTCCTGTTGAAACCACATGTCCTCCAAGTCCATATCATCCAATTGGGACCAAAAATATTCGGTTACCATTGAACGGTAGCGATTCCCATTCACAGTAACGTGCCGGTCTTGATTATCACGGAAGAAGTACGGCCCAATGACGCCGCCGGCCCATAAACCACACCAAACCGTAATATTTTCGGCATGCGATGATGACTCATGGAGTACGTGTGGATTGCTGCCTGACCAATACCGCATATTTTCTTTACTGAGGTAGCCATTCAGTCAGAAATGAGCTTCATCGCTGAAGATGATTTTTCGATGAAAATCCGAATCATTTTCAAGTTGTTGCTCAGCCCAATTCATGAACCTCAGCGGCAGCAATATTCTCGACACTACGGGCACTTCTTTGTCTCACTGGCACGGGAACATTTTGTACTGTGCCTGCGGATTCAAATTTTTCCACTAGACGCTCAGTTGTTGATCTGCTAGGACGATTATGACGACCATAAATTGGACGTAGCGCTCTTAATGTTGAAGCCATTGACTCCGAATTTCGGTAGTAAATTTTAATAACTTCGACTCGTTGTTGGCTCGTATATCTTTCCATCATGAAATGGCAAACCTAACTGAAGAGAAATGTCAAAAGAGCGGTAAGAAATTCGGCATCGTTTGCTGTCCCTGTCGCTCTGCTTTTGTAGCGTCCCTGTTGAAAAACCCTTTAGAAACGGACAAACACAGTTAATCCCTCACTTTTATATTTTGCTCTCGAATAATATCTATCCACTATCAATTTCAATTTCAATCACAGAATGCAGTGAAGTGATAAAGTTTACCTACCATTTCGTTGTCGGCTTCGCATTACGCACAAACATTTTCAAAACGCCTGATTATTGAAAATGCACATAAAGGACGTTCCACATCACTTGAAACCAAATTACACGAAAAAAATGATTTCTTATCGAGTCCGGCATCAAGTGATTCTAGACGGATTATGCCTGCTTTTGCTACAGTATGAGAATCGCATGTACCGATATCTCTATAATCCTTCCCACTCCACCGGTCGGCGCCATGCTTTGCTTACTTGTCGTAAAGGTAGGTACCTTATTAGTTGGAATGAATTATAATAACTGGGCTGGTCCCTACACATCTCAAGGTTATTTCCAAAGCGCCACCTCTAGCGAACGTCTGACAAACTGTCAAAGAGAAAGAGAAAGAGTTTCTCAATTAGAAGTTTGGACTCGGCATAAAATTGTTTGTCCCTTCCATTCGCCCCAAAAATGAACTTGCCACTGGTTTTCCACTGGTTTCCAGCTTCACCATTTCAGCTTTAGACAGATATTCCTGCAGCGCTTCAGTAATTCGGCTTCAATATTGCAAACCATTCACCCAATCCATTCAGCCAACTGAATTTTCCTCCAAAATGCCGTCCGATTTTTTCGCCATAATTAAATCGATTCATACCCTTCGGGCTCTTCGGCTAACACCCTCGATATATGCTTCATCTAACCTCATAACCAGTGTTGGGAAAACTCTTCACTGGATTTTCGTATACTCGGTTCAAGTTAAGTCCCATATCGCTCAATCAAATCACTCGACGGGAACCCTTTCCACTGCAACTCCAATCCAGTCATCGATTCATATCTGTCAGAGTTTGTTTTTTTATTCGCGCATTTCAAGTTTACTCGTGTGCATGAAATCGCTTCAATGATGTGTCAAATTCTTCTTTTTTTATTTTTGTTTGTATATAATAGCTAGGACGGATGAGTGATTCCCAGAAGACCACGAAGATAGGAACATCAGCGGCATTTTAACATCACGAATTAATTTCCGATGCAGACTTAACTCCCAACCGACCTTAGCAACACCGATTCAGTTGGCATACTCTAATAAGTTATTGCGGGTACGTGAAGTCTGAAATCGTTATCCCTGATTCGATGTAATTGAAGCGTGTAATTCAATTTGTTCCCACAGATTGTGGTGAGGCGAATTGTGATAGATGACGTGTGACGCGTTAGAGAATGTGCCTAAATTTTGACGCATATGGCATAGGGAATTAACCAATTGTGGGTTGTCTAGTAAATTTAGCAAATTATAGCTAAATGTGTGAAATGATAACCTTATGAAGGTGTTTACTGCCACCATCATTTGTAGGAGGGGATTTAAAGAAGGACATAATGGGCCCATGACCTGTTTTCTTTTGATTATCTGTCCAAAAGAACGGTGTCCGTATCCCTTTACACTAGTAGTGATTCATAATTTTCATCTCAAGTTAGATACTAAAGGTGCATTTACCGAATTGAATAATCTGACGAAGAGCCGTCCTTTACACCATACCAGCATAGACGAAGGGGGGGGGTCTATTTTGAAGACCTCGTGATCAAAATTAAAAGCTTTAGCATCGACCCTGTCTCCACAGACTAAGTCGCTAAGAAAGAATGGACTCCCTTCCCCCAGCTTTTCATCTTCCGACAGCCTTTCTTATAGCATGCGTGGAAAATTACTAAAGCAAAAACTCTACCCATAAAAATTTCTAAGTTATGCGAGTTTCTTATTTGCGACGCCCTCCCTTTGCCAAAGAACCCCACAAATGCGTCCAATTTTGTGCGGCTGTAAAATTTGTCACCTTATTAGGCCTACCGTCGTCCCTTCGTAAGGAAAACTTTGCACCTGCACGAACTGGGCTCTTCAAGTCGGTTCAACCAACATGGAAAGTATTTCGATCTTGGTTCCGCTTCTGCTGCCTATTTTCATTTTTTATCACCCATATCCTTGTGGGAATGGCTGTTATCGCACACTAGAGAGCATGAATTTATTGAGCTGCGTGTCTTTGCTGAGCACAAGCCTACATAGGGTCTGTTATAAACAAAGATTTACCCACTCACTTCGCCTTCGGAGCAAATTGTTGACTTTCTTGACACAAGGGGTATGGGAGGATGTGAGAGAATTTACCTGTTTTTTGTTTTCGATGGAAAACGAATTTTACGTGCCATGTAATGTACCGCTGCAGTAATTCAGTCACAGCTGCGTAAATATTCAAAAGTGCGTTGGCCACTAACCGTCTGAACTCTGAAGAAGGTACTCAGCAGGATGTCATGCAAAACTGACAGTTTGAGGTGGTTAACAGTGCGACAGGCGATCAAAGTTGGTATTCAACAAATTATTTTACAATTATTATTTTTTCGTTTTTCGACGGTTTTAACAATACTCCGGGTGGCAGCGCAATGCCTTGTTCAAATTGTATAGCCTTCGATAAACCACAGAAAACCCTACATCCGGTAACATGTGGTACCTGGCTCTGCTGTACGTCAACATCCGTTCCCTGCAGTTATAATCTCAAACCAGGGTTGCACAGAAAACAACATCCACAGCCATACGGGCCTCTTCAGTGTAGCCAACGATAAACTTTTTATTATATCTCTCTCCCTCACCCCCCAATCGAAAGTAAAATGTGTCATTCCATTAAAAAAGAAACTTACTGATTTTCATACACAATGCATGACATTTTTGTTGTTACTTTCTGAAATGGAGACTACAATCCTTTGGCAAAGTTTCTTGGAAGGAGATCGCAGGGAAAAAAGTTTCTGTTGGAGCTTATTTTATGTGGCGACTGTTACTCTATGTATATACTTATAAGTTGTGTATATACTCATTCACACCTACTCAATGGAAAAGTTCCACGATCTAATGAAATGTCGAGATTGACTATTGATTTTTATTCACAGATTGACGTGGCGGTCTTCATTAAGAGATTAATTTAAAATGTTTCGACGTGGTTAATGAGCCATCGAACGGAAACAAATTGATTTTAGGTAGATTGATAAATATTGACTACAAACATGGGTAACAGTTTTTCCAAAAGGTTTTGAATTTATTCGACACTTAAAAACAACACAAGCGGAAATGCAGTTCGGTTGTGGCGATAAGCGCCGTTGCTCCTTTCTGTTGAATCACATGTTTTCCAGTCCCCATTCATCAAATTGAGGAAGGAGAAAGTCGTCGATATAGAGTTGGGTTGACTGTAAATGAGTTGAGCCCCTCACTGAACCACTTTGCTAGAAAACGGAGCAGGAATCAATTACCATAACTCTCTAACGATGGAGGTTTCAACTTGCTATTGATATAAAATGTAAGAGTTCCCTAGCTAACCATGCGCGATTGAAAGGAACTGTACTAATAATCTTATCTTAACACTTATAGTTTGGTAAGTTTTCTTGGGTAAGCTCTAATTTTTAAAAATTTTGTAATAAACCTCCGCTACATACAGACTCCATTCTCTGCACAGAAGACTATCAATTAATCCTATACCTTTTAGCCGAAGCGCGATACCTCGTTAACTAGCTATTGTGCCCGTTACAGTAGCCAAGTAAATATTATCCCGACACTAGCAAAGCACGCGACATCGATTAAACGACATTCACAACAAAAGTAATTAAAGCCACTCGAGTAATTCCGACCGAGAAATCTCGCAACTGTAAATACCTACGCCAACTTTAGCCATTCTCTGTGAACCATCAACTACTGTCTCATCATATGTTCCGTGCCTTGACAGGCTTCATCTCTTCGGCAGCATACCAACGACACGTTGTCGCTGGCATTCCACCAACTAACACACCACTCCTGCCTGAGTGGTGTTTTCTACGTCTCAACCTCGTCCTGGGAAGGGAATGGGTATTGAAATAAATTTAATTATTCATTTTTGTGTGACTTTACTCTCGCGTCCTGACTTCATCCATTGGTGGGCTGAGTTTTCTTTTTTCTCTCAATCGTGCTTTTCCATGCCCTGCCTACGGAAGCTATGAGAGTGGGCCGGGTTGGCGGCATGACGGTATAACCGCAAACTCAACCCAAGTGTTTGAACAGACCGCCATACTCCTTCATATCGCATGCAACAGCTAACTGATTCGCGTCAAGTTGTGAGAGTGCAAAGTCCTTTTGCTCGTAACGTGGCGCCGCGGCCGCCGCAAATGAAAGGGGCCTCTCTAGACTCGCTGGCAGAAAATGGTTTAAAGCATGTTGTTTGCTTTTGAAGGCTTAATGCAATTAACGCTATCTTTTGTATTGTGTCTGTGTGTGCATTTCAAGGCGTGGGGACATGATATTTAATGAAAAACAGAATATTATAGGTGAGTAGGCTAGTGTATGGTGGAAGGGCGGGATGGCTTAGGGGGAATTGGAACTCGATGGAAAATCCGTTGCCGTTCTTTTCGAACCGAAAAGAAGAAAAGTGGTGAGTTAAAAAAAAAATCTAAAAAAAATTCTCTGAAGCCGAGTATGCACTTAAGCCACTTCGAGCTTTCAGCCAAACGCTTAAAAACGTTCAACCTGTACACATCTTAAATTACATGTTATTTTATTTCTGTATTTGCATTCTGCTGTTCCAAAAGTATTGCATTGAAAAATGCACTTGTCAGCTTTTGAGAATATTCAAATCACCTGCCGTCATCGTTTCTTGACATTTCTTGAAATAATTTCCGACTTGTCGATTTGTTTTTTACAAGTTGTCGAAATTCACTTGTCCTACAACTAATTGTCGCGTTGTGTTAGAGGTCCCTGGAGTACACAATACAGCGCGACAAGTCTGCTAATGTTGCATTCACTTGCTGAGTTTGTCTACAAGTGGTTATGAGACTTATGGCATCTGTGGATTCATTCTTCGTTGACCCACTACTTTGTCTTTCCCGCTTCTTTAGCACTTGTTGACCAGCTTTATGTCGAATTTTGCAAATGCTTTAAGATCGACTCATCATATTGCCTCAAATCTTCTACTACACCATTTAGTGGCCCGACCACTGAACTGAACTTTCGTTCAGATGTTCGACAAGTTTGTCTTTTATGTGCATAAATACGACTAGGAAATGCAGCAGTTCTTGGTATTCCCCGAAAGTCAGGCTTGCAGGTTATTATTTGCCACACGCTTCCTGAAGAAAGAGCCTACAATTGACATTGATTTTGTTTTAGAAATAATTCCTTTCTAAGCAGATCTATAGAAGCCTCAACTTTTCTGAGAGAGAAAAACCTTCACAAAGTGGATTAGTTTTACGTCCGTCATTTGGATAAGACGTTATACAGTCTTGGGCTGCACAAACAACATACAACCAATCACATTGATCCGACCTATCTTCATGCTGTTGTGAGAGTTAGCAGCCGACTATTTACTACCAATAATAAATAATTCAATCGCCGCAGTGTATCCTCACCATTGGTCCGCCATGATTTCATCAATCTTACAGAGACTTACAATTAGAAAGACTTCAAAATTTCGACCACAAGTATCCGACTCAGCTTCCAAGTAGTAGTGCATTAAAGTCCATGCCAACAGATAGGCGCCATCGAGGTAAATGATGGCAGAATCGATCCCGGGTTCTCTGGTTCGAGTTCGAAAGACCAACAGTTACCAACATGACTTAAGTTTCTTACACTAGCGACTCTGAACATGGATAAGTGGAACATTGGAAATGATGAGGACACTCTAAACTATGCATGGATATTTTCCGATCAAAACCCTTTAGTTTTCATACGATGCTCTTGGGTAGATGTAAGTATAGTAATATCGAGTTCTTCGGTAATTCAATTTTTTTGTCTGCTTTTTTCAGGGAGCTTAATATGTTTTGTAACATTCGGAATAGGTTCAAATAAAGCAATTTCTCCGAGTACCAAATACTTTAACCACTTTGCCTTGCGACCTCAGATGAACTGCCGGAAGAGCAGCCTTATGATCTTAACAGCCTTCCTAATAGCACCCAAAGTTTAGATGCGCATTCGCGACAGAAAAAATATAACTTTGGCATTCTTTGTCAGACCATCTACGCCATATTGTTATTTCCCCTATTTTCAAATATGTCCGGGGGAAGAAGAAATTTTCTTATTCCGACCTAGGTCAACCTGTGACAGACCTTAAACTGAGACAACGTGTTCTGCAAAAGATGGCCCCAATGTTCAATGACCCCTGAAGTTGAACTCATAAAAGAGGTCATAATAGTCCCGTTGAAATCATACTCCTACTGCTACACATATGCTATGCACCTTCCCCCAACTGATTTCCGTGAATAATCCAACTTTTATTGATGCATAAAAAATAATTATATTCAAAAACGTCTTCATTTTCTTTGGATCTTTATGACATCCACTTCCTGGTTAGTCCGTAAAATGGCAGCCTTCCGTCGGATTGGTGGCAGTGTTAAGTGACACAAACTTTGAACCGTAAAAACATCATAAAAATTATAATTTCCCCTCTTTTTTTTTGCTTGTAAAGTTTTCTTTATAGCGTCGCTCATTGTCGCGTCATTGTAAACTTATTGGAGTGCAAACCATAAACAAGGATACCGGAGAAAAGACCAACAACATGGTCGGTTGAAATCACTTTCCATACGAATTGAGTAGTGAAAAAAATGTTTTTTTTTTGTTAGCATTTTATTTATACCTACAACGATAAATGTGAAATATACAATTCCTACGCGCCGAGACGGATGTGATGTTGTAATTGAATTGCTCTGTGAGGATAGTCGAGCCTTTAGTTCTAGCTGTGTGTGCTGTATTTTGAATTTTAATTGTCGGCAAAAATATTATTTATATCGTATTTCGGGGAAAAGATTTATTTGCCGTTTTCGGTGTGATGGTATTGGCGCTTGATTTGCATTCTAACCGGAAGCACTCGATTTGCATATGCATTTTGATGGTTTTTTGTCCGCCATCGGTGGATACCCTTTAATTGCTTTCATGGGTTTTTGGTTGCCAACATGGAAACATATCATGGAAATGATTAAACTGAAAGTTTAAAGTTCTCGAATTAGACAGTTTAAGTGCTTTCATAGATTTGCGTTTTAATAAAAATTGCTGAAGAAATATTGCTTCAATTTACGCAAAGTGCTTTTAGCATAATGGATTGCAGGTAGGGGTAGACTTTGTTAAGAGCTCTTTTAGATATTTAGAAATGCGTTAGGTTCGAGAAAAAAAAAGTCATACATTTTTAACGGTGTTAACACACATTTCTATCTCAAATACAGTGCACGATTGGGTCGAACGAAACTTTCTCGTTTGGTTGGTAGGTAGGTAAAAATCTGAGAAGCGATGCTAGGAATAGTGTTAAATAAAATCCGCTTTTGGGTTGTTCACCTGATATGGAGTTGTATATAATAATTTGAAGTTTTAAAAGTTGATGCTCTCAGTAATAGGCAACTGTCGCAAGTTCTGGTTAGAGAGTTATAAGTGCCTACTGTATTTGTTTAAATTAACTTGCTTCCCAAAACCTACTACAGGGTCCGCCAATTACCTTTTTTTTTTTGAAAATGCTATAAAAAAAAAACTACTGAATATTTTCTCAAATTTCTTTTGTTTTACTTGAAAGTACAATCCTTCCGGTTAATAATGGAAAATAATTTCATTCAAATGGCTGCCTCGGCTGGCCATGCAGTAGCCTACACGATCGGTCCAATTTTCGATTATTATCGATTGTGTGCAGCTGTATTTCACCAATGGCTTCACGAATATTATCCTTTAAAGCGTCAATTGTCTCTGGCTTGCCGGCGTAGCACTTATCTTTTACGGCACCCCACAAATAAAAGTCCAACGGTGTCAAATCGCAGCTCCGAGGTGGCCAAACGACATCAGCTCTGCGGCTGATAATGCGATCTTCAAAAACAGGGTGCAAAACATCGAATGTAGCTTCGGCTGTGTGGCACGTAGGGCCGTCCTGTTGAAACCAAATGTTGCCAATATCCTCCTCTTCAATTTTTGTGAACAAAAATTCGTTCAACATGGCCCGAAAACAATCGCCATTAATTTTCGAAGAAAAATGGCCCAATTATACCTCTGGACCAAATTCCGCACCAAACAGTGACTCGTTTTGGGTATATCGGATCGGCTTTTCAATGTATGCGTGCGGGTTTTCTGTGCCCCAAATGCGACAATTTTGCTTGTTTACATACCCGCCAAGATGAAAATGAGCTTCATCTGAAAAGATGATTTTTTTGGCAAAATCGGCATCTTCTCTAAGTCGATCGCAGGCTCACTTAGCGAAGCGAAAACGCATTGGATGGTCATTTCATCAAGCGTATACACAACCATATTCGTTCAGCGGAAGGATAAAACTTATTATCTGTCAAATCAGACATGAGCTAAGTCTTAAGTGCGAAATAAGCACTAGTTGAAAAAAAAAATGTTAGATGGCGGACCCTTTATAAGACCAATAACAATGTAAGCAACACCTCTAGATGCATTTAGTAAATTTCGTTTAAGTCTAGTACTACATATTTGTCTTTTTGATTTTCCTTGCATGCCCTTTATGGCATTTTGCACAAAAATAATTTTCATTCGATTTTCAACCAGCAAACAAGACTGAACTGATAATAAAACTGAACAATAAAACAATAGAATTAAGGGATTATTGCTTAACTATTTAGCAGAAAACTGAGTGAATTATATTGTTTCGAATGTAAACAAGTCTCCAAAGTTTGAATCAAATCGTAAATCGGGTTTTCGCAGTTTCTAAAATTAGCGTTTTCGGGGATTCGACCTGAAAATTAGGGCGCAATAATTTTTAGAAACATAAATTTGACTCTAAGTTTGCATTTTGGCCAAAATCGTTATTCCCGGCAAACTAGATAAAATCAGATTTTTAAAATTGGGAGAAAGACAAGCGTTTTTGTTTCTCCGTTTTTAATTTTCGAAAATAAAAGATTTGCCTTTTTAGATGAAAAGATATAAATCAATTTTCAAAAAACAGATAAAGGCCCCGAACTGTAAGCCCCCAAACTCCAAATACGAAGCTTGAACCAAATCCGGGCAGCTACTTAGGTCTCAGGAACATGCGGACTGCAAGACAGACGGACAGAATTTAGCGGCCCACTATTGAGTTCCTCTATCATCGTAATAGAAAATTGATTAACATCCCGAGTTCGAAATTTTGTACGAATAGAATATCTCGCCCTTGTACCCTATTAATTAGTAGCCGAAAACCGGGGTTTCAAGTAAACACTCAAAAACTTCACCCAAAACAGAACAAACAAACACACCTCTTGCAATATTCAGCAAATTCAGCATAACAGCTGACCGAACAAATGCCACAACACACAACTTAAAATCAGTTTCCACACTGAACTGATGGGCTAATATAATTCTTGAATGCTCTGAATTAATGTTATTTGTAAACAAATACGATCGAAATTTGTAACCAAAATAATATACACAGAAGTTTCATGAGCACAAATCAACTGTCATTAAAAAGGGCCAAATGGGTTGCCGTTCGAAAAAGTAATGCCAATCCGAAAAACAGTTCTCTAATTGGAATCAACCAGTCGTCATATATCTACGAAAAAATTAAACTTTTCAAAAACCTCCCATCAGTTATTTCACAGTATTACTAAATTTGTCGGCAAACTTCGCCAGAAGATGTCTTCGCTGCGACCACAAACCCAACACTTCAAGCAATTCGCTTAAATTTGAACATGCTGATGATGTCCTAATAGCTATCAGTTATTTTCTGATTAATTCGCGTTACATAGATCATCTTGAAACGTATCAATCAATCAATGTTGCTAATAACTTCCAGGCTTATTCACTTAAACATATCCACAGGGCTATTAAATAGCTCTATCGATAATTACACATCCACCTTCAAATTATGCAGTGGCAGACACATGTCCACACACACTATCTGCCATTAACCTCGCCGCATTATCATAAATCATAATTAACGCCACCGATATGATTTTCCGCTGCGCGTTGCCACTCACCTATACGGATGTCCTGTATGTTCCGGCAGTGATGGTGTTCCACAAGACGAGACACACACGGATATAAATCAACCATGATGGCGCAATTAAAGCTTCCCTGGTTCCCTTTCCATCCCCATCCATCAGTGCCACCAAAAATCAATGCACAGCGACAAAAACTTCTGTCATACACGGCCGGCAGTTACAGTAGTCTTGTTTCTCCCTGCACAACTCCTTGGCGAAAACTTCCTCCATTCATTCAGCACTCCATATCTTCTGTCATCCGGTTCGGGTTTGCCACAACAAATCGATCGAACATTCCACCGAAAAACCCCCTTTCGCATGTATAATCGAAATAACATTTTTGAAAAGTTTTCCACTGCTGCCCTGCACCCCCGAACGCAACTCTGTCAGAGCGCGAGAGCTTGAGACAATAACGATTGTAATTAGTTCTGCAAAGGGTGTGCGACAGCAGGATAAAGGACGATTTCAATTCCACGAAATACAAGAATACTTGAAATAATTACATCATTTCACAAAAAGGGACGACGTACATGCGACCGCCCGAGGGAGTAACAAAATTTTCGTCGAGACTATTTAACGGGCTGCGACAAGCGTCGAGTGCTTGGAACCCAGAATACAGCATCCAGCTCGTATAGTATTGTCGCTCGAGGCAACGAGGTTACTTTTTGGAATTCTGCGGCCAGACGGAAAATATGTTCTTATGGCACCCGACAAGCGAGAGCACCATATGGCTTTGCGCATTTCGTTGTTTGAAGTTCTTTTTCGCTGCCGCCGGCCAAGGAGTGTGAGTCAGATTGGATTTAACTGTTATCGCTTGACTGGGCTTGCGTGGGGATAAGCTATCGCAAAAATAGTAGGACAGAGGCGGTTAATGGACACGAGCCGGAAATGTAAAAACAGTGGAGTTTGGTTTTTCCGTATATAGAATTTTGATCGCAAAAAACAGCTTTTTCCGAAATGTCAGCAGGTGCCTTCAACTGGTTAGGAAAATGTGAAATACGGAGAAAATCAGTCTCACTTTGTGCGCACATCTCGGCACATAAAACCAACTCAAGTGGTGGTCTTATTTCCTGTCATGAGGCACCAGCTTCCTTGTGTAGTGGTATCTACACCGAAAAAGAATGCTTGATATCGCAAACAGGCAATTTGCCACCCATAATAAGTAAGGGAATGATAAATCATCTAGCAGCGTTCGGCAAGAAAACAATTTATTTTTAATTTTTCGCGTTTCTCCTTCAGTTCTTGCAAATTATGTTATGTTGTCTGCGACATTCGGAGACGTAATTAAAGGCGCGTTTATCTTTGAAATTGAATTTTACGCAATTCAAATATTGTTCCTTCTTCTGAAAAAATGCGCACATGATGTGCTCGCACTGGAATGGAGAACATGACACTGAAGAACTGAATTCATAAATTATACCCCACCGAATTCCCTAAAATAAAAAAAGTACTTCTTATTAAAATTCCCCAATTGCATCCGATGAAGGGATGTTTCCGAACGTGGACAACAGAAAATAATAATTTAACTGATGAATTAATTCTAAACGAAGAATTAAACAACATTCCCAAAGACACTTGCCAGGAACAACCTCGCAAAATTCAAGTATCAATCTTCATTTGCCTGTAGTGCGCTAGTAATGTGCAAAGATTGACTGAACCCCTGGAGTTGGATAGACTTAAGTTATAACTTTAACTTTCCAATTGTGGTCCATCCATCTTTTCGTAAAGAACGACGCTACACAAAAGGAAGTGAACAAAATTCTAAATTAATTCACAACGACGGAAATCTTTTACCACTCCTACGACCACATTACGGAGGGTCAGTGGAAAAAAAAAAAAAAAATTTCAGACACTGACAAATGACCAGGATAGTTGTTATAGCGCAGTACTTCATATCTTGGAGGGGCCGTGCCTAGCACTTGCATTGTTTGTGGCGCTCCCCCACTCATTGAGTCGCAGTCGAATCGCAAAGGAAAAGGGATACGAATAGCTAACTAGAATCGGTTCTTCACGTTTTTCCACTTTATCGTTCTAACAGCATGAACAGGGATGCAGTAATAATGAAAGCGTATATTGATGTAGGTGGAGTGGGACCTGGTTCGAATACGTTATACCACTGAGTGTAATGTGAAACTGCTTATTATTGAGTCGTAAGATGCTCCTTACTTTCACATCTTAAAAGTATTATTTTTTTCAATTTATGTGATTAAATATATTTAAGTACGTCAACGCTGGATCTAAACGGGTTAGCGAAAAGCCGGTGAGGGCGTTTGCGCCCAAATTTAAGTTATAAATTTCCATTCGTTAATCACTAGGAGGATCCCTCGAGATAAACTAATTTAATTATCTTTCCATACCATATCATCGAAAAACAAGTCCAAAAATGCTTCAAAATAACTTGACGAAAAACGCATCAGCCTACAAAACTCTTCCAAAAATTCTTCGAAAAAAATATCAAAAATATTGTCCAAAAGCGCATCCTCAAAACCCGTTCAAAATAGCCTCCAAAAAAAAGTGATACACATTTTAATTGTTAAGCCCGTCGAAAAACGCCTCACAAAATTCGTCCAAAAACGAGTCAAAATAAGTGTCCTTAAAATGCTATCAGAAAACGCATCCAAAAAAGGGTAGCAAACGCTTCCAAGAGCTCTTCTAATTAAATGCCAAAAAATTCCACCAAAAATGCGTCTAAAACGCGTCAAAACTCTCATTCAAAAAAGGGTCGAAATACTTCGAATATACTACTGCCAAAAAAAACTTTGAGAAACGCGTTCAAAAATGCTCGCAAAATACTTATGAAAAGGTCTTCGAAAACCAGTTAAAAGTAGAGTCCATATTTTTGTCAAAAGACGCGTTCAGTCGCCGTCCAAAATAAGTCCAAAACGCGTAAACAAGCGCGTCTTAAGACTCGCCAAAAAAGCACGCCGAAAAACGCTTCCGAGAACTCTGCTAAAAGTGTCCAAAAACTCACCAAAAACAGCTTCAAAACGCTCCGGGAAACTCGGTTTTATGTTACAATTTCAACACTTTAGTTCACCATATTTGCTGACACACTGTAAAACGTAGAACGTCACGTACGCACACTTCACCATAGACGTGGTATTTCTAGTTCAAATAATGAGAAGTGAGTGCTTGAAGATTGTCGTTAAAGTGATTTTTATTTTGAATGTTTTTGTTGTTATTTTTATTTAGTAAAACGGTTGTTATAAAATGTTTGTTCATGTAGAAACTTTAGTATTAAACTGCATATGGATGAATATTGATATAATTTCGACTTGTGCCGGGGTTAACAACATGTAAAAGAAGATGTAGGTACATATTTTGATTTTATTAACATATTAATAAACATAGTTTATATATTTAATTGTTTAAAATATTATAAGGAACAGATAAAATGTTAAAATGCTTTAAAGAACGTGAAACATATGTTTCTTCATTAACTAATACTTACATAGAAAATTTATTTTCAAATCAGTTGGATATTTTTTGAAAATGGTGAAAAAAGTTTTGTTCTTTGGTTGGGTAAGTCGCTTGATATTTTATCACAATTAAAACACTTTTCTGTCATAATGGAGTCACACTATTCATGCTCAGGATCAGAGTCTGTTTTCTTTTTATTTGTACAATGCTCAAGCGCAAGTTTATATCATAAGGTAAATAGATCAAATTCTTACACAGTAGAGTGCAACATTTTTTTCTTTAAATATGTGTGCACAACTTTAAAGCTTATTATTTTAAACGCACATCCGTGAGTCCGTGAGTTTTCTGTTTACAATTATTAATGCTAGAGTTTATTGCAACGAAATATTTTCATTTTTGGAACACTGTTGGCAAATATAGGACTGTGGGAGTGTGGGTGTGGCAACGCACAAACACTTGTTTGAAACTTAAAGCAAATCGTATAGTACTATTTCGCAAATGCCCTTAAATTATTTAAAAAAGCATCACATAAGTTCTACTAAGTCTGTTAATATTGTATCTAAACTACTGATCAATAGATAATTAAGAACCACGTTGGATTTGTATTTTTAATTATTTTTTTCTTAGCTTTAAAATATATGCTGTTTTTTTATTAAGTATGATAAAAAATCCGTATGAAAAACAGTCTTTTCTTTTTTCTGGTTTTTCATAAATATTCATAGAAAATAGATTTACTTATACCATGAAACGAAATTAAAACGAATGCACAAGTGGTTTTAGTTTTAGTAACGAGACTGCACATTCAGTGAATCTCTCCAGGAAACAAATTGTGTTCGTTCGTCGGGTGAGGAATGGTCTACACTACCTTGCGGAGTATGGGCATAGTTGGCGGCAAAAGTATGCGATGGCAACACTGGCGAAAATCTGTTCTGTCCGTGTTCCGCATGCATGCCCATCCTTGAGCTCACCTCGGACTGAGTAAAGGAATTGAAGTCTTCCTGTTCACCACTTGATGCTCGAACTGGCTGCGGATTTTTAATCTGGTTCCGTGCACCCGAAGAGGATGAAGTGTTCCTCACACGGCTTTCTCCACTCAATGAATGGGGTCGTAAGTATTGATTGGTACCAGCATCCAGGGTGGCAGATCCATATTGCTGGTTTCTTATATCACGATCCGAAGCCTCAATTTGTGCACGTGGCTGTTGAGAACGCTTTCGCACAGTCATGGGACTGTGTTGGTATTCTTTCGAGGAAGTCATATTTTGTCCAGCTTCAATCACATCTCGTTGTGGTGCCATTGTTGACGATGAAGGATTGTCTTGCCAAGAATAGTGTGTTTCACGTTGAGGTTGATAGCAATGGTGCCAGTTCTGTCGTTCGATAGCCCGATCTGTAGTCGGAGTCACAACTGTTGAAGGCATCCTTGCAAACGACCGAGGATAGATTCGACCAACGGGTGAACTCGAATCAACCAAGCTTTGCCGTTCATTAGCTTGAGGGTTATATGTTGTCGTACGTGGCAGTGGTGTACGCATACTTGGCTGATCACTTTGGAAGGTATCATTGACCTGAGGTCGACTTGTCCGTTGTGGCCTTTCTAACAGCTGTTGTTGCTGAGCTGGAAAGGTTGTCATCGGGAATTCGTCCAAATGAATAGAGTTCTGGCGTTCATTCGGTTGAGCTGCACTTGTGCGATGTGGTCTTGCGAACGACTCTTGTTGCCGACTTTGAAAGGTTCTTCTTTGGGGTCCTTCCGCCTGTCCTGAGACTTGTCGTTCCCTCGCTCGAGCTCCAGTTGACCATTGTGTCCCATGTGGGAAAGATCTTCTTGGGGGTTCTCTCGAATGACCCGAGCTTTGCAGTTTATTTGCTTGAGCTCTACTTGTGCTGTGCGGCCTTGTAACTGACCCTTCTTGTCGACTTCGAAAGATGGGGGGTTCGTCCGGATGAACAAAGCGTTGTCGTTCATTCACGTGATGTCTAGATGTAGTCGTGGGTGACAGTGGTGTCAGCACAAATGGCTGCTCTCGGCGCAAAGCTTCCGCTTGGTAGGAACTTATCTCGTCCTTTCGTTCATTCGGTAGAGCCCCGCTTTTTGGTTTAGGTCTTGTGAACGACTGTTGTTGCTGACTTTGAAAGGTAACATTGAGGGGCTCTTCCGAGTGAACTAAGTCTTGGCATTCACTCGGTTGAGGTCTGTACGTAGCCGCAACTACAGGGGGAGTCCGCATACACGGCTGCCCTTGAAAGATTTCCGCTTGGTAGTGCTGCGACTGTATTACGTCTTGTCGTATATTCATTGGGGGTCCGTCCAAATGAACAGAATTTTGCCGTTCATTTACTTGAGCTCCACTTTTGCTTTGCGGCCTTGCGAACGACTTTCGTTGGCGATCTTGGAATGTGCTTATTTTGGGTCCTACCGATTGAACCAAGTTGTGAAGTTCATTCGGGTCAGCTGCACTTGTCCATTGTGGCTCAACGCAGTCATTCGAATTAACAGAGATCTGTTGTTCAAACACTTGATGCCTAATTGGAGTCGCATCTGCTTCGGTTATTCTTGTAAACGACGGAGGTGTGTCAACTAGGTGAATTCGACATTGTGGCTCAAAGTCAAGCTCTTGTTTTATATATGGGGCATCGAGATTGTTGTCCATCATCGACAACCAACTGGTTTTAACTGGCGTACTAATATGCTCAATATTCCCACCAGATGTTGCAGTGTATCCCAGCTCGCCACTGTTTTGAATTGTGGTGTCAAAAGACTGAGATTGTGATACTGTTTGAAAATTTGTATTAACGTACAATTGGGAGCTAATCGCCGAGGTAGATGCCCGCAAGGGTTCATGCTGCGGTATTATCAGTTGTGGTGCAGTTCGCGTAGCACCTGATTCTGAAACTTGATAGCTCGTTAGACTGGCTGACAAATTTGAATCGATTCCGTAAGTAAACAGCGTAGGAATAATCTCTGTGACTGGGACACTTTCGTCCAGATCTAAGTTGGGAAGCGTTGCAATATCTTCGATACTGATCTCTGGTAGTTCAGGTACTGTATCATTCATGTCAAGGCCTAGTAGCCAACGATAATCTTCAAAGATTGTACTGCCGTCTGACAGGAGATGGTCAAAATGACTATCCTGGGTAGCATCGTTTTGCGATTGGGTTTCCGGATTTATAGCCTGTGAAGCATACGTTGAATTATCGGTGCGATATATTTCTTCTTCGGCGATCAGTGCTCGTTGACGAGGCTTCACCACCAACTCGTTGCATGATTCTCGTTGCCGACCTTCAGCAGTTACATTGTTGTTTGCCTGCGTAGTTGAATTGTTATTTTCCATCGACAACTCATTAAAGTTCGGATCATCTTTTGGAGGCCCACCATAAATACTCCTGTGCTCGCTGCTTACGCGCTTGATTACTTGTCGATTGGAGGCTTTAGAATATTCTGTTGGACTATCCTCGCTGGATGAAATATCTCCACCAAAGCGCAACGGATCGGTATTCTGGAGGTCTGCCAAACATGGGTGGGGGCAGCTTTGACGTTCAGACAGAATTTCAGCATCATGCGTTGCAGACCTTAGCACACGGCTCGATATGGGAATGTCTCTTGTGGAAATTCTCATGCTAAAGTTGTCGGTATTATCAGAAGTTTGACCGCGTCTAGTTTTGCGTTTATTGGGCGGTATGTGGCCCAAGAAGTATTCTTTGGAGGATTCTTTAATCATTGGTTTTCCACAGTTGTAAAATGCTTTTGATGCTGTTGATGCTTTTTGTCGGCCCTTGTGGGTCTTGCGACTTACAGTTGGAGGTGAAGTGTTTTCCATAGTCTGTTGAGACCTGGGGGCAGAGCCAAGAAATGCAAGATTACTCTGGGAGAAGGTTAATTGTAACGAAGGCAATTTTCGTCGTTTCTTTAAGGACAACTAAATATTCAGAAAAGTTATAGCATGTAGGCAAAAAATACTTTTCGGTTAGTTAGTTTTCAATAAAAGTCGCCATTATAATAGTCTCAGCAAGGCTGCTCTAAACCACTTTTGCTCCTTCAAAGTGTTAAAACTATTTTGGCCAGATCGGGCTGTCTCTTAAACAGGTGCGCTCTTCTATCTGGAACAATATGGAACAATAATGTAAACAGTTTAAATCTTGCTTCAGTACAACAGGGGGCTTAACATATTTTGTTATATATTTTGTGCGCAATATTTCTCTGTCCAAGTTCTACTACAAGTATTTATCTAATATATTCCGTCGATTCCTGCCAGTAAGCGGTTCGGTTTCAAGAGTTTGATTGGTTGCCCACCCGTTGGTATAGGAACGTACCATGGATCAAGGAAACACCAGATTATAGGAAATTCGCATGATACCATGTTGTCGTTTCAAAATGTGACAGCGAAATGACGTTTGGCAAGTTATACAGTGATATATCTGTACACTCTACAAGGTATAAGTGAAAGTGCAAAGCTTTTGTGGCGAAATCTTTATTGCAACGTCATACAAACTTTTTCCCCTTGGACTATATCTCTTGTTGCGTCCATGCAAAGGCGACGTATACGAATTGAAACTTAAATATCGTAATCTTATAATTATTTCCTTCATTCATGGGTGCGTTCCTTTATGATTCTCCGGCGAAGACGTTTTTAGCTGCTGTCAAAGTCAAAAACCAGCATGCCATAAGTGCGCTCGAAAAAAGTTCTACCCCTACTTAAAGTACATAAATATATAAGAGAAATCTATCCAGCAAAGTCGGACGCGCTATTTTTCTCTCTCATATACGTAGATGATGACACACATGCGAAAACTTCTTATAAATGTATCTATTCACTTATATAAATAGGCTTCGAATACGAATAGATCTGCAGTCGATATGAGCAAAGTGCTATTCAAGCCTACTTCGACAAGGTCAAAAGGTCACTTGAAAAAGTCTTAGAAATACGCAACTACTTACTCACCGAAACTTCAAATATTCTTTTCGCCGACAAGAAACTACTGGATCCAATGCGATAGCACTATGACTGCACCAAAACGGACACGGCAAAAATATTTAGAATATGTGTTGACAAAGCGACGTCCAAATATCAACTGCTCGATGACGAGAAGATCTGTAAGGCCCGATAGTTCTCTATCCCCTCCACATTATACATATCATATATATATACCTACATTTGCATAAACAATTTTTTAGGATGTGAAAGCGAATGTGACACGTCCCAGAGATCATGTTTCTCTCTCGAACGCACCCACTGCCCATGCCCAGTACCCAGAACCCTGCACCCGTTCCCATAAACTAATAAAATAAACAAATACTCTACAAGGGGAAAAATTGTGTCCAGCTACATTATGCCGCCCGCTCGCCACCATCCCCATCATATCTAATCGATCGATACTACCCATGTGCCTACTGCTTTTTGAAACATTTCCAATGCACACGATCGGCATCTGTGATTCATTGGAGAGGAGAACCTCAGCCCCAAAGCGATGGCAGAAAATAATTAAAATTATATTACCCGCGAAGAGACCGAAGAACAAATCAAATATAAACAAAATGCAACAGTGTTGCGGTAGCTATACTCACGTGTAAGTATGTGTAATAGTTATGAAAAATAATAAACAAGTGTGTTCGAACATTTTCAGATCTAAAAGTCACCGGCAGCTATTCGCGATGAATCATCGCTTCAAAATATAAACAAAGAATGAAATAGGACAGAAAACCGATTAACAATTTATTCTTCTTCAAAATTTCCGAACTTGGTTCAAAGGTCTTGAGACACAACGGGCGGTATGACTGCGGCATACCAAGGGAACGCATTCCTTGAACGTGGTCGGATCAACGCGACTAGTGACCTTCCTCTGCAAATAGAACGACCCAGTATTTAATCCTGCGTATTGAGTGGGCACTTGCTGACTGGCTTTAGTATCTAGAGGGCGCACTTTACTTCCATGTGCGCGTTGCCTGACCGACATCGAACCGAAGGATAGTGGGGATTTTTTAGGAACTTCCTTCTTCACCACTGGTGGCTTTGTGATCACCGGCAAAACTGTGAACTTACTCATGTGCATCGAGAATGGAAGCCATCCCTTAAACGAAGTCGGTAACGTGTCCCTTTTGGTCGACTTCGCTGGCTCTGGAGGTGGGGGCTTAGCACGTACGACGTGAATTTTTCGTTTCACAGTTTTGTCGACTGGCATCAGCATTAGGTCGTTACAATTAGCGTTCGACTTCAACTGACTGCTTAGTTCATTGTAAAGCCTAGCAGGTGGAACGTACTGAGGGTTGTTGTAAAAATCTGCAGCCGCCATCGCCGTGAATGTTCGAAAGTGCATACCATTAGCAGGCTTGTACATGCTCCTGCGACGTTCCTCGTAGCTGCTGCGACAGAAACTCGCATTCGAGCTGGACGCGCTCGAGGCGAATCTGCGCGTGTTGTAGATTCTCAAATTTGGCGACTTTACCAGCTTCTTTTGCGGGCCAGCAACAAAGCTGTTTTTTGTCGTCATCGGCGGCGAGCGATATCCGGTCGGTCGGAGCTTCGATTTTGGTTTGTTTACAATTGGAAACGTATACCGTGCCGCGGATGGTGTAGGAATGCGAAACTGAGACCCAAGGTTGGGGGTAGCTAACCGGGGCTTCTCTGAATCTGAAATTAAATGCAACAATAGTAAATGGCAGGGAAGTGCTTCTAAGTGGGGATACCATTTCTGAAATGATGTGGTGTCTGCTTGTACAGCCATTTTACGTAGCTGTTGACAATATCCGATGGGTTCTTGGTAAGATTCCAAGGCTGAGGGGAGCAAATTGAAATTCATTGCAAACTTTGTGTGAGGTCTTACCTTTAAATGTACACTGCCACGAACGAATTTGTTTATATTGTTTGTCGTCATTTTTATTTATGTTACACAACTTACGGAACACACAATTTAATTTGAAATCATAGAGTCAGGAGGCGAAGGGACAATGATTGGGTACTAGTATTTTTTTGTGTTTCATGTATAGAAAAGGCCGTGCGGGTTCAAGGTGGTTTTCGTCTAATAAAGGCTGCCGCTTTTAAATGCGGCAAGCTGTCACATTTATAATCAAAACGAATCAAACGAAAGTCGTCTTCTTATGTTCTTTTGAGTCATGAACCCATGGTTTGGTGGTTGTAGGAGTAACGCTGGGGGCGACAAGCATCAACTTTACAAATTATAATCAAATTGAATGTTTTTTATAGACTTTGTTGTCACATGAATATGTAAAATGTGGCTCAACAGGTCCATTAAGATACCCTAGGTCTAGCTTCTCACAAGCATTCGTTTGTGTGAGTTTTTATTTTGTTTTGCCGAATTTAAGAAGCTTTCTCAAGGCAGATTTCATCTTCGGTTTTTGTCAGGCAGGCAGACATAATTTGTGTTTTTCTAGTGCACTTAGCTAACTTTTTTTCATCGAGTCAATTTAGCATATCCTTGCCAACGTCCTACCCTTGGATCCAAGTTCCATGCAAGCAGAATAAATTTGTCTGGCTTTCAGAATACTGGATCTTCTGCACTTCATGAGTAGTTCTGGATTCTGGTCAATGACTTGATCGGTCTTGGTTCATTTATTTAAGTCAATATCACTTCTGAAAAGATATTCAAAATGGACCTTTTAGGGCTCCTAATGGACGTGACGGGCTCTCTTCCATCATAACCTTCCACTCTCTAGAGCAGATCCTGCCTTCATGAAATAGACGCACTATCACTATGTTCCAAAAGCGTATTGCCACTCCAGTAATTTATTCGCAATTAGACAGTAATTCGATGGGCCTATGAAGCCCTGTCGAGGATTAACTTGCCATCAATAACAGAAATCCCTCTGAAGCTTCAATGGAAATGCTCCCAATTAATCGACGCAATCAATAATGAACGTGCGCTTCTCCAACATCCCCATGCCAGTTAAGGTCATATCCACCCGACCAATCAACCCTCCAGATGTCCAAAAGCAAATTGACCACCACCATCTTCATCATAGTTAATCGTCAACAGACAGATTCTACCCTCACCCAAGCATATGCCTGTCGGTGGAATCGCCACTGGTATCTACAATGGGGACTGCCTGCTCCCTGACACAATAATTGCATCTGCCCGAGTATTTTCCCTTTGGGATTAATATTTTAAGGTGATTCCGTTTCAGCGGTGTATTCATCCTCTGATCCTTTTGCAGGTAAAACAAAAATTCCCTCTGTTCGGAATAAACGATATAAAAGTTGTTCAGAGGGTAAGGCCTTCAAAGTATGAAGGAGCAGAATTTTTTTTCTAAACTCAAACCAGCACCGAAGGAGCCTAAATTTCGTGAGATGAATTCCTCTATACAGGGCGAGCTCCTAACTTTGTACAGGTACCACTTGAATGTATGCACGAAGTGTCACAGTAGTAGAAAACCGAAAACTTTTCCTCTTACCCTATTTTGGAGAGGGTTGTGTTTTTTTTTTTCTTGACTCACCAAGGAAATCAAATTGATGTAAGTAAGTGAAAAGAAAATGCTTTATGGCATCAGTTTCCGGTTACCGGTGAGATGCATGCCAAAACACCTCCGCGAAAATAATAAATAAAACTTTTTTCACCTACCCCTAGGAAGGTAGGTGGAGTGTTGGTTTGATATGCCAAAAAGGGTTTGTTTCACAAAATGGATGTGAATCAATCAGCACTTCGTGAGTCTCTTCTTCAAGTTGTTCGTTGTGTTATGAAAATATTGCTCGTTCTTTAAATTGGAGTTGGAGGGATTGTTGGGGAGACTGATTTTTGGGATAGCTGCCAGGTATAGGATTCGGTATATACGAGAAGGAGATGAGCACTAACGAGCCATGTTATGGCGGTTTTAATTTTGTCCACTTAAAAGGAATTCTTTAGCAGGTTCACAAACCTCAGTTGATCGGAGTGTCGGTGACCTTTTCATTTTAGAGTATGCGAGCATTTTATTATTTCGAGAAGTATATTGGGAAAACGCCGCAAGGTATGTTTAATCTAACCATGCTGCAAGTTGTTTCAAGTTTCAATCATAGTGTAAAATTTAGGCGTAACAGCCCCAGGTGGAATTTTAAAGTGTTTGTCAGTTTTATAAGTTGTACCCAATGAATGATTTAGGAAATTCACTTAGAGCCCAACATAATTTAATAGAAAATAACCATTCTCAAGCTACTCAAGGATTATTTTTTACAGTTTTATTAGGTATTTATTTTACAATATTCATAAGCTTATGATTATATTGAAGCTCCATTTACAATTGCTGATGCTATTTATGGTTCAACTTTTTTTTAGGAATACAATTTTGGTAATTCTTACAATTATAGCATTCATTGACATCTTTTGGAGCTAGGTTTAACTCCCCATCAAATTCTGCAGAACGTTCGTCGACGTCAAGGTTCAAGGAAGTTCACTTATCAGCTGCCGACTTACATTGGATAGTTAGGATTTTTAACTCTTCAGTGTTGACTTCCAATTTTCAAGGTTAGCTGTACTTGTTATTTAGCGTGGAGCCTCAGATGACGGTATCATTAGCAAACAGCCAAACTTTCGGAGACACCTGTCTTGGTCGCAAACAAATTGGACAGTAACATAACAGTTTCTTGTGAATTTGAACCAACTTTTTTGAAATGCCTATTAAATTTAACTTGCCAATATCTGAGTCTCAACGTCGATTGATGCCTTGAAATGGACAAAAATACGTTACGCTTTCTTTTTCTTGCTAGCAACTATGTCTACAGAAACGATTTGATTTTGGTCGTTCAGTAACCTCTATACAGAGCTCAACGTGGGAGATAGGGTCAGTGGTGCCATTTTATCATTTTGTATGCTAAATATAGCATATTTAAACTTTAATTTGCATATAAGAATAAGAAAATAAATTGCTATATGCAATCTAGCATATTCGTGGTATATTTTGCTTTACAAATAACGAACGCATCCATAAAAATGGCATCTTTTTTAATTTCGTTAATGGTCTAACCATTTTCTAATGCAGCTGTGAAAAGGCTCTTTAGAAAAATGAATATTATAAAATGCAAGCTTAGTTACTTAGTTTATTTTTGTAATAAAATCGTTGTTTTTAAACTTTAGCATATTTTGTTTTGTTCCCCATAATATAATTTAGCATATTTTTTTCTGAATTTGGCATATTCCACTGGAAAATTTCTGGCAACACTGGATAGCGTGATTTTGTTTAAAACTAAAAACAGGCCAGTGAGAGAACTAAAGAAAGAGACTAACTTGCTCTTTTATAATCGCGATGTGAATTTTAAGACCTAAATCTAGAACTGTGTTAACCTATAGTTGTTCGACAGTTTTATCCAAGGCCAAGTTGCTTTCAGTTGTTCAAAATAAGGCCTTAGACATTCGGCTGTTAGGAGCAGAGATTTGGCATTCGTTGCCGTCCCGAAACTGGGATCTAAATCAGATGAACTAAGCATATTTATGTTCTTTCACTTGACATGATGGCCGGTACAATCGTAGTCGATGTATTTAGGCGCCCTCCCTTCTTTCACATAGTCCTTGTATGCTTAAGGACAAAGCAATATTTTTTATAGTTTTTGTTCTTTAATCGCTTCTTTAACGTCCTGTTTGGATAGGCCGACAAAGGGGACATCTTCGAGCCGATCTGTTGCTGGCAATACCTTCCGTATTGACCCCTCTCCAGTTAATGTTAAAGAAGTCACATTGCTTTCTTGAGACTTATAAATACGGTGCAAAATCGAAACAGTATTTTCGAACATCTCGCGACACAGTTTAATCAGTTTTTCCGGCACAGCAGTTGGGCCATCGTCCTAAAAATTCTAACATATATGAGGCTTTGAAGTCGATGATATGGTGATTAGCTTCGGCTTGAAAGTTGGTGGATTTTGCGCTGTATATATGTCTCAGTGCGGAGTGTTGCTGTATGGTCGAGACCAGGAAGAAGGCCACACTGGTAACGCTGGCACATTCCGATAGGTTAATTGCAGAACAGTTTGCTAAAGTTAACCATCAGAATCGGCATTTAGGCATTAGGGCATCTTTATTTCTGAAAAGAAAAAAAGATTTATCAGACTGAATTCCCAAATCCGGGGGAAGACATCTGCTGAAAGGCTTATTAGATCCCATCAAAGTACCCACATAAACTAGCTCTCCTGCAAAAACCTCCCCACTTTCCATTGCGGGAGCAGAAAACATCACTTTTGGCATAAGGCTTCAATGAGTATAGATACAACCCACATTTAGTTGGAAGACATTATGACTTATCATCTAATTATTGCCAAAGCCGTCTTTAGATGTTAACCATCAACAGCAGACTTTCAGACTTTTTGAAGTTTCTCTCCGCTTTATATTTTCTTATTCGACATTTCGGTTTATTGATGCTTGCGGTTATGCTGCAATGACATGTGGTCTGCAAATACCTCACGATGTTAATTGCACTGCCGGAACATGATACCTCCGCATTTCAGTCATCATTAACTTTAATGTTCTCCCACAGGACATGCATGCAGCACCACCATCACGGTAGTTGTTTGCGGTCGTCGTCAATTTCTTGGGTGCACACAAATTTTCTTCCCCATTAATTACGGTCACATGTTAGCCCCAATCGCTGTGTATGTCTCCACTCAACCCATTGGCAAGGCATAGCTCATAAAAGTCCAGCTGTCTGCAATTCCTTCTCACAGCTTCATAAACGAATCACCACTTCGATAAAAACAAATTTATGGAGGTTTGCTGTTCCTTCCGAGAGGCTTCTGTGCAAAGGGAGCGTAATAGTAAACATGCTGGATAAGGAATTTACTCACGAACTAAAGGCGTGAGTGCTGTTTCACCAGATCCTGGGCAGAAGGAGGAGTCGGCACGAGGATACTTACACCTGAAGAATTATACGTTTGGTTATAGTTTTGTTTTGCTTCTTTATCCTTATTTAGTTGGCCAACACATGTCTGGGTTATGCCGTGGTAAGGATGACACAAACCTTACTAACAAATGTGCCTCCTTAGAATAAGTTTCGGTCTTGCTATCTAACTGAAGTGAGGTGGTGGCGTTTTCTTTTTCATGGCCGTTGCATCTTGTATGCGGCGAAGTGACAGTTTTTGTCAATGAACTTTCAGTTACACATCTTGCATATTTGTTCTGGTGCCTTTCTTTCTTTCAATTGTGAGAATACCTAACACCAAGGGACTTGAAACATGAAAGTGAATATTATGTTGCGGAAGAGTGATGTCTTTTGGCTGGGGTTGTTATTGTTATATGATAGTATGCCTAGTAAGTGTTTCATGAGAGTCGCTGAGGGTGTTTTGGATAAAGGTGAATAAGGTGAGTGAGTAATCCGACTACTGATGATTATGAAAGAAATGGAGAAACGAGAAATGTTCGCTAGTTGTATGTTTGTTTTGATTGAAAGCTTTGCACAGATGTCGCTGGATTACCACATCCGTGATCGAGCACTGACTGAATTTGTTATTGCGCTGGTTGTTAAATCCACAAAATTCAGTAAATCGCTAACGGATGCCGTAACTCGACCCCTGATTTTAAGAAAACAATCAGCTTTTGACTCATCCGTAAGCTATGATACGCACCAAACTTTTTGAATTCCAAACTATATTTATTTAATTTTGACCTTTTGACCTTTGACCTTTGACCTTTTAGCCCTTTGACCTTTTGACCCATCGCCGTTTTGACCTTTTGACTACATATTTGACCTTTTGACATTTGCCCTTTTGACCCTTTGACCTTTCGACCTTTCGAACTTTGACCTTTTGACCCTTTGACCTTTTGACCATTTGACCTTTTGACACTTTCACCATTTCAGCTTTTGACCCTTGACCTTTTGGTCTTTTTACCTTTTGACCTTTTGACCTTTTGACCTTTTGACCCTTTGACCTTTTGAACCTTAGACTTTTTGACCTTTTGACCTTTTGACCAGTTTATCTTTGACCTTTTGACCATCTGACCTTGGACCTTTTGACCCTTTGACCTTTTGACCTTTTGACTTTTTGACCTTTTGACCTTTTGACCCTTTGACCTTTTGAACCTTAGACTTTTTGACCTTTTGACCATTTTACCTTTGACCTTTTGACCCTTTGACCTATTGACCTTTTGACCTTTTGAACTTTGAGCTTTTGGCCTTTTGACCCTTTGACCTTTTGAATTGATCGGTTGTACTGTGTTTCGTTCCTTCTGTTGGAGCGAAACGAATATATTGAATAAAGCCAAAGAAATGCGCAGATGGCTGATGACAGCTGTGCGTGTTGTGAAGTTAAATCTGTTAAAGTATAACTCACACCAGCCAGCGGATACTTTGGGTCTTTTCCCACTCATCCGCCGCCATTTCCTGGACCTTGATATATTCTGGAACACCTTTATCGATCTTATCTTAGGTTGTTTCGATTGAGATATAGTTCGAAAAAACCACTCCGGCTATTTCCTTTTTTAAGTACTAAACCCTTTCCCATAGTTAAGGGTACAATTCATCTGAAGAGCCCTCTCAGAACGTCCACCTCAGTACACTCGTCAAATATAGGTAAACACTCGAAAACTTCCCCCCATAGACACAACTGATGCCAACTAACTTCTGTCGAAACTTTGCCAGTGAAACACCGACTTAATCGCCAGCATTTGCTTGCGTTACAACTTTCTCCTTAATCGCTTTGCCTTAAGTCCCAAAGTTCACCAACGTATCCATGTAATACATCATTTCTTAAGGTTGGCCCGTAATCGTAGATCCAACGACAAATGACTGCAAACCACATTCAAATGTAATCGGTAAAACTATCTGACCTAGATTAACTTTCTCCCCCCAAAAAGTTAACCGAATTCACTCACTTGAGTTCTGGGGCTGCTCTGTCGCTCTGTCGTATAGTATAATTAAGTTCCTCGAGGAGCACTTTGTCCTAAACAAAAACCCCTTGTGTGAGATGCTCGAGCCGAAGCGCTAAGTGGTTTCTAGAACAGAAATTACTGCAAATATCCTTCGGATTCGAACAGAAGACAATAATAAGCATAAATATCTTCAAGTGGAGCTTTCCATCCAGTTGAATGCCTTCTCGCCACACCATCCACCCCTTGAAAATGAGTTCACATTAATTGCAACCGAAAAATGTCCTTTCGTCATGATTCTCCGTTTGGCGTGGCTGGCAATTTGTATGTACAAGTATTCCGCCACGGCTGCTGCTTCTGTGTGACTGGCAACGGCAAGCATACAACGGAAAATTAAAACTGATGGATTTCAATTAACCAAATGGCAATCCCTCCTTCACTATGCAGCAGTAATTAGTGCGACAGTTTGACACAATTATTCTGAATGTTTTACACACCCGTCCTCGCTGTATGGCTGTGTGTCTGTGCGGGGAGGATAGTTTCAGTGCCAATTGGATTGTTGTCATCGAGAAACCAAAACCAAAGCAAATAAGCAACCGGATGAGCAAATATTGAACAACCATTCGGTAAGCAGAAGTTACCAACATAACCGATATAACCACCCGACCGCCCACTGTTGGGCAACACCACCACCGGACGAGTGGTGCGCTGAGTACAGTAGTCAAAATGCGAGAGTTCGCCCAGGATAAAAGCGCGTTAATAAATTATGATCAGTGTTCCGTTGAATTAATCATTAGAGCTGGCTTTTTGCTTCCCCTGTTGCGCAAAGCTGACTTTTGTTTTGGCAGAGCGATTCACGTTATTCAAGCTGATTGGTGCGGGTGGCTGCGACTTTTCTCTTGTTTATTTCTGGTTATTTGGATGGCGTTCCATGTTGACAAGCTATTGTTTTTTTGTGGTCTGTGGAATTTGCTAGGCAAAAGGACTAGCGGAATCAACAGCGGGAACAAAAAGTAAGTTGTTGCGAGGTGCTTTCGTTTAACGAACGCGGAAACAGTCGACGTCTTGGGAATAGTCTTTTATGCTCAGAGCATGAAATGGCAGCATGAGGAAATTGGGCTTTGAAAAGGAGGAGGAAAAGGTGCAGCAGCAAATTTGACACCAGCATCTATAAAATACTGATGGGACTGATCAATAGTAACTGTGAATCCTCCTTACATACCTATGTCACTTCCCAAGCCGGTCGTTGAAAGTAATCGACAATTTTAATGTTTTGGTTACCTAGAATAACTATCGAAATTGGTGACCCTCTTATACCCTAATATCCTTATTTCGCGTCGCTGCGACCTGTCACTTCAATTAGCTCAAAATATTATTTCAGTATACACTTGCCGAATTGCTCCTTAATTTCAAATCAATTTCTTTGTCCAAACTGCCACTGACACGTTTTTCTGGTGAATGCTATGTAACTACACGTCTCCCCTCTATTTGACAACGGGTGTATTCTTAACAATTAAATATAAAACTCGACTGGCTAACCACATCAAATCAACGTCCTTAGTAGTTGCGCAGTTTTCATTTAACGACTGAACGTGATAGCTCCTGCCATAGTTGTCATAGACTACACTGTGTAAACAGTCTTTGTTGTACTGTACAGATTGTTGGTGCAGTGTCTGTCAACGGTTCGTAAAACCACTGTCGTGTCCATCACAGTTGTTGGATGCGCCAGCCTGTGTATTTCATTACATCGCCAGCCAGCACTATAAGATTGACATAAAAAGAGTTTCGCTTGCCATATGCCACCCCAAAAGCCCAGCCCACTCTCGCAGTATAAGCAGAGATAAAACTTTATCTGAGGTCCTTAAGGAGTGATTTATCCTTATTGTCATAGTAACGTTAAGTTGAGCGAGACTAGAGATCTGCTACTTTTCTTTGCGCGCAAAAAAAATTAATTTCCTTGAACAGACAAGGTAGGTAAAAGTAGGTGGATAATTGAATAGTGCTGGAGTTAAGGTGAGTAGCCTGATAATTTTATAAATCTCAGTTTCAGCACGTTTAAGATTATACTGTAAAAAAATCAGTTCGACACTCGAAACAAGGGTGTTCCATTAAATTCAACTATCCGATTCGGGTTTATGATCTATAAAGCGGTGGCTTACTAAAGATGCCAGGGTAGATCTTCTTTTATGTGTCCATTGTACTAACACCTAATCATCTTAATCATGATTTAATTCGGGTGCGCCATCTGTTTATTGCGCTTAAAAATTAAAATACAAAAAATAAAATGTATTATTTGGCAGAGTGTTATGTTTGTAATTAAAAAGTGCACCTGCCCATTATTAGCCCATGCGCCTTAAAGTTTATTCAAAGGAATGAAATAAACTATGGAATAAAATACTTTTTGTTTTGTGTTTTATTTATATGACATTCACTGAGTAAGATAACGTTGGGGACGTTCGGATTTCTAGTTCAGCAAGTCTGAAACCTGACTAAATTTATGTGTGTCAGTTTTTATTGGCCTATTGGACGTTTGTGGAGGAGTAGCCGACAAATCTAGTCAAGAAAATCCTGCCTGCATACTCGGTTGACATTTCAAAGTGTTAAAATTCAAAATAAACCGCGAGGATACAAAAAAAAAAAATCAACTTGACTATTTAACGCGTTCATATACAAAGTCCAGACGTTCTACATGAACAAGGTATCCGATTTACCCCATTTTCAAAGCCCACAATCAACAATATCGAGGTTTCCGATCGGAGCGGAATTTTCTCTGATTTCGACGAAATTTCATTCGAGACATCCTTTTGGATACAACTTTCGGAAAAATACTCCGATGTCATATAGCGCACCTTGCCGCATTGTTTTATACCGCGTTAGTTCACTTACTTCACTGCAAAAATAATTCCCGCAGGTTTTCTACAGCCAATTACTGGGGAATGTTTAAAATTCAAATGAACGCCGGCTTCATTAATTTTGTTCCAAAACGGATACTTCGAACGCAATCAGAGTTAGGAATAGATTTAACTTTCGTTTCAGAACGGATACCTCTATAGGGGCGAATATGACGTACCAAAAGTGGTTCAATATAATTTATATATATTTAATTTAATTTTAATACGATTATCAAAACATATTAAATGATTGTACACTTAGATTTAAATTGAAATTGTATTATTAGAAGGCCTATTTGTTAATTAAGCGAACATTTCTTATTATTATTGTTACATAACTCTTTAATATTTGTTTGAAACCTGTGGATTATAAATCGTAGATCGAATAAATAAATGGCATGAAATGAAGTCGCTATCCCTTATTCATAAATCACTCTCCGATTCTTATACTTATTTTAAATACATTATTCATATATTTAGTTCTTTTTACCCACCTTTACAAAGCCTTTTTTTGGAAGGGGAAATTGCTTTCAACACTAAATTGGCACCAGAGGCAAGATACTCTCCAACTTACTTATAGAGCATATGTTTCATATGTTTCAGGGTTTCTTATTTCCCGAGACACTTGAAAAACAGATATTTCAAAACGAGCTTCTAAATTACGTTCAAACAGACAGAAATGGAATTTGTCAAAATATCGTCGTCTATTCTGGTGTCCTTCAAGGTAGCCACATTGGTCCAATCCTTTTCCTGTTATTTATCAACGATTTGTGTCTTTTTATTACGTACTCAAAGATTTTACTGTTTGTAGTTGACTGTAAGCTGAGCTATTCTTATATCAGCCTACAAAGTTACATCTTTCTATAGCATGATATTGAGCACTTGAAAAGATGCTGAACGGAGAGCCATGTGCAGGTTAACCTGAATAAATGTAAATGTTTGTCCTTCATAAGACGTGAAAATCCAACTGCACTGATTTGTTTTATCAATGATGAAGTTTTTTGAAAATCTGGATCACTTTTATGATCTTGGAGTCATCTTTGACAAGAAGCTCAACTTTTACCTCCTTTGTCAGTAAGGCAAGAAGCCGACTTATAGTAATTCTGTCAATCACTCTATCACAATACATACTCTGTTAAGTCCGTCGTGCTCTCAGCATATAAACTGAGTACTTTAAGTAATCAATTTGATTGCATATTTTGATTTTCGAAAGCATATTATTCCAACTTTCCCATGAAATCGCAATCATTAATCCAACAAATCGTGCATTAATTGTGAAACATAGGAGCCGTCTTTGTACGTGTCAGACTATGTAACGTTATGTGAAAACTGAAAATGCACAACCGACAACTTAACGGGGTTTTGTACTCGTACAATGGATCATAGAGCAACACGACGCTCAATGCTTGATGCGATGAATAAAGGGACACAACTCAATTCAATGCTTTGGTTAAGACCACGCAACGAAACTAATACTGCCAATAAATGAAATGCTGCTCAACGCAACTGCAGGCAATTTATAAAATCGAAACGATACGCTATACAACGTGTGCGTTGTTTGACATCTGGAAACGCTTTGCCAAAAGAAGATACATGCCCATACAATTATTTTTCATAAAGACTGACAGGACACGGGGTTTTTTTTTTGCTGAAATATCTTGAGACACGAAATAAAATTACATTCAGTGTATGCTCATAAATTAAAAAGTCTTCACTCAAAATAAGCACATACCGCCTTAAGGACACAAGGTCACACACACACACACACACAATTGTATTAAAAATTAGGCAAATAAATTTCCATAAATCAATGTACATCGGTTCCCTTGTCTCCCGATCCACCCTCCCCGCGCTTTTCCCTAACAACGCAACAACAACAAAATGTTTTCAAATGAAGGCAAATTCCATACTGAACCAATGTCCGTAATGTAAGTCTTTATTGCAAAAGAAAAGGATACCCCCCTCACTCACTGCCAGAACCAGCATATGGGAGCGAGGCAGGTTGCTGTTGCCTTAGTTGCCTGCATTTTGTGAGCTGTAGTGGTATTTTTTAATTTCGATCGTAGGGCTGTAACATCATTTATGACATCCTCTTCGAGGACATGTATAATATCCGTATACAAAGGTAGACATCTGCAATCTGCTGCTCAAGTGTGCTTCTGATCGGTGGAAGAGAATCAAAGTATTTTTTTTATATTAATTTCCATCCCTGTCTCCGCACAGCAGGATAATGGCTTCTGTGCTTAGGAGAATATTTTTTCCTTCATCAGGAGTGGCGGTGTGTTGTTAAACATAATCTCACGTTACCAATAATGGAAATACCTACCGTGACTTTTGCTTCGACTATGAAAACGTCTTATGCGCGCATCAGCCGTATTTGCCTGTAAACAAGGAATGTTTGCAATTTTCCACGATTTATGCGAACGAGGAGAGCGGGCCACCTTCACATCCTGGGTATAGCGAAGGGCTAATGAGGTCGAGAGGGCTTATTGATTGTTGACTGTTCATCAGAACAAGCACCCAAGGAATTCGATTCAAGTCACGATTATTAATTTTTTCGTTCGCTTCGATTACCGAATAGAGCTCAGACAAGGATGTGTTCTATGAAAACGGTATTGGTATGGTATTTTTTTTTTTAACGGTTCATTTAATAGAATTCCTTGTTCCAGCAAGGAGATGACTGATTTTGTGGATATTTATGATTGATTTGCTCATATTCGTCTATTGTAATCTGCCGCAGGATATTGATGACATTTTCGAGTCCGTTTAACGACGAAGCGGTGAAGGTTGGGCAAATCCTGATCGTATGAAATTTATTTGAATGCGGGAGAACCATTTATTATTTTTGTTTACAAGTGGATTACGGTGTGGAGTTAACAAATGACGTCCTTGGAGAGATGCTCAATATGTAAAGACTATAACCGATGGCGTCAAGTTTTTGCGGATCCCTCTTGTGCGAATATTTATAAAGAACCACGTGTAGGTGAATAGTGAATAGAAGAATTTAAAGAACGATTTAGGACTAGTTTGGAGTCTTGTGTTTGAATTGGACTTTGAGTCAGGAGAATACTATTTCCATTGGTTAGATACTGTGCGAGCCTTCTCAAGTTCAACACTCGAAAAAGCAAAAAGTAAGGTCACTTCTACAGGGTTACGCATCTTTTATCACGTTAGGCTTTAATCTTTAATCGTTCGTGTACTTTCAGCATAGACAAATTAAAAGCATCAAATCTCACAAATCGACAGAGAAATCTCTCAATTTCAAGAGAAGTACATGACCGGTACTTACTTACTTCTCACAAAATGTTTTAGAAATGTCATTTCGAATTTTTACAAGGTTCTCTTTAAATGCAGCATCTACAAAATAAGTTGGAATTGAATATTTTACTAGCTAAATACCTATTAAACTTAGCATTTTTAATGCGCTGAAATGTTCTAGGAGAACATTCAATTACAACTTCTTCCTCCGACATCGCTGAAGACGAAAATAAATTGAGTTTTACTTGTCAAACGTTTGACCGTCAGTAAGTTGTCAGTTTTCATTTTTCATTTTTCAGTAAGTCGAAATTCGGCGAGAAGAAAATTACGAAAATATTAAAATAGTGGAAATGGATTTCTCTCACACACAGTCTCTCAGCAAGAACGAACATATTGTGGTTCGTACCTTCTGCCGGAAAACAGTTTTAACTCTTTTGATGAAACTTCGTAAACAGAGTTCAGAATTTTATGATGTCATGTTGTATGGCTTTATATTTTATACATCCATAAAATAAGTTTTAAAAAAAAACTCGCAAAGAACAAATAACAAGAAACAAAAAGATTGATTATGCTTGAAACTGAAACATGATACCCAAGCGAACGAAAGCGGACAGCAAAAGTGCAAGTGGCTGATAATGAGACATTTGCTATATATAGACAGAATGTGCGACTATATGAAAAGTTGCTCTTTGGGTTGAAGCAGCATAGCTAACTTTGAACTATTTATAGATAACTAACCCGTTTCTGTTCTCTGTATTCACAGAATTCAACAGAGGATTTAGATTGATTTTTTTTTCAAGCCGAGTCAAGTTGAGAATTGGAATTGATGCAGAGTTGGGAATGATTTCGACTCTGATCAAGCACCAGATTTTCAAAATACAAAATTGATTTGTATTGATTGATTGCTAAAATTTCTCAAAAAAATGCCTTTTGCTCTTGCTGAAAATTGTTCCCAATGCCTCAAGCAACGGAATTATGCGTAAAAGGCCTAAAAAGCCTCAGTTGGCATCGCTGGTTCCAACTTTGAATTCTAGGAATCCAAAATAGCTATACTTTCAAGCCAATTTTTCGGTACATTTTAAAATTGTAATAGGACTTATGAAATTCTCCGATTACCGTGAGGAGAAAAATGTTTAAGAGTGCGAGCATGGTACATACAAATTGTTTATATTTTTTGTCTCTTTTCGTTTATTTTTAACGTACATTCCACTTCACGCTTCGCATTTATTTGATGTGTTTGCGACAGATAGATTGTTTTCAATTAGGACAGGTCGATCATCCAGTGGCGGCCATGTTGTTTTAATGGTGTCTGTCTAATCTTGAGTTTCTTATTCCTTCACTAATGCCAAACCACCATATGGGAAGCTAACGATTAAGAAACACGTTCAAATCAAAAAACTTTATTATACAAATTAGTGTTCGTCATTGGAAACGTTGTACCCATTATACGGCAGGCGCGATTCAAGGTCGATTTCTTCAAGGTTTGGTATCCAAATTCGAGACAAGTCTATAGACGACAAGTGTGTCCAGCAGAACGGGGGGCTATGTGCCTTACAGCAGACGCCACAATGGACATTCAGCATGAACGATTTGAGGGAATGGTTATCTCTCGCTAGGTGACATTTTGACCACCAAGATCGTGCGATTTGACCAAACTAGACTTGTTCTTGTGGCCAATAAGCTTCAATCGAGCTAAACATTAGAGCCAACATAACCAACGCCATCGCTCAAGTTCAGTCTGTGTAAAAAGTGTGCGAAGTAAAAGTAGGTCGCCTCGGCAGACATTTGAACGATATTACCTATAATTTGTAATAGCATACATGAGCGTTTTAATTAAATATCGTTAATACCTCACACACAGTTTGTTTTATAACATTTCAACATCAACCCGTCGATGAACGAAAAACTCCTTAAATCGACAATTTGAATTATTTGTATAGAGAGCAGGGGCATTGATCTTGTGAGTGGGTAGACAGTCCACAATCTCCACATATATACATTTTCTTCTTTCGCTGTAATGAATATTTCAACTCCACAAATAAGTAAGCATGTCCACCGCGCGAAACAACCCTCCAAACTGCTCGCGCCCGTAAGAGTTTTGCTCGCAGAGCAGAGCCATATGAATTTTATGCTTGAATTTACTTTTCTTTATTTGTTTATTTAGGAAACGAACACTGTAAAAAAAAAACAAAAATACTCGAAAAAAAATTGATATACGTACATGTACTTTTATATGATGGAATATTTGTTCTCTGAACAATAAATAACATGATATACATGACATATCCCTCAGTTGAACAGAACTTAAATATCCGAAATTCGATATCGAATAAATTTGGTGCAATTCGACATTCGAAAGAATAATGTTCAGTTAAGTATCGAATGATATCATTAAATTAACTTAAATGAACTCAACATGTCGCTGTCAAAAGTAAAGAGGATATGCTACAAAAATTGGTTTCAATCGTCTGCTTTGAGCGTTAATTTTTACCTTTGATTTGAAGGTTATAAAGGTGTAAAAAAAAAATGAAACAACATGTCAGGAGATCACGTTTGATGTTGATTGTCTAAACATACGAAATGTAGATAGTGAAATAACATTTTATTTTACAACTAGCATTTCAGCTAGAATCCTTACTAAAAAATGAGTTGGTATCAGTTGGTATAGTGTTACTAAAGCATTTGAATTACTAACTTGTAATTTGTTATTTCCAATATCCAATACCTGATTAGAGATTTCGACTGCTGTTGTATCGTTTTTTAATTGAACGCGCACATTTGTGGTTAGTGCTAGTTTTTGTTCATGCCTCCACAAATGGGATGATTTTAAACATGCATTCAATTCATCAGCAGCTGTAGATCATGGAATAACAGGAAATGTTTGGCGAAAATCACCTGCTAAAAATATCACGGCCCCACCGAAAATCCGTTGATTTCCACGTAAATCTTGCAACGTTGTATCTAAAGCTTCCAAAGACCTTTTTGTACGCCATCGTGGATTCATCCCAAACGATTATCCTATATTTCTGCAAAACTTTTCCCATGGATGAATCCTTAGAAATTTTGCATTAAGGTGTTTCAGTAGCATGCATGTTCAATTGCAATTTGAGTGCAGAATGTGCAGTCTGCCACCTTGCAATAAAGTCGCTGCAATTCCAGACGAAGCGAGTGTCAATCGAATTCGGGTTACTGATCGTATGGTCGCTAGAAGTAGTGAAATCAAAAATGTTTTTCTTGTTCCAGTGGTAAAAAGTCTGAAAAGCCTGAAAAAACATTTCATTACAAACAGCATGCATGATTGTATCATATGCACGTTTCTGTTCAATATTTAATTTTGGAAAATTTGACCGCACAAATGCATCCAATTCGCCACAATCATAATTTAATCCTTAAAATCTTGCGCTGAACGATTAGGTGGTAGCAAATCCCAACTGAGATAATGATTTATTTACAATTGACATACAAATTTCTTCAATCAAAATTTGAGCTACTAATACAATACAAGCCAAATATTTAATTTTTTGTTTAAATTTTATTCCAGGGGTTTTTCTACATACAATATTCTTCATTTTACCATCATCAGTTTGCCTGCACGTGAGCATGCTACATACAGTTGCCCATGCTCAAATACAGGAACCTCTAAATTTATAATTTTTTATTTATAAAATACTAAAACAAAAATAAAGAGTTATTCACAAAATTTTCAATGTAAATGAAATACTTTTCTTAATAAGCCTTAAATTTATGCTAGACACACTTTCCAGTACATCTACTATGTTACGACTTGTCTTATTTTAATAAGAAGATTGACGGGCGGTATGTACATATTTTAGAGCTATCATCAAATGATTTAGTTTTATAATTTTTTACTTAGATTGCAACTCATTTAAACTCATTTAAACTAAAAAATGTAGTTTACACCTTGATTTGAAACTAATTTTAATTTAAATTATAGAAAATTATTATTCTTATAAAATATTCTAATAACATTGTGATGAATTCCCCACAAGAACATATGCGCCATCAGCTCTGAATTTCCAATGATGGGTGAAAAGTTTGAAAACTCCATCAGGTTGAAAAAAGAAAATATAATAACAAAAAAAAAAAAAAAAACCTAATATCGTAATGTTGCGACTTTATAAATTTAGTTTGAAGACTGCAAAACTTTATCGTACCTATCTGTAAGTGTTTAAAATTAAGAATGGCAACTCCTTTCTTATATATTTTCACTCACGTGTTACTTATATTCCAACTCAACTGATTTACCTCTCTTTTAAATTGTAAGCCATACACGAATTATTATTGCCAAAATAAAGCCTATAAAATGGATTTTGACGCTTTAGTTCATCAGTATTAGTAACATCACTCGACTTGGATAAAGTGTTCTATTTCTTGATTTATTCAGTCTTACTTTTTCAAGTACTACCGTGGTTACTCTAGACTTTTATTTCTGTAAGTAAGGCCTGAACCGACAAACGTTGTCTTGGCTTAGGGACGAATGTTAAATTTTGGTGAGGAGTAAATAAGTTGGAAAATTTAAATTATAAAAATTAATTTAAAGTTTTATTTAGAATAACAATGAATATATTTAATTTGCATCTCGAAAGTTATAAATATTTAGTGTATTGCTGCCTTTTTGGTATGCAATATTTTTTGTTACATTGTCCGGTGCGAAAACAAATAAGTCTGTTTGTTTTCCGACGATTTACAACCTCCAGTAAGAAGTGGACATACCTATTATCGGAAATGAGAAATCAGTCTCGCCTTCGTAGCCTCACGTAAGAGCGACATCTATACTCGAAAGACATACGCTCCACCTGCTATGATCTAAACATTGGATAATTTACGTATTAATCGTTACAGGTCTCACCAATTATTATCTAAGGTTTAAACAAACAACATCTTTCGACAAGATGTCGCTATTTTGCTGATGTAACTACCGAAATTTAAATGGGGCTGAAGCAAGTGCATCTTTAGTTTGCCTCGACGCGGGCATTAATATTAGGGTCCACAATACATTTTACAACTTCACAAAAGCGCACTTTTCCATACCCAATGATGTGCAAAAATGTTTGCATACAAATCGTATATGCATTTGCAAAAGCTTCCTCTAGAAGCACGAATTCTGTTCTCCTGTGGTGGGTTTGGTGACTCGCTGCCAATTATTTTACCGACTAATACAAAACATGTATCGCCTATGAGAATTACAAGATTCATTATTTGTCATTAGAAAGAGAGTGTATAGTACTACTCTTCAAACATGATGGATCAAGTTAGCCTTCCACTAGTCACAACTTTCTTAAGGGAGTGAAAGCTAAAATTCTCCAAACATTTTCCGACTTCCCCTGTTGGCTGCTGTAGTTTTTGCAGCCAGATCTTAAAATTTAACCCAAGTGACCCTGTTAACGAATGCAACCTATCCTGAGGCTGTCCAAGCTACATAAGCTCTCAGTCTTTCATTCGATTATTTCACATCCTTATCCACTTTTCGCTGCTCATACCAAGCAATAAACGATACCCAGGCACACCAAAACTGTGCAGCCAGCCAGCGAGGAAAAATTATATTATTTGTTCGTTCACCCGTTTTGTGAGCGTTCCAAAAATGGGTCGGGGTGACGTGTAGTATACGAGTATGTGAAACCACATCCCCCAGCCCAATCACTTACAGTTCCTTCTCTTGCCACCCATATTGGATAGGGTGACGACATTCCACCTTCTGTTTGGCATCTCCTGAACGTAGGTTCGCATTTGATCTTTGAATGTTGTTGGCCATTGCATACGGATTTTTGCTGTTTTCTCCTTGCCACTGCTGCTGCTGTATGCTTTTTGTGGATACACAGGCGTACATCGGAATGCTCTTACACTAGCCATGTGTGGTATTCTCTGATCTAGGCCACTGAATGCATCATTTCTAAATGGATAAATGCATTGGTGGTACGTGTGTCTGTACACGGCCTTAAAGTGAGTGTGCTGGTGTATGTCTTTGAACTGGGAAAGCAAGCCATGTCGTAGGCCATGGACAGAGTCGCATCGTAGATAACAAAATATAAAAAATTAAAAAAAGACTCGGAACTATTTAGGTGCATATGATGGGTATGCACATAGACAACTCTTCACTGAGTTTGTTTTGTAGTTGGCAAAAAAAAATGCGAAAAACAAACGTGAAGAACGAAAAATAAGTGACAACACGAACAAGAACAAAGCGGTGGTGAAGAGTCAGAGGAATAAGGTGTCATGTCCTGTTTGCCGAGAGTTTTGAAAAATGTTTACAATAAGCAAGGTGAATGGATGACCTCCTCCTTCTCCTCCTCCTCCTTCCCCCTCCTCGTCTTTGTTTGTTAGTTTTTTGTACATAATTTTTTTCTATATTTTCCCATAATATTGTGAGTATGACATCAGTTTTTTAGTGAACACGTTTTAGTGAAATACTAAATGCATGACATGATGTGTGAGGTGTGACATGGTTTCCCAACAGAGGGTGTAACTACTCAAGATGTGCCGAGTTCTGTCAACAGCTTTAACATTTGGATCTATAAATACATGCAAGTGTTGCATACGTACCGCAGCACTTCAACGAGGCTTTTATTTATGAATTTTCTGCGCAATAATAATTAAAATTTGAAGGACTCGGCAGCATTGGATTTTTGAGTGTAGTCAGGGTTGCGCTGCTCAAGCTTAGGATCGTGTATTTGAGTGCATTTCCAGTTCGTGCAGATAGAACACACGTCAGCAAATGGAATTTGACAAAAAGTAGCCAAAGATGAAGTAGCACTACTTTCTACTATTTCATCTGGTGCACCTTGACATTTTACACAAATTGAGATAAATCGTTCATTTCTGGATAAACTGAATCACAGCTTACTAACAAAACATTGGACACATTCGAAACTCTGTATTAAGTCTAATAGTCTCCAAGTCTCCTGTAGAGATTCCTCCTGAACCTTAAAATTAATTGGAAGAGTATGGGACTTGCTCCCTAATTCATGCCACAAAAAGCAACCGTGCCAGTTTTTTACATTGAGGTGAAGTTATTACCCTGATGCATTTGGGTACTCTTCCCCCCTTTATACCTAAAAACACGCAGAAAAATCCCTTCTTTAAAATCAACCCACTTTCGGTTAAAAACTACCAACTGTAATTATAGCTCGTACAAAGTTAGTAGATTAAAAATAACCGAGTCAGGTTGTTTAAGGAAACTCGGTTAAAAATAACCTTTTATCAATTTTTCTCTGTTATAAATAACAACCTGTTGAATTCAAACACCTGGTTGAAATGTATCTAGAAACCTGGTTCTGAACAACTGATAAAGTGGGTTATTTTTAACATTTAACCTATTTATATCGGTAGTAGTTAACAACGAATATTCGGTGTTTTTCAACAGAGACTTGGTTAATTTTAACCCATTTTTTTTAACCGAGCAAAAATCGCACTCTGTTAGAGCCAATTTTTGAGCGCGTAGTGCTGAAAAATACAAACCATTTTCTAAAGTGCATTATCTTTTCTGTTAATAATTTAATATTGAAACAATTGCTATTAATTAAGACCGAATATTATTTAAATAAATTACTAAACAATAATTCATCACATCCTATAAGTTTCGCCATATGAATATCTTTGGACTGACCTTACAATTCCAATACCTTAGCTGGACCTATTTTTTGGACTAATTTTACTCTCCCATCCGCAATCTGTGGATAACTATTCTCAGTAAACACAAATTCTAAGAAAATCAAGTGTGGTCAACGCCCGACGCATACGAATTGTACAAAATTTCATAGGTGGCTAATTATAAACCCAGCTTCCGAAATGTAGCCAAACGCTATCTGTACCGAAAAATAAAATAATAAAATAAAATCCAAGTACGCTACAGAAAAAAAATATTTTATGTTATTCACTATCTGGGTTAAGGTTAGACGGTTCCGCACACAACTCACACACAAGAGAACATACTCCAGCGCGTTCCAGTGCCATACATGATAATCACCCCCCCCCCCCCCCCCCCCCCCCCCAAACTCTTTACTCACATACTATGCAGCTAGATACAAACAAAAAACGACACAAAAAATAAAAGAACAAGCAAAAGAGCAGCAATTCACTAACAATCCAGCCGAAAAAAAGTATATGGCAAACGCAACCCCACCATGCACCAGCACCGACGGGGAATGAGGTCTTCCCTCCTCCCCCCAAAGCAGGGAGCCAGTGTGGAGAATAAAAAAGAAGAGAAAGATGATAGAAACTTATACCCAAACACACATTTGCACATGGTTTTTCCCTTTTTTTCCGAGAATTAATTTATTTCGCACCAACAAATTTTCACAATTGGTGGAGCGTTCTATGATGGAGGCTTATTTGGATGGGGATAAGTACCTACCCCAAGTAGAAATTTCTGACTATTGTCCAAATTCACTTTAATTTATAGGAACAACACGGATCAGCTTTGTGTCGATAAGCTCCGTTCTAATAAGACGGTAACTATTTGACATTTTTGTTACCAGTACGTGTCTCAAAGAAACGAATGTCCTTTACAGTAACATTTCAAAGCACACAAAAACTGTGAGGTTGCTGTTTAACGTTACCACTTAACAGCTACGCGACTGCGCACAGGCTAAATTGTGACCACCGAATGCGATCATAATATTAAGGCGCTTTTTTCTGCAAACAATCTTCACACATATTTACAACAAACTTATGTCTGCTGTAGCCTGTAGGTGTGCACAGACGAAGTAGGTACAGCATTTAAATTGGAAACAATTAATGAAGTGCGAAATAATTTAATTTTATTGTAAAAAAAAGTGCAACTTTTAAAAGAAAACTTCATCATTCATAATATATCAAATGTAATCGATATATAATATAATAGCATTACCAAAAGTTAAGTCAGTAGTGTTTGTTACTTGCATTTTAGATGAACACTGACTGAGCTTGAGTACATATTCCAGTGCCAATGACGTTGTAATGTTTGCTTGTTCCGTGCGTCTGATCACCGCCTGATTGTCCAGTGCTATAAGGATATTTCTTCCCTCCACCTGACTCTCAAGCAAGTAGTCCAACGCATGCAGCAATGCAATCATCTCAGACTGGTATACGGAAGTGTGTTTCCCGAAGCCAACGTGACGGGCTAGTTCCGCACCCGCTCCGCCATCCATTATGGATCCACCTGTGAAAATCACTATTTCATCACTCCTTTTTTTCTGGAAGTAATCAATATGAGTTTTGTGATTCCTTTCCATAATACACACTCTTGTCATCCCATCCATAGGCATGTTCAGCTCGTTTTTGACAACTTCCAGGGTCTTCCTATATCCATAGATGGTACGACGATTGTGTCCTTATTAAATTCGCATTCGCATTTTCATGACATTTTGTTCGTTTAGGTAACTTCTTTATCATCCCCATTAAAGAGGGAAGGGTATGTGTTTACGTTTTATATTGGTATCAGCATTTCTATTTGACATTTTCTGTTTCGTTAGAAACACATGACAGCTCACTGAAATTCGGTCACATTTCGGTTACAATCATCGCCAAAATTCCATTATGTGTGTTTCCCGAAATAGTAATTTTATGAGCTAAGACTTATTCCCCTCTTTGGTCAAAGTTGCATCCTGCACTGGAAACAGTATGCACTTTGATACATTATGCCCACTGTTATTATTACGGAAACATATCTGAAATGTAGGAACACCACTTACACTACTTGAGCGGTCTCTTGTAATGGCATGGTATAGGTACAAAGCTGCAACTAGTGTCCCTTTCTGATGTGGCTCAAACGTTCTATGTGAAGAAATGGTCTCTGTACTAAAAGCTTGAACAATTAATTTTGGTCCTTCGAGCTGGATCAGAAAGTGAAAGGACATTTTATATCCCACTTCAGTCATCGCAAAAACCGAAATAGTTGAAAATAATGCTCGCTATGTGCACTGCACTGCAGTATAAAGGGACCTAACGACTCCTTGGATAACACCAAAAAAGTCGTTCGCCTCCGGTTGAGAAAATGAGTCACAGACAGCGTGTAATGAGCTAGAACGCTGACTGATGATCTTTTTTTGGGTAGTGCTCGACTGAGCCCTACGACATTTGCCTGCCTCTCCTTATCCGCTGTACTTTTTATTGGTGGATATTCCTTGTTCTTCAGGAAACACATCGTCATCTTTACAATGATTGTGTGGCCGAAGTTCAATTATTTACTTCAGCTCCAGGTCTACGGATGTTTCTCAGGTGATGACGATGTAAGTTCATTAATCCAATTTCAGAACAATTTCAGCTCTCAACTGGCAACAGGGCGTAAAAGTCAAACAACTTCCAAAGGACCTCTCCGTTCTTGCAAATCATCGAAATGAGTCCACAAATTACCACGTAGTTGCTACACTGACACCCCACTTTGAGCCTGAAATGACTGCCATAAGTTCCATCCATTTCAAAACGTTATCTCATCAGAGGCAATCCCGTTACGAATACTGGGTTAGAAATGTGCCCACCCCCGCAATTACTTCACAGCTCAAATGCTCTTTTGGCACCCATATATAACTTCAATGATTGTTAACTTGTAGGAGCATCTTAATAGCACCATAAGTCATTCGTAAAATCCCACAGAGAGAAGTATATCCTCAAGAAGGGATGTCTCACCATCGACAAGCTTATTTAGCAATTTACTCATCCCATCAAAAGGACACTGAATACACCGACTGAATTTCTACGAATTGACGAAAAACAAAAATAAAATTAACCAGATATTAATATGTTATTGGAATATTTTTCCGCTATGTGACACATCCCAGTTAAGCACCCTCATCATATTCCTTCCAAAAATGCGAAGAGAAATACGAAGACGATGATGACAACGACAACGACGCCGGCGACACATTACGCAGATTACAAGAGTTATGTGTTGGAATGTGTTTGAGCGGGTGTGTGTGTGTAAAGTGAAAACAAGTTATCACATAGCTACTCCATCTCCAATGCATTCATTAGATATTTCCTTCATCCTTCGCCCTTGTGCTTGTGTCTAAAGTCTGAAGTCTGAACGAGAGAAACCACAAATATTCCCACTCATCCACTTTGGAGAGGTAATGAAGGACACCGTTCCCGAAGCGACACTAGACATTGGAGACGTAAAAGAAGAAAACCCAAATAAAAGAAAAAAAAATGTAGAAAGTCCTGTAAGGAATGAAATATTTTCGGATAAACTGCTGCAACATGAACAAAAGAAAAGAAAAATGAAAACGAAAAGTAAGAACGCTCCAACATAAACGATTCACAAGTTCGTCTTATCCTCTACAGCGAACTTGATTCTTAATCTTCCTCCTTCCAGGACCAGAACCAGGACTATGTTGATGACGATGACAACGACGACGACGACTACTCCGACTCCGACTGAAGATGCTCACGACGACGAGAGCGAAAGCGGGACAGTGAATAGCGTAAAAGAGGACAACTTTCGACATTGACAAATGGCAGAACGTTTTTCACTTTTACACTACACAAACAGCCAACACACAGATAAATAGATATGAAAATGCCACAGACAAGGCTACTGCCTGCATACAGGACCAGTGTTGCCACTAAAAAAAGTGAATCCGATCAAATCTGACCGAATGACCGATTTCTAAGTTTTTAAATTCGTCATAAGTTGAAATAAGAATTTTTGACCAGAAGTCCCATAAAAAATAGAAAACAAATACCACTATAATATTATATTAGGTAGTTTATTTATTTTTCCAAATTAATCTTAAACTTAATAAAGCAAATAACAAACAATTCATTGAAATGCTTTGCATCACAACGTTTTGCCCAACTTTCAATCCAATACTAAGATTATTCGCAATAAATTGGTCTCTGCATGAAATTTATCTTTATGTCTAGTCTTGGGCAAGTATTATTTTTCCGGTCAAAAAAGGTTTTTTTCCGGTTAAACATTTTTTTTCGTTTCGGTTAAAAATCGGTTAGATTTCGGCCAATAATGACCGGAATCCGGTCAGAATGGCAACACTGTACAGGACAACGACGAAGCAGAAAAAATAAAGGACCTTCTTCATCGTCGACCACAAAACATAAAAGACAGCCAGATCCTCTCCACTTTTCACTGCCAGAAATGTCGGAAAGATGGTCCTTAGCGTGTCCCTTCGATACGTCGTGCCATTCTTGCGGTAGTGGGTGGTGTAATTTTTCTTCTTCGATTGCTGCGCTGCAGCACCATACAGGATACAGCACCGTGAGGTGGATTTAGTCATTCAACTTCATTGTGACTTTTTCTATTCACCAACGAATATGAAGTGGACTGGTGCACGCGGTATTTATTTCTCAAGTCTTTTGGGGTCGCTTGGTTCGGGCTCCTTACCGCAGGATAAATATATATATTTTTTCACCCGCCTGCCATGGGAAAATATTAAATAAAATGGCATAACACCAGAGGCAGGTTATTACGATAAATAGCATTTCACACTACGACCGTGTGGTTTTCTTGTGCTCGAGATAGTATTTATGGATAAACGAGAACACCTACCCCATGAGAGAAATGTCCTTGCGAGCAATTGAAATGTGGGTTATTTTTCATCGGTCTAGCTTATCTTGGGTGAAATTTTAAAGTGCGGACAAAATGCAGGCAAACCCTCCGGCCTCGTTTACTTTTTGATATACACTAATCGGTTCAAGTATTTTGACCAAACTAAAAGTTAAATTTTGTGAATTCTACGAATGAAGAAAAAAAAAATTAATACACAGTTTGCTTACTTCGTTAAGAGGTTAACATATGCCATTTTTATTTTTAAATTTATTAAAAATAAAATTGGCATAATGATTTCGACAGATAAATTTTACTTAAAAAAGAATATATTTTGAAATTAAAAAGAGAATATAATTAAATGTGGTTTTCAGCACAATTTTTAATTTTTAACAAACTTCCCCAAAATCATCCTTCTATCTTTTCGCTATAACTTAATCGTTTTTTACTCGAAGGAGGTAAATTTTGCACAGAGATCGTTCGTATGTGATTATTGATTTCCGTATTCAAAAAGTTAAATGCTTCCCCTATTTTTTTTTACAGAAAGACCGCAATCGTATTTTGCTACAAAAGCTAGTCGATCTTCCATATTTAACTCTGTCGTTTTCCCCATAATTTAATCAAAATGGACCTGTACACAACAAGCCCATCATATTTGATTAAAATTCAAACGATAACAGTATTTTTCGCCAAACAAACCTTGAAAAATGAATTTGTCAAATTCTTTTGCCAGCCATAAAATCGGACTTTAACCATAAATAGGCCTGAGATATCCAGCCATGGGTCTCAAATGTACTTAGTGAAAACTGTAGATAGTTCATCCGTAGCTGCTAGGAATTATTCGGCTTAAAAAGCGACTGTATATATATGTTTATTGGAAAATTTAGGCGGAGGAACAAGAAAAGAAGACAATACCCCAAAATATACAGTTAAAAGCTCTTAAAGTCCCCTCTCGGGATATGTGGATAATACAATAATATCCGTCATGTGTTCGTGCTTTTGTCATACCTGTATTGTCGGCCGCACCTCTCCATCTGCATGGCCATAAGATAAGGTGGCAGGCAAGAGAGTTAAAGTTGACATGGGTCATCTCGTCAGTGGCTAAAAAATGAACAATAACAGAAATGTATCCTTTTTTGATGGACCATTATTGGGTGCGGACTGACGGAGTGTTTGTTGATCGTAATATTTGCACGCCGAGTATTAAAGGCCTTAATTGTTTTGTGTACGTGCATGAAACAGAAAAATCTCAACCCACCGAATTGGACATTTACTTGTTAAATGATATTTTGGTCCATTAAGCTGTTGAGAAAATTGATTTTTTTGACATGATGGCTTTGGATGTATGTAAAAACAATAATCATGGTGAAATGCTGGTAAGGAGATTCGTTGTATGGCTTGACGAGCGTTTTCAAGCTTCTAATAAAATAAATAAATAGTCGGTGCAACAGGTCCGTAGGGTCCCTAGGCCTAGATCTTCTTTTATATCTTCTCTTTAAAATCTCCTCAATACAAATAAGTAGAACGAAAATCACGCAGAGAACTTTTCATGTATTTATAACGTTTATGGTGTATCTCACCAAAATTAAAAATCGAAACTCTTATGAATTTCCAAAATTCATCATTTTAAATTGTAATTGCCCCTTTGTTTTCCATTTCCTGTCAGCGGAAATGCACATTGTGCACTTAACCTAAGCACTTGCGATCTCAAATCGGACATTACGATAAACGAAATCCTCTTTATGAGACTTGTCATTGGCATATAATATAAAGCTTCCGACTGAGCGACTACTCTAACTTTCGCTTTAAAACTCCCAATCGGACCGGCTTTTTTTATATATATATTTCGTATCAAACGATTAAACTAATTTCCCACCCCAAATGCTTAGCGCATATCAAAAATATTGACTGAGGAAGGCAGCTGATGATTTCGACTTGTTTTGAAATCCAGGTATTAGGTGGATGCTGGATTTTCACCCGGCCAAATTAGAGATTACCTGATAATCACGTGGTGCGCTTCGGAAGGTAAACTCCTGCGCTTATGGATATATATTACGATGCTCAATGTTAACCTTTTCTTGTTTTTTTTTTTTCCTAGCATTAGCAGGATGCCCTTGGATTGGTTCCAAATCGTGAACATCTACCTGATTTCACAACACAAAAGAACAGAACCGCAAGTCTTATCTTCGCGAGCGCCGCGTGCCCGTAATTGTATGTTATACTTACGCTGGACCTACCAAACCGATTTTCATTTGACCAAAACCATCAAAAAGAAAACCTAACCTAAAACTACCAATCATTCATTCAAGATTCATCCCTAAATTATACTCACCAACACAAAATACATCTTTACCGAAACAATCATGCAATACTTCAACAATTACTCGCCAAGAAAAGCCTATTGGGAAAAAAGTGCTATATGTATATATTTATACCTTCATATATTGTGTAAGAACAAAATGTGTGAACAGAAAAAACCCCCGGCCTAATCTATAAAAAGAAAAAAAGAAACAAAATTTATATATTTAAATAAATTTGTCAGACTTACCAACCTAAATTAATTTACCAAAAATTACCACACCCTATTAAAAACTAGTTGAAAAAATGAGCTACTTGTCCTATCTGTTGATTACTTGTGTAAGGACACAGGAAAAGATTATTTTATAAATAATTTAAGACCATAACCTATATCCATGCAGAGACAGCGAAATTTGAGCACTAAATTTGGAGCAACGCATAAAAACGTGGGTAAAAATTATGTTGCAGGCGCAGTGGCTTAGTGGTTAGTGTGTTGGACTACTAAGCGAGGGGTCCCAGGTTCGAATCCCGCAAAAACCCATATTCCAACTTAGGGTTTTTCCACTGCGCCGCCTCTCGCGAACGTCTGACAAACATCCGAGAGTCGATCAACGCATACATATTTTGTTTACCTAATAAACTGAATTGAGTCAGTCCTCGATTTGTCAATAGGCCGTATAGGCCGCGTCCTAGGGCAGATTTCAGAGGACGATTGCCTAGAGATGCTGCAGGAGCTACAGCAATCTTAAAGGTTTTATAAAAAGTTAATTTCAAGAGGATGCTTAAAGATGAAATTAGGGCGGGCGAACCTAAAAATTTCATCGCACTATTGAACTATTGAACGACAAACCTGCTGTCGGACTTACCCCAGTTAGCGTTACCATCCTAGCCCATACTTCCCACCAAGAAGAGCGACAACAGAATTCAGTGCGGGGCATTCAAATGCATGAGCGAGTCAAATAGTTAGGCAATGCGTTGACCCGCTGATCAGCTCTACTGGTAGTCAGAAAATGCTTCGTAAGTCGGTGATATACTCTCTGTTCTCCTGGTTTGTCTGTGAGACTTAGTTTTTGCAGGAAATAAATGGCAGCACTGCACGTGGTGACTCGCCTAGATGCAAATTTTTATTGGAAAACCAAGAAGACCAGTCATTTTCTTCGGGGACAGGTGATAGAAAGATTATGATCTAGAAAGGAAACCTATCGTCATTCCACCCAAATATAGATAGTCCAACCTTGAATTCCTCCGAAATTGCTCCTTTACAGAAAACCTTTCCACAACAGCAAAAGCGAGAAGAAGATATAACCAATAGTGTGATCGCGGAAGGGAATCGCTTATGATTTCTCTAATTTGCACTATTAATATTTACTCTAAGAGCAACCCGATCGAGAATACAGGAAAGAGGCAACATGAATCGATTGAAATTCATCCCCTGCTCCGACACCCGAAATTGAGTGTTATGGAAAATAGATCCAAGTTCTCTAAGCGTGAATCGTTCGCACGCCTCCCGTCACCTGACACCCCGCATTTATAACTGTGGGCAATTCGAATGGAAATCAGTCATATTGCACTGCTTGGAGTGTCAATGTGAGTCCCCCATATCGAGTCGGTGGAAAAAACCTTTTCACCTCCCCATTTGCAAGGTAATCCTAGACCTCTATCCTCTCTGCAAATGGACACCAATTTTAGATCCCCGAGTGAATGTGCCCATCCGCATTTTTTCTATCTCTGTTTTCTAAAAACATCCGCAGACCGTAAGCGTCGCCCGCCATGTACCCAGACCTACTCTGTCTCCACTTGAATGGCGAATAAAATGAAACTGCCACCTACCGTAGGAAAACCCTTTCATACGAAACGTTCGTTTATTTTTTTTTTTCTGATGGATGTTACCTACTATCCGTGCTTGTTTATTGTACCTACATATTTTCTGTGACACACGCCAATCCAGCGCAGAGTTGGAGGGAAAATTTCGCATATGCGTTTTGTAGCTAGTATCCTAGAGCTCTGACAGGATTTTCCAATTTATTCCATGTGTGTGTGCGAAAAAGGAAGACTCCTCTGCTCACTAGCAACAGCAAACAGACGCAAGAAAGCTTGGTAAACGTGATTAATTTTTTAACCTCAGTGTTTATATGTGTTACTGGCGCGTTACTGGTACTACACACGGTCATACCGTTGCTGGTTCTATTGCTTTTGTGTATGCGGCTGCCGCGTGACAAGGACAAGTGAGAGCAAAGTGTGCTGGCTGCGATCTCTATTCATTTCGCATTCCATACTGAAACGATAAGTACTTATAGATGCCAGCAAAAGGAAAGGATATTCCCTCACAGAGGGGCACCATTTTATTATTCAACTCAGGATGTTTTCTCTCAATTTTCGTTTGTAACGTTCATATAAATATATGAGTATCATGAGCCTTGATTAGTTTTTTTTTTTTTTGTTTTTCTTTTTGTCTACGTTTCCACGGAGATGTATCCCTTTTTCTGTTCATTTGTAAGGCTGCTCTGTTTGTTTATGTGGCTGAGGCAGGGTTGGAATGTTTGCAGGATGGCAAAGCAATTTAAGTTGGGTTTCGTATTTTATTTTGAGGTTACACTAACGCTATTCGTGTTGGTAGAGTGTCAATGTTGAGTGGTGAATGGGGTTAAAATCTGTTCGCAAGTAAATTTGACGGTACGTGCGATTGAGTTTTCAAAATAAATGGGGTTACAAAGTTACGGTGCGATGCCAAACGTGAACCTTCAACTGGATTGTGTTTGACTTGTGCGAAATGTAGTTTGAAAATGTCATACGGTGTAGGATGGAAGTATGGTTTCCAGTTAAATGTTTGTTGAAATATATGCTCACCTGAAGATTTCAAATTTCCGATATGCACAGAAAAAAAAAACTGCCAGTCTAGAAAGCTAGAAGTTAGAGTGCGATTTTTTGAAGCTCGGTAAGTTGTAAATGTTGAGGATACTCAACCTATATCGCAAGTATTTTTGAACCCTCACCAGGGGAGCCCTCATTTACTAGTCACATATCATTCTGTACGAGTGAAGGATGTCCTCTTAACGGGTTTGTCGATTTTCGTTCCTTTGCATCACTGGCTCGACTCGATGAACCCTTTTGTTTTCAGTCGATTTTGCATTTCATCGGAGGTAGGAATTACTGCCCAATGTCCTTTGGCTTATTCGTTTCATCAGCGCTTTGGGATTACTGCCCAACGACCTGTCGCTGTTTCGTTTCCTAGGATTTCGGAATTTTTTTCCCAACAACCTGTGGCTTTTTCGTTTCTTCGGTGTCAGAAATTATTCTTCATCGACCTGCCGCTTTTCCATTTCACCTGGAGTGTGGAATTATTATTATTATTACTTTATTATTATGTATTTCATTATTCTCATGTTACAATTTACAAAATTTCAAAATAGTAAATGTTGCAGCTAAAAATATAAAATATAAAAATTATTGCAAAACTTCCCGTAAAAAGTTTTCCTTCAAATAAAATGGACAAAAACGACTGCATTGTGACGGAAACGGAATTCGTTGACATCACGGAACTATTTCCAACCCAACAACAACTTAAGCATTAAAAACTGCAAAAAAATCGGTATCATTAAGGAGGACAGCAACAATTCGCTCAAAATCACCGCCAGCGGCACTGAGTCCCTGCTGACGCTCTACACCAAGTATATTCAAAATTTAACACATCACCGCTAAGTGTTCCAATTAAAATACATTTAATTCAAAGCACACCAACTCACATCACAGGAAATGATGCCCCACATACTTTGGAAATTGCTACTCATCTGCATAAGCGCACAGGCTGCGCTAAGTGAGCCCAAAAGAAGGAACAAATTAAAAAAAAATAAATAATTCTAACCAAGGTTACCACGAACTCGTGGCAAACTTTTACCATAATCTCACCCTGCGAAGGCGTGTGGAATAACCTCCCCCTGTGTAGTGCGTGGCAGAGCTCAAAGTAGGCAAACTAATCAAAGAATAAGAATAACCGCCACCTGTTTAAAGGATGTAAGAGCACTCTTAGCGAAGCAATTAAGATTCGCATTCTCATTTGAATGGAACGCGGGCATCTGGCTGTGTGTCAATTGCAACATCAAAGAGTCGTGCGTGCATTTTTTTTTCTGTAGCATTGCAACTACGCTACAGGTGTTGCCTTCACCCATCGTAATCGACGCTTTCGCATCTAGGACTACGAGTGTATTGTCTGGATACAGAGAACGAACACAGTTTCTTCGAGACAAGTGATCCGATAAAAGATTCTGCAGCCAGTGTTGGAAAATTTTCAAATAGCTACTCACACATCCACGCCATGAATTGGCATACACTTGAAGTGTTATAAGCTAAGTGGCGGTATAGCCTACGGGGATTCCGTATTTAATATTCAATGCTTACCTGACGATATATGTGTACAGTGGAAGTCGAAAGGTTGTGGAATGGGGAGTTAAATATCCGGCAGAGGCTACTATCTGTTTTTTCCCCTTAAATCTCCTAAATGAGGTTTGTCTAGCCAGATGCCATTCTTCTTTATGTCCTGGAAGCAGCTAAACAAAAATAAATCAGATAAATGCTTAAATAAATCATTTGTCACTAAAAAAAACTCCAAAATACATGGCATGTACTTGTTAAACTCGATAATTTTCTGTCAACACATGAGAAACATAAAATCAATACATGTAAAAAAATTCGACCCCGACATTGTATTACTTTTCAAACTCCAAAGATTCTTTTCATCATCAGTTTTTTAGAGCACTAAAGGGTCCGCCAAATAACTTTTTTTTTTTGAAAAAGCTATAAAAAAACACTACTGAATATTTTCTCAAATTTATTTTTTTTTAATTTGAAAGTACAAACCTTCCGGTTAATAATAGAAAATAATTTCATTCAAATGGCTGCCTTTGCTGGCCATGCAGTAGCCTACACGATCGGTCCAATTTTTAAGCACTAAAATAATCAATCCCAACCAAAGTTTTGAATAAAGCTATCTTGACATCCATCATATGTCAACAGCTAAATCTGTTGTTACTGAATCGCCCAAAGAAGAATTCACGAGTGGTTTATTAACTCCAATGTAAGGTAAAGCTTGTTGGTCCAATCAAAAAGCTGCACTGAATTAACCTCTTCTTTTCTTCGGAGAAAGGGACCATAACATGTTGCTACTCAACGTTAACACATTCGAAGAGTCAGCGAAGTAGGTGTGGTGAAGTATTACCTCTGCTGAATATTAATCCTTCAAATGCCTGTCCTTATTGTTATGACGCCTAACTTCCCGCAGTATTTTCATTGCTTCACTCTTGTTGGCATTGGCGAGATCAAAACCACCAGAAATTGTGTCTCACTTCGCGGGAAATGGTCTTCAGATCGTTGAAATTTTCTAAAAACTCTTCTTAGCTATTGCGTGGTATACCTAGTGCAATTCGTGTTGCTGTTTCGCAAAAATGTTGATCCAATGTTTTGAAAGTTGTCTAACAATTCAATAGATTGTTCTATACAGCGAGACCATCTTTAGTGATATTGATAAGATGAGATATGTTTAAAAAAAGAAACAGCAGCAGAAATTTATTTAATATGAAAGTTCAGAATTAGAATGAAAAACTATTCTAGTTAAAGGAGACTTTCTAACAACAAGTAATAAAGCGACTGCTAGATAACAAGTGTACAAACGAACTCAAAACCTGTGAGTCAATTGCTTCTTAAAGCTTCTGAGCTATGGCAATTACAAAATGCATAAAATGTGTTCGCTTTAGTCAATTCAACATTACGATGATAGGGGAACTCAAAAATGTGGGTCGCGAAATTCTGTCCATCTGTCTGTCTGTCCGTATGCTCCCGGGGCCTACACTCCTACAGTTGTATCACGCAGACTGTTTAACTCATTACCATTGGAAATTCGGTCCATACGAAGTTTACACACGTTTACAAAACAAACGAAAACTTGGCTGAAAAACACTGGAACGGAAATTTAGTAGAGCATCTTCAGTTGACTTTGCCTGCTGAAAACCATACTGCACTAGGCTGAAAAAGTTATTCTTGTTTAAATAAGAATAAGTGATCTTAATTTAATTATTTTTTCAAAAACTTTGCTAAAGGCTGGAAGAAGTGAAATTGGCCTGTAATTGCTCATATCTTCTGCTGAACCTTTTTTAAAAAAGAAGCACTACGTCCGCACATTCGAGTGCACTCGGAAAACTCCAGAAAAAATGCTTCGCTTAAAAATTACTGCTAGTACATCTACCAAGAAAAATCCTATATGTTTTAAGACTATATTGGTTATACAGTCATAACCCATAGCATTCGAATTGTTCAGGGACCCAATGACTCAGATCAAAAGCAGACATAGGCTCGAAGGAAAAGCTATTAATTTGCAAACGCTCACCACAACACGAAGAACAACTTAGCTGGCCTGTTTGTAAGGATAAGTTTTTAGCTATTCAAGAAAAGTAATTATTGAAACCGTTGGCAACATCCAATTCATTAGAAACATTTAGGTCATTAACAGGAATTGTTGTAGGCTTTGGGGTAAAGGATATTTTTTTTTTTTAAATCTTATTAACAACTCTTCATTCACGCTTCAAATTACCTTCTGCAAAAAATGTGACATCATCCCTATATTTTTTTTATAATGTAGATGTCACTAACTATTCTATTTTGCTTTTTTAATTTTGTAAACTCATTTTTCATATTTTGTTCATAGTGAATGAGAATAGGTTGAGTTGAACTTAAGAACTTCATGTGACAGCAGAGAATAGTCAATCACTAAGCAACTTGCCTAAACTTATATGGATCTTTGAATTTTATAAACCGTATCCTTCTAGGTGGAATGGTATAGATAATAGATTTTTATGAATGAATGACTTTGGGTCACAAATTGTACGGTGACAGTTTACGAATTGAAGGGGACACTCTGTTTTACTTTCCAACCCCACTGTCAGAAAACACCTAGCTTAAATGAGACACAGTTTTCCTTTCTTTTTTTCTAAATACCATCTACTTAGTATGATATGAGAAAGTTAATCGCACAATAGCACCTCCCAGTCAAACTGGCTTATAACTTATTCATCCTGTTTTCGAGGATCGGTGAGGACGCGGTGCGCCATCAATGGAATGGAGCCCCCTTTGGGTATGACATTTCTATATATAGTGGCATCCATTCATGCAGTCCGTACAATATAAGTGCTGTACGCCAAAGTCCTTTTTCAACCTAAAGTGCTCTCTAAGTAGGTTAGGTCCCTCCTGTGTTCAAGTGAATGGCAGCGCACGGTGAATGCGAGCAAAAGAAAGCTCGAGACCATTGAATGGGGGTGGTAGAAACTGAAACCGACTTGCTGCAGATTAAGAAAGAAAAGCGAAATGCCCAATGGAACTGTGTACGTTAGGCACCGTGAGCAGAGTCGAAAAGAATTTCGACTGACGGATGAATAAATTGAAACTTTGCATCGCTCTAAGTGAATTCGCTGCCTGCTCTTTGAACAAGCCTTTGAATTAAAAATACAAAAGTAAAGAAGTAGTTAGCTCTAAGCGATTGTGATGGAAATGGGTTGGCTAATAGTAACAGACACGGCAAAGATAAGTCTCCTGTTGATTATTCATTGAAACTTGTTTCGAACTAGTTTGGTAATCGAAAATGCAAAGTCCTTTGAATAAAAACTGACTTTCCCACAAGGACCAAATATAGATACGAATACTCTTTTACGACCGAAATAAACTATCAACTCATCATTAGCGAAATTCGCGAGAGTAGTCGAGATTGACCCCAAATTGGCTTTGATGTGTTTTGTTGTGCCTGAAAAGGTCTGCGCATAAATAATTCATCAGCAGCTAACAAAGGCAAATAGTGCACGTACACAGCCACAACACGTGGCCGTGATGAAAAGGATACGAAATTCGAACGTTCCTTGCAGAGAACTCAAAAACAGCCGAATATCCTGAAAGGTGCCTAATTTATTCCGTCCTGTGGTGCATAATTAAATAGCATTTTATTCATCTGCACACTTTGTCTCTCCTTTGGGGTTATTCTTGAACTTGGTGTTGGTTTGTTGGAATTTGGAATCGAATATCAGAGCGTATGTGTAAGTTCATGAGCAGCGTCTTAATGTGTGTGCATGAATATAGTCTCTGTGTATAGTTTGCACCTATACTTTTATTGCAAGACCTTGTGGTGATTATGCTGCAATTAAGTATTTATGAAGGAGGATTAAGAAAAACTACAACGTTCTGTTCGGAGAAGGATCCTGCGTGGTGCACTTAATTAATATTCGTCGCAGCACTTCTACTGGGGCGTTTGCGATTTACTCTATGAGCAACACTTAGGAACAAGGGAAACTAAGTTAATTACACGGTTGATGAGGGTCTACAAAAGAGGCGATATGCCGGGTACAGATGAGATTTGTTGTACATTGGAGGTGTGTGATTTACTCCGCTTTTCCATTAGGCGAGACCTATCCCATGAATCGGAAAAAACGTCTTGTCTGGATGTTCGAATCGCCGTTTGTAGTATTTTCCAAATGATCTCAAATTAGCACAAAAAATACAACAATTAACTTACCCATAAAAGAGGAATACACGTGATGACGCACTGTCATTTTTAATTTTCCGATTTTTGTTATTGGTGTAGTACATTAAGCTGAATACAGTGCATTGACGTTTTAAATGTGAGCGGGTGAAGTGTGAGTGCGACCTCAAACTTTCCTCAGGCATGGAAATATGCAGATTGATCCCTATTACCCAAAAAGCAAATGCGTCTTCTGCCATTGACTTCCGATCCATAAGCATTCTGACATGCTGGTCAAAAGTTTCTGAGAAGGTGCTTGCTAAGCATAAATGCCCAATTCACAATGTCGTGTTGACGCGCGCGTGCGTTGACAAATTATGTAGAAACAAAGCGTTTATATGCTGCCACACAAAATACAACGTCAGGCCTTGAATCGACTTTAGATCGTAAATATCGTAAAGTTCAACGCGACGCCTGAGTAGACCTACTTTCTAGTATCACGCGCGTTGGACAACGTTAGAATTTCGACTTTTTCGATTTGAAGGCATAGAATGTGCCTTTCATAGTTGGAGTGGCACAGATCCACTAATGTTTATCACACACAACTTTTAAAGAGCTATATGATGTTCTTTTAATGCAAATTGATTAATTCAGTGTGTCAAAATGACCAATAACCTTTTTTCTTGTAGTGCAACTACTGATTTCTTTAGATTTTTTGGTGAAAAAATATTTATCAACTATGGTTGCTTTTTAATTTGATATATATAAGTTAATTATGATTTTCTTGTATTTGAAAGAATAATTTTTCAATTCGTGCATAAAAATTACAGATTACAAAAAAGGAGTATGCTTGAAATTCGAATTCTGCTCTGAATTTGCGTTTTTAAGCCAAAAAACGAAACTGAACTTTTAGTCTGTCATACTCTACCCTCTCAACGTGCATTCGCTTCAAAGTATAATTTCGGTTTACAATCGTAAGGTTTCGATAAAGCGAGTCAAAGCGCGCTGACGCACGCACGCGTTCAACGCCGAATTGTGAATTGGGCATAAGTCCTTAATCAACTCTCTGATACATTTTTTGTGTATATCCTCTCCAGTTAGGAGAGCTGATCACTCCTGCTCGACTGCATTGGTCAATATGCTTGATGACATTCGGATGGACTTTGAGAAAGGATTTATGACCTACCTACTCGACTTCTTAAAGGTATTTGATAAGGTTAATTATGACATCCTCTGCTGGAAACTAATATTTCAGGTTTATTTATAAGGCTGTTGACTTACTGCATGATTTCCTTTCCTCGAAAATCACGCTTCACTGCTATTTTATCATGTTGGGCATCCCTAACTTTTAGTCTTTTTTAAAGCAACAAAAGGAAGGTCAAAAGCCAGAGCAGGATTTTTTCGTTGTAAATTTTGGAAGGCATTATATCAAAAAAAAATTAAGAACAAATCTTTCATACTTTACCATGCGATTAAAAGCCAAAAATACATTCCGGCACTTACTTTTTGTAAGATCTTAAAAAAATTAATTTCTTAAATTAAAGCCTTGTAGGCCTAATACGCCCCGAGCTATGTCTTATCTGACAGAGGTTTGCTCACAGAAGAAAACTGTTTGATGTGGATATGCGATGGGGATGTAACCCGAAATCATACTTCGATAACATAACAACTAAGAGTATGCAATGGAAAAATAACACCACCCAGTACGAAGTTTAGGAATTGAAAATCTTCATGGAAAAAGGAATGTTTGGTGTGCAGTTTACATTGCGTAGCCTTGCCTTGCCGTCATAATTTGCTCGTACAACTGAAATGGCCTGATAAGTAAGCAAGTTTCTTTCGCATACTTCTAAGCGGTTTAATGTCGCTATTACATTCTCTGATTTGTGAATTCAATCACACTGCTGCCTATTACGAAATTGGTATGTCCCCGATAAATTCTTGTGGTCACTGTATCGATGCTTACAATTGAACGAATTTATATTGTACCACGTCCCCTCCATTCGTTCAGCAACCCTCACAATAGTTGTGAGAAACTAGGCCTATGATCCTCAATGACCGCAACCTGTCCGTGAATTTCAAGCCGAGGCCGCAGCAAATTTTCTGTGAAACTAATATTACTAATAATGACTAATTTATTACTGTCGTCCAAATTACAGTCCCTTCAAACTGCCAACCGTTGCGCTCGGTCAGGTAGGAAGAGACCAGCATTTATTTGCGACCTACCTCCTGCAAAGCCATCACTATCCATTGAAAGTCCCAAAAACATAGAAAAAAACTCCTTCCTATGAGTTATTATCTACTGCCACTAAATGATGATGTATCCATCTATCTTGTGGCAAAAGTGTTCGCAAGTTACCCCAAGCACCCGCCCGCCGCAACCCCATCTCGTTGGGGATTTTACTTAAACATCAACCAATTACTTTATCCAAACTTGAAGACGGAAGTTTTAAAATGTTCTCGCATCTCCCGAAGGGCGGTGAGGGAGCAAGGAGTATATTCTTACGCCTTCATCCTACTTTGGCGAAATTAATTCTCTGGCAGTTTTCGAGGCGCTTTTCTTCATAGTCCTCGGTCTTCTAATGAGATAGACCATTCTTAATGGGAACAATCCGGGAAGAATACAAATGAAAGGGCTCTCTCGGCTGAAATAATCATAAGCAGGCTTTTGTTGGATGGAAATTGATGTTAACTAGAAAAAGAAAAAAAATTTTCTCACGCTCCATGAACCACAAGAAATACTGTTTAATACAACCAAATCGACAGCGCTCCACGTTGCGGCGGCCGGCGGTGTTTAATTAAAAGGCCATTCCTGAATGAAATAGGTTTTCGGTTTTTTTTTTTTCAGGTTAGGTTCTAATTGGACAACTGTTGTTCGCTTTATTCATCGAATTTAATTGATTTAGTCGATTGGCAGGAGGAATGCGAAAGCTACTCCCTCTGAGTGCTCGGTTACGTGTTCCAACTCACTTATATCGCCAGTCTTGATCCGCTCAGACTCAATCAATATTACTTAAGCACCTGATTAGCCGGGGGGAGTTTGGTTTCCGTTTTTCCGTGATTTTTATGATAAATCTTCGCAAGGCAAGGCTTCGGTCGCTTAATCTAAAATCAATTAGACTGCGTTGTGGTGGAAACTGGAAGGTGGGTACGTACGGGACGCAGGACGCTATCAATTACGTGGTAAACTTTTATTCGGTTTTGTTGATCCCGCCTGTGTGTAGATGTGTGCTCGACCATTCTGCGTATAAGTGATTAATCCATGATGAATGAGCGAGTGGATTTTACTGGTATTGCTTAGTTTGACTGAATACAGGTTAGCTTAGCATTTGGAGTTATAATCTGTTCTGTAAATATAATTCGGAGCAGAGGCCGATGCGGAGCCGTCTCATAGTTTTGCTTATGCATAATCATTTTCGTTGTTATGATATTCATAATTGATTGATAACTGGCCGAAGGAAGTAGAGTACAAGTTATTTTACTGTCCCGTACATTTCTGCAACAACCAATTGATTGATTAATTTTTACATAATTAACCATTCGCAAAAGTAAGACAGTTGGTGCGAAGCTTGAAAACTTCATTTATGTAGCGAGCGGGCATATTTTAAGCACTAGACAGAAAGAAAAAAATTATTGTAGCATGTTTTTTAGGTATGCAGAAACTTTGGCAGTAACAGAGGAGAGAAAAACAAATAAACAAAAAAAAAAACTTAGAAACGACCCCAGCGACCCTAAATAATATCAGGCCAGGAGTCTTCAACAACTAGTTTTTCTTGCACAATTTTGTATTTGGTAGTGATTCTGCGGGTATGCATTTTCGATCATTCACTTATGATTCAAAGGTTACCTCAGTTACTCAGGTGTTTTCGAACTTTTTATTTATTTATTTGTTTGTTTGTCATCAAAGTACTAGCATAATAAAAATTAAATAAGAGACACCAATTGAAGAATCACACAATTATATAAAGAGGTAATGTTTGTTTGCAAGAGGTAATCTCCGGAACTACTGAACCGATTAACAATTTTCGGAATTTATACCAAAAATTCGAAAGAACGTATCAAGGTAACAAGGTCCGAACGGAAGTCTCTAAAAATGAGGAAAGGAGTCCTCCTGTAGTCGAGTACGTCGGCATTGACACTTCAGCAAACGGTTAAATGGTGAAGACGACCGAAATTTATGTCGGAAATAAAGACGAACTCACGCAACTAAACTAATCTAAAGGCTACAAAAGTCTTTTTTAAATAAAACAAAAACGGTTTCGGATATCAATGAAATTCTTTTTCCTGTGAAAGTACGTTCGATGCCATTATGTATGCAACTCGATTTCTTTTGCATAGCCACCACGGGCACGCTTGCAGAAGTCCAGACGCTGAACCCAATTTTCGATTTTCATTTTTCGATTTTCGGTTTTCAAGCATAAATCGGCCGATACTGCTGCAATTTGACGTTCGATATTCGTACGAAGTTCATCAATCGTCGCTGGCTTGTTGGCATAGACCATAGACTTGACTTGACCGAGGCGGCCAAGCGACTGAACCATTTCGTGAGATAACACGTTCTCCAAACTATGTTTCCAATAAATTGATTGTGACATTCGCTGTGTGGCTTGTGGCGCTGTCCTGTTGGAACCACATGTCCTCCAAGTCCATATCATCCAATTGGGGCCAAAAATATTCGGTATATTCGGTTCATCATTGAACGGTAGCGATTCCCATTCACAGTAACGTGCCGGTCTTGACCATCACGGAAGAAGTACGGCCCAATGACGCCGCCGGCCCATAAACCACACCAAACCGTAATTTTTTCGGGATGCAATGATGACTCATGGAGTACGTGTGGATTTCTGCCTGACCAATACTGCATATTTTGTTCATTGACGAAGCCATTCAGCCAGAAATGATGACGACCATAAATTGGACGTAGCGCTCTTAACGTTGTGGCCACTGACTCCGAATTTCGGTATTAAATTTTAATAATTTCGACTCGTTGTTGGCTCGTATATCTTTCCATCATGAAATGGCAAACCTTACTGAAGAGAAATGTCAAAAGAGCGGCAAGAAATTCGGCGTCGTTTGCTGTCCCTGTTGCTCTACTTTTTTAGCGTCCCTTTTGAAAAACTCCTTACATGTGTACCGTGGAATTTTGACATACATAAAAAAACCCAACGTTTTGAAGTGGAAGGCGTTTTAAAACGACTTCTAATTGACTATGCAACACTTTGAATGTACGTAGATGCCATTTCGAAACTTATGTTGGACAAATATTATCATGTTGCACTTTTAATCTACGTTGAGAGTATTTTAAATATTTAAAAAGACATGGTCATAATGTAAAAGTGAATACGTTCCACTTTGAATCTAGGGTGACTTTATTTAAAATTACATTGCGTATTCAAATCAAATATATTTTAACGTGAAAACAAATATTCTTTATCAAAGTTTATTCAACGTAAAATCAAATAGATCATATTACATTTTAGTTTACATTTTTTCCCTGAGTGATAGTTGATTTTTAATAGTGATTGGTTTAAGTTGGAAATAGTAATCGGTTGTGAAGATAAATAAATGTAAAGTAACACAGTGAATTAAGTGGTTGGTATGAATAGTTTAAGAAGTTTTTAAAGTGATAGTGTTTTGGTACTTAATAAGCGAATTATTAGAAAATCGATATAGGTATAATAAAAGTGGTCTTGTTAGAAAAGTTAAACCGAATAGTGTTTTATCTTTTTGAAACCCAGCCTGAATGTAACAGTATGTTTAATTTTGTCGCGTCCCTTTTATTTTTAATGCTTTTGCATATTCTGTACAGTTAGTTTTTTGTATCTAGTTGGAATTTAAAATCTGATTCGATTTCTATGAAATGTCTGTAGGCCATATTGCTTGCCTGTATAATAAATATTACTGATGCTGTTTATGCTTTCAACAAAGTCCGAGTTAAATTTATTTTCAATAACCGATTTATCACTTTCTTTGCCTTCGAAAATTGTCTCACTTATTCATGTCTCGCTTCTTTCAATACTACATTTTTGATGGCCACTATTTGCAATTTTATTACAAATATAATTCCGCCTAGCTTAATTTAGTTTAAGTATATATGAATTTCTTAATCTTGGATATTCATACCATTCACCTGCTGTATGGGAAATGCTTGCTCGTTGATATGATCGACTTTTTGATAGTTTGATTTCATTTAACTCCGGTGGAAGCCATCTTTAAAAGTATGAAAAGTACTTGAATTTATTCGTGCACATTGTTCAGTTATTATATTTCTTAGTTGCAATTTAACTATCACGCAGAATAAATCATTCAATCTTGATGATGAAAGCCAAGTCCTCCGTCGACATGCCCAAAATGAAGTTCGAATAGAAGAGAGCATGCCGGTCGGACTATTGAATCCATTGGCAGTCGAGTTGGTGAAGACAATACCATATCAATAATGAACACATCTGCAATATTTGTCGGAAGAATATAAGTCCCATAAGAATTGAACCTCAGCGCACATAGTTTGTTTGATCTACACCTATACATAAGGCTCTTTAATGTTGCACATTATATCGTCCCTGCCCTATAGTGTGTGAACGTTCAGAAAGAACTTTTTTAACTTTAACTGATGGGCCCTTACAAGTTCGGTCTGGTCCACAAACGACCAAAATACAAAAAACCCAAGATTGACTGATTCTAGGACTCTTCCTCCGATCTTCTACCAAAACTTCACCTTATAAGTGTCATGCAATTTTTTTTCGGAATTTTAATCGGGCAGCTCTTAAATCGTAATGGCTTTCAAATTGGTCGGAGGCAACCAGCTTTATACTGCCTTCCGAAACTCCAAATGAATGAATAATTAATAAAATGCAACAATTGCAGTTATGACAGTATATAGGTAGGTATATCCCTGTTAAATTATAGAAACAAAACTTACCAAAACTGCAAGTTAAACATTCCAACTTTGTAGCTAACCTACTTAATGAGCCACTGCATCAATTACAACTTTTTTAACTACGCTCCTAATTGGCTTTTGCCACCTCCAAAAGTTCGGCGTGTACATATGTTTGCCGGTGACCACCGAACAGTGTTGCATGTATTTTGTGTATGTGTTGGCAGCGCTTAAAAATAACCACCATCTCATTAAAAATTTCGCAGAGTCTGCACACTGCAGCGTTCTGTTTCGTGTGCAGTGTGTCCCGAATATACCCGTCGCAATTAAATTTTCACCTACAAACGCTCCGCCTTCGGTTCGCTCCCTCTGTACAAGAGCAACTTAATTCCAGGCAATGAAAATGAAAATAAGTTACCGGCGGTGCTGTGGGACGGACGGTGTGTTGTTCGAGCGCAGTCACAACTCACAAGGGGCTGAGCGACGGGATTTTGGCCAGGCAACGTTGTCGTTGGTTCATTTTTTGGCGAAAATATAATTTCTTTCATAACGCAGGAGCTGGACTTTCGTGTGCCGGATGTTAAAAAATAGTGGATTAGCTGAGGGACACTTTTGCAAAACCCTATATCTGTATTTAGGTAGTTTGGAAGTATCGAAGCCATGCCATAGCTCAAATGGCAGTAAGCTTTTGCAAAACTAAACCAATTTCGTTCACGTTCAAGTTTCAAGGACTGCACACTGGACAGGGGAGGACGGTGCGGATTGAATCGCTTGGAGCAAGTGTTTGAGTTTGTGGTTATCGTTATAGTTTCGAAGGTTTTCGAATAGAAATTGTACAGCAAAGGAATAAGTGGAGTAGCTCCTTGTACTTGGTTATCCTTTTCTATCAATTACGTCTAAAAGCATTGACAATCCTCAGAGTCAGCTCAGTTCCGCCGGCACAAAGGACAGGGATTGCATCACATGCTATCAGCGAAATGTCTCTTCGCATCCGCTGCTCACATGCCCACACACACTCTCTGACAATTTCCCTAAGTGCATCATAACAATCGAAGACACAAAAGCATTCCGCATCCGCTGTACAGCCATAACGGTTTCCTTCAAATGGCCATTTCAATGATCCCTCAGTAGGGCAGCAATTCAATTTTCCATTCCACACATTCTCGCCCGTATCCCTTACAAGCGAACTGGATGAAAGGCATCCTTCTTTGCACATATTTTATTCACAAATATTGCCGAAGGATATCGGCAAAAATAGACAACAGAACAACGCCAATAATCCAGTTGTAGAAACGACAGTAGAATCCTTTTGTTTTTCGCTGGCGTTGTGGTGAGTTGTCTCTTTTGGACTCGGATGCACAGTTAAACGCTGACAATGACACAGTAAAAGTGCACAATTCAGTCTGTCCATTGCAGGATTGCTCAGTTGCTCATGCAGTTGGGGGAAATTGACGGGAAACCGCTGAGGGTGGTGGCTGTGCTTCCTTTGTTCCTGGAGAAACAATGAAACAGGATGGCACCGGCCCCCGTTCCCCTTGCACAACCGGTGCATGTGTACCTTTTTCTGTGAGTCCATTGTTTTGTTGCGGTGAGGTGGCTTGCAGAGGACCTTTCTTTCTTTGGATTTCTGGTTATGGATTTAAACTTTGCTCGACGTGTGAACTCTCTTCAGCCAACAGGCACTTGTGTTTAAGTCTTAGCTGAGGAGATCCTCGACAGAGGAGCGCCGACGAAGTATGAGTCACTCAGCCATTGGTTTGAATTCTCTTGAAAACAGAAAAACGGAACGGAACGTTCTCGGTAATTTCGATGCTCTGCCTGAGTGGGTACTAACGGCGGGCCTACTTATTATGCCACGCGCTCGCTGAAGTGTGATTATCATATCAAAGTGTGAAATCGACAGGCGCCGTACGTTGGGTTGGGGGTGTAATTAAAATTGCAACTTCGACAGAAGTTGGCTTTTGTTTTCACGCGCGTGATTGCCGCCCAACTGCCGCGAGTATTTGCATAACTTTGCTCGTTATTACTTGGAAGGGCACACTCGCGCAAACAAACAAGGATATAACGCATTGTGTGTGCGTGTGTTTGATCTTTAACAATATGTATAATTGAATCGCGTGTGGGAACTATGCCTATATTCTTATGATATCCTTAATTATGCGGTTTTCGCGTACCAAGCAATTAAGCGAAAGTGACAATATAATTACGCCTTGATGCGTGGCAATATAGCGAAATTGTGGGACAACTCACCTATAAGCTGATGTGGTGTGTAATTTAAGTAGATATTGATAAACTGAATGACTATAACAACCAGAATAATACCTTGAACCAATTATACTGTCTCGATGGACCTATCAATAGCCTTATAATATAAACCGCATGAGGACCAAGATAAAGGGAAAGAATACGAGAAAGGAGTTCTCTCCCAATGGATTCACAATCAATTACACTGGCTAATCGACGGCTTTAAACTCACTTAGCCACATTCAGGTTTCTAGGTTAGCTTTATTTTGGACTCCAAACGAAGGGAAATACAATTTTATGAAGGACTGGCGTTGATGTTCAAATCAGATGTTCAAATCTCTCATAAGCTCTGCATGTGCCACTCCTGTTCCCGCAAATGCCTGAGTACTGCATATCCATAGAGTGTTCTTGAGCTCAGAAGAGAAGTAGTAAAGGTCTAAAAACAGGTTATGAATAAGTACTGATCTTACTAAAAGGCGATTGAAGGTGTTCTGGCTCGAATTAGTTCCATTTTCCGTTCACGAGGTTTGAAGCAAGAGATTCAACAACAGCACGAGATTTTTCAATTTCAACCTATTTACAGGCTTAAGACCAATGCCCGAAAAAAATCTGATAGCTACTATGGGCAGAAGTGTCGAAAGAGCACACGACTGTGGACCCAAAAATGGCGGCCATTTTATGGAGAGTTTTTCAAAAACTGGAGAGAATTCGTTATTACAATTCACACTCGCTTTGATTGACAAATCATGATTGCAAGAAAATGATTGATGATGATTTTTACTGGTAACTGCTCTGCCCCTTTAAGAGACAATGGAAACTGACCCATAAATATCACACTATTGTCCTTTCGCCTCATGAGCAACCCATCTAACGCAAAGCTACAGATCTCACAATGAATATCATACCTCTTGTCCGAAGCTAGTTTATGATTGGCAGAAATTGAAGCTCATCCATAGTTGATTGCAAAATCTGCACCTTTAATCAAAACTCACGTTTTCCATAGATTTAGCAACTTAGCCCCATTCAGCTGTACAAGTGCACACCTTGCCTGGTTACCTCTCTTTTACTAAACCAAAAAAAAAAAACTTCGTCTCAACCACACGTTCTAATTCGGCTCTCCCAAAAGCTATATACCTCTTGCCTGTGGTGGCGAGCCTTAAAACTATATAGGGTTTAAAAGTTTTCTCCCAGGGCTCTACTGACATATACTCACGAAACTCCTTCGTCTCGCATGGAGTCCCACTGTGTGGGTGCAGTTCAAAACTCTGCATTCATTGCAGTCGACAAACTTTTGGCCAACAACCACAAAATCAAATACGTGAAAGTCACCCGGTGGAACAGGTAAGCCGGACGGTATTAAAAAAAAAACTTTTCGAAAAGTTGGTATACCTCGGTGTCTATATCCACGTTTTGGACAATATATAACGGTTGCTTCTAAATTTCAGTAATTTACAAAATTTAATTGGCCTTCAGCGCATCTCACAGGATGATGGAAACGAAATGTCATGCTACATGAAATGACACCGGAGAGGATTTGCCGCTACCGAGAACTGAGAACTGACTAAACTGACCAGGACGACTATTCTTATGGCTGCGGCATCCGGCAAAAGTGGAAGCCAAGGATCTTTGGTACTTAATGAATTACAATGCCAGGACTTTTCCTTATTTCTGTATCTGTTCATTGTGCAAATAAGAAGGGGGACAAAAGTAAAACCACTCTTACGGAACAAAGGCAAAGTAAAAGTATCCTTCAGTAATTAATTTGACCAAATGGATTTTAAGCTTCTCTCCGAAAATATTACATAGGTATATACTGCAACGAGCAACGACACATTTTCTTAGTTTCCGTTGTCCCTTCTCCCTTGTTGTTGTCATACTTGTGTTTTGAAGGCGACAAGCAACATGCAAGGGGCAGAATAAGAATAATTCATGGACTTTGAGAGAAGCATTAAGTTCCTCACTCTCTTGGAATGATTTGCTTAGGCAGTTGCGCTTTCTTTCAGTTTTCCGTTCTGGTGTCCAATGTGCATATGGCTGACTTTCAATTTGAATTCCTCATTCAGTCCTTTGTGGAAGGGAATTGGACCCCCAAATTAATGTCGAATGTAAGAGTACTCAAATGATTAAAAAAAAAATGAAAAATGTTGTTTTCCCTTCCTTGTGATCGGAATGCGTAAAGCGGAAAGCTTTCAAAATAAATTTATTTCCTTTCAAGGGTTTCTCTTCTGGTGTCGTCGAACATTATGCCATTTGAATAATCAGTTTACAAACTGGGTTCAAAGTAAGTGGAACAGGTTTATTATAATAGCGTTAATCGCGCAAAAGAAAAGGAGTCTCTGTCGAACACAGTTGTTCAGTCGATCATTGAGTTTCCTGCTTTGTGGTGTCATTCGTCTTTACCATAGAATGAATGCCTTTAAGGCTCCAATGGAAGGACTTATGAATGAGTTACAAAAAGAAAAAAGAAACACGTCACAGAAGGTTTCCAACTAAATAAAGGAAAACATTGATGAAATCAAACTTGTACCGTCGCTTGTGAGGAGAGGAAATATTGTATGGAGGACACAAGCCGAATTATGGCATTCAAAAGACCTGGCGTTGGGCATTGGTGGTGAAAACTTTGCAGGGTTAGAACGCGCTTTCTGAGAGGTTTTCTTTTCCTCTGTATACCGTTGAACCCAGGCTGGACTTTCAATTTGGACACAATTTCGTAATCCTTTGGAATTGCTACCCTTTATCGATGCAATCTGAACATTTCTTAAGAATTCGTTCACAAAAGGAGCACAAACTTGAAGATAAGCTTAGGATAGCAACAAAAGTCTCCCTGAGGTGGTGTTCGCAATTGCAATATATTGCTCAAAACACGGTTTTTTTAGAAAATGTTATTGATCTACTAACTCAAAAGATCATATGTAAGGCGGCTCTCCCACTGAGGTAACAAGCAACTGGCATTATATGGAAACATGCGTTATAATCGCTTAAAATTATTTTATATCAATTAAATTATAGGTCTCACTATGTTGTTGACTTCATGATTGATATTGCTAATGTTGTTACAGTATTCTCCACACAGTAATTACCTTTGGAACACGTTCGCTTCCATTTAGACATCTCCGCGCCAAGCCTATACTGTTGGCTAGATCTCAGAACCAGTGGTACATTGCACATATTTGGCTTTGTGCGCGTACATGTTAAGGCGCCATAAGAGATATCTTGACATTGCTCTGAATGGCCTAATAATGGCCACTGTACGAGAATGCAATTCCATTTGTAAGCTGAAACATAAATTCTCCGTCCACTGCCCACTGGCGAAACATAAAATGGTTTAGTCCTGTTTCCATCCCCATCCGTACAGCCGGACCAGTACACCTTTGCCTGGACGTGAACTCAGCTCCCATGAAGAACGTGTGCCCATTCCAATTATTTGCGTAATTCAATTGTTTTCCTGGCTGCCACCAGTCCACCGACGAGGCGTATTCGATTCTACCTCGTCACTCCGCTGGACTTACAGCATTAATACCACGCAGTGCCATCTATTGATTCGGTAAAAAATCACTAGAAACAAAAATTTAGAGATGTGACACAAATTGGAACAAGGTTGAGCCCATAACTGTAAGGCCACATTTGGTGTACTATTTGGCCAAACTCGATTCAAATCCAAAGTCGACCTCGAAATTTAGCATTTAGCCTCGGTCATGGGATTTGGGATTACGTGGTGCGTGCGAAATACGTATTTGTTGGGGAATCGAACAAAAAACCGCCCTCAAACCATATTAATACCTACACAAGTATAGCTCCTGTGCGCCAGCCATATACATAACTAAAATGAGCGGTTTTGATTTCATGCCGGTTTTTTGTTTGATTAGTCCTATTCGGAGAGCTCCCTCGGGGTCTGGTGCAGGCCGTACTGGACTACCTTCATCCAAGTGTGTCATAAAATATTCCATTGCAATACAATTAAGCTGGACATCAGACAATCGATGGGAATAATATTTATTTGTTGAATTTGGGTCGAACGGGACCGTTGTTTGAGGCTGCAAATTAAATTTCTGAAATGGAATTTATGTAAACACATAATAGAGAACGGCCAACGACGAAAATGAGACCGCTGGCAATATTTGCGACTGTAAAATTGATTGCATATCTGCGGGCTATAATGATTGGATACGGGATTCGGCATTCGGGTTTGGTTTCGGATATCCTCAATGAATTTTAATTCGATTGCGAATGGAAAATAGATCTACAGAAAATTTGAGTGGGTTTTTGGGGAATATAATTACCAGCTTCAAGCCTTTGGCCACAAAAAGGTGACTACTTGCAGTCGCATGCTAATTAAAGGTAATAAATCTAGATTAGATGCGACGTGGTTATGTTAGTGGTCCCAGAAAAACACAAATTTTGGCCAATTTTGGTGCTTTTATAATAAAATAAAACGAGGGACAAACTCAAAAACCCTGAAGGTTCCGTACTTCTTTGAAGTTGGAAATTGCGAAGATTTTTTTGCAGGTGTAAAATGTACATGAATGTGAGCGTAAGAGTAGAGAACACGCTTTAAGAACGACCGAGAGGATATTTGTGCACAACAACAGCAATCAACAACAACAATATGTGCAGATGAGAATGAGTATCCATTGGAGCAGTTGCAATGGAAGGAAAACTATTAAGAGACCTTGGTTTAATGAAAGTAGAATTAGAGAATGGAGATGACTGAGAGCACAAACACTAGTGCTAGTTGAGTTGTTGAGTATTCATTGCAAGTTCCAATTCAGAGAACACACCAATAACGAATGAAAAATGGTTAAAAGGAGCGTAGTTTATATCTTTAATCTTTTTTTAACTTTTTCGCAAAACAGTCTTGGGCACACTTATAGCTACGAACATGATCTACAAAAAAGGTTTATATCCATTTTTTGTTAATCAAGAAAAAAAGAGCTTTTTGTGGGAATGATAATACTTTTTTTTTCGAATTACTAATTACTCTAAAACTAGTCGATGTGTCACTACCATTGCTATTTGTTTATTCGTTTAACTAGAGGTTATACCGGATGTTGTGTGTAAATTTCAGCCTTCTACGTTAATTTGTTTCTGAAATAGAAAAAAATTGGTCTTGGATTCGGACAGACGGACAAAAGCGAAACTAATAAGGTTCGGTTTTTTCCCTTTAGGTAAGGAACCTTAAAAAGGGGGAAACATAGAAAATATCTGTGAAACTTAACCCTCTAACGCCTCCGGCAGCCTCTAGGCAGGGTATTCATTATGAGTCATAACTCGTGTAGACACATTTATTTTTATAAATCTGCACAGCTTACTTATATGTTATAACCGATATACCGTTCTATGAATTTGTATGTCTCCCGTCTATTTAATGTGCTCCATTTACCAAAAACAGTAGGTCGAATGCGAAGTTGACAACATAAGCACTCAAATAAATATTTTTTTTTCAAACACGATTTTCACAAATAAAAAATATGTTATAATTTTCATCAGAGAGAGTTGAAAAAAATATCGGTAGGGTCTTGATTTATTTGTTTTTCTAATATAAAGAGCCAGGTAGGGGCAGTTAGCCAATATTGTTTTTGTTTGCTTACATATTCGCGTCCTTACTGATTCAAGTGATTTTGGTCAGATATTTACACGATGTCGCATCATAGGACTGTTAAGAACTTGTTGAAGATAACAGATTACGAAATTGCTGGTTTTATAGACTCATATTCATTTGCTTGGAATGCGATTTGCTAAACAGTTCCTAATTCCTTGGTGAGTTCAAGTGTTGTGATAATTTCTACAGTCAATGCAAGTAGCGACTTAAATTCAGCTTCATCAGAAACACCAACTACGTTTTCAGTTTCCTACGTTTCTGAGCCGAAAGTTGTAGATTCACCGTTTCGAATACGAAAGCGCTACTAGGATAAGCCTTTTCTTCCGTTTTTAAATTAATATCTATTTTCATTATTTTTTTTTAAATAAACTATTCATTTTGTTTACCACCCTGTTCGATTTTAATTGCTCTGGCGACCCAATCCCGCCTCAAGACGCAGTTAAACTAAAACGCGTATTCAGTACAAACAAATGTCAAAGTTTACTCAGAACGAAATGTTCATAATATATATTCAAGAAAACAGCTCATCGAACGGTTACGTGAGAGTATTCGAATATATGGCCTTTTGTCACTTTGCAAAAGGTAAACTAAACTATTTTTAGTTTTATATAAATTTGCTGTTGAAGAAAATAATAGTTCAAAATTATGTTGTCGTTTTGATTATCAACAGGTTGACTAATCAGAACAATAAAATAACTTGAAAGCGACATAAGACATGTTCCAAGCCTATCCTTTCACTGATGAGCTATGTTTTTGGTTCAAACGTCAAAAAAACTTCTTTGACCGGTTTATAATTTCCAGAGCAGTGTTTTGTTCAAATATTGTTAAAAAGCCCGCAATTCTCATTACTTTAACTTTACGTAGGGTTGACGTGCTTCCGTTTCAAAGAAGTAATTTAAAAAATAATCGAAATCTGATTTAACAAGAAAAACAGAATCAATACAAATGTGATAGAAAATATAAAATAAAACTGAACATTTTTTGAACTGCCTATTAATATTTTTTAATAAAGTCTTTATAAATGAAGACGTTCCAAATATTTTTCTGAAATCCCTAATCTTCTCAATTTTCAAAAAGGGCGATAGCGCCTTAGCTGAAAATTATAGGGGTATATCTTTTTTATGTAGCTTGAGAAAAATTTTTGCTCAGATCCTATATCACCGTCTAATAACCTGGGTGGAAAGTAATAATCGGCTCAGTGTTTTTCAAGGGGGTTTCCGAGCTGGACTTTCGACGATTGACCAAATATTTTCTCTAGTCACAATAGCCAATAGTTTCTTAGCAAGGAAAAGAAAGTTGTACGCTTTTTTTGTCGACTTTAAGGCGGCTTTCGACACCGTGAACAGAAATTCACTTATTTATAAGTTGAGTTCCATAGGTGTATCAACAAAGTTCCTACAAGTTTATAAGAAACTTTTATATAATACTTCAGCGTCGGTTTGGAATGGAAATGAAAGGTCTAGCTTTTTTGAGACCCATACTGGTGTTCCTCAAGGCTGCGTTCTCAGTCCCATTCTATTCGCGCTTTTTATTGACGACGTACATGAATACCTGCCTGGTGGTGTTTCAATTGGAGACGCCGTCATCAAAGTCTTGCTATATGCTGATGACCTCGTTATCCTTACAGATAACCCTCATACGCTGCAACTGCAGATTAATAAACTGAAGCAGTACTGCGATAGCTGGGAACTGAAAATTAACACTGAAAAATCAAAAATAATGATTTTCCAACATTCAAAACGCATCAGAAGATTACAGAACGAGAGTTGGCAACTGGCTGGTGAACCTATTGAGGTCGTTGATAAATTTAAATATCTAGGTCTCCTACTAACCCACAATCTCGATTTGCGTCCACATGTGGAGGATAAAATAGCTAAGGCAAAAACAGCAATAAACCTAATGTGGTCAAGATTTTATTGCAACAAAAATGTTGACACAGCTTCCAAATTTAAAACATTCAATGCCACCATTAAAGCTTGCCTTTGTTATGCAAATCAAATCCTCGGGTTCAAAAAAATCGAACAGTTTGAAAGCCTACAACGCTTCTTTTTTAAACGTGTCTTTAAACTTCCCACAACAGTCCCTAACTATGCCATTTACGTAGAATCAGGAATTCCCGAAATTTACTATAAAAATCTGAAAGCAAACGCGGACTACGTGGTGAAGGTAATAAAACGGCGCAACACCAATCTTCAGAACCAGCTGCTAAGATATGCTTTTCGCTGCAAATTAACGCCTTTTAGTGACTGGTTCGATCTGGCAGCAGAATATGGTGTGGAACTAAACCTAACCCTGGAAAATGTCAATGACTGGCAATATAACTTTTACGATTGTATAGCGCAGATGGACGAACGTTTTTATGAGAACTGCCTGAACAGGGCGCAAACCTCCGACTCTAGAAGCATATATAGAACTCTAAGCCATTCATTGGACACAAATAACTATTTTTGCAATGAGTTAACAACTTACGAAATTAGCATAATCTTCAGAATCAGAACTGAGACTTTAGGCCTAAATTTTGTACCGCACAGACAGGATCTTCAAAGAACATGCAGCCTCTGCAGTTTAAATGTGCCGGAAGACGTTTTCCATTTCCTCGCAGAATGTCCAATACTTCTCGAAATTAGGAGACTGTATTTCTCCAAGAGTTTTCTCACACTTCAGGAAGCAAAAGAATTGTTGAACGGTCTTTTTGATTGGAAGTTGCTATCGCAATATAGTATACATGCCTACAAGTATCGCAATAGTTTTTTGAATATGTGATCTTGCAAAATTGTACAATATAAAAAAACAGAGGTACAGTCAGAATTATTTTTGTATTTATTTTAGCTTTTTTTATTCTCTTTTCTTTTTTCTTTTTCACTATAATAAAAATTAATCAATGTTTTTTATTACATTAATTTTTAAATTATAAAATGTATCAGGAAATAATGTCAATCAATCGGCAGACGGCAATATAAAGCTATGCTTTTCCCTTTATGTTATATATAAAAAATATGTACTATCATTGAATTTATTTAAATAAAGAATAATAATAATAATAATAATAATATATAAAATAAAACCGATTTATTTTTGACTCCCATGTGTCAACCCTGCAAATTGTTTTAGCTTAGACAGCCATGACAATCCTAACTTTACGGCTTTTAATGACATAATTTTTTTTTCGGTTTTTTTTTTCACTTTTTCGGTAATTTTTAAACACAAAAGTTCAAGTTTTTTTAGGCCATCACTTTATTTTTTCTGCTTCCTATTTGACTTCTACCCTATTCACTCATTTTGATATGAGTCTAAGAAAAGGAAATCAATGTCATTGTTGTCAATCTTCACACTGCTGAGAATACTGGGTTGTGCTCGTGTCCACAGTTTCAGATTTTGCAAGTAATGAAAGAAGTGTTGCCTATGTTGAGTGGCATAATGTCCGACTTATACTATACATAAGAGAAAAGAGATAAGCAGCTATATTCCTCGCTTCACATTTTATAACGCGAGATGTTAGGCATTTTATAAGGGTTAGGGGTGAGTCAATATTGCCTTTTTTTTGCCACTCTCTGGGAATATCCTCGGGGCCACCCTATACAAACAATCCAATAAAATATGTACCTAAGAAGGCCACAGCCACTGGCAAATCTCTGCAATTATGTAAGGTAAAATGGGCGACAACGTATTGTTATTTCATGAAGCAAGAAAACTCTACTCTGCTCTTACCTCTGTCTGTATTAATACTACAGGCAGCACCTGGGAGAGTGCCACAAAATCAAAGTGTTTAGCACTTCAGATGGTCCTTCTATCGGCAAAAGTGCAAACCGAATGACAGATGGTGAGCTCACCCACAAATGTCAAACAGCTGCACTCCCTGTCCCAACGCCCAAGTTGCGGTAGTAATAACTGAAAATTTAGCCCACTCCCCTGTACGTGATCAGTAGCACACGTGATTTAAAGTGCCAAATCGTGGAACTGTCATTATACCTGTCACTATAAAAGCCAACGCTCTGCGGGGAATATCCCCCAAAAGGCCCAATAGGCAATAAAAACAAATTATTGCTAATGGCGATTCCATTAGGCTGCTGTTACACTTTGTGCATCCTATTGAGACAACAACAATCGGAATTTGGTAATAAAACGCTTCTAACTGTTATTACGGATCGTATGATTTCTGCCATGGATATGGCTGGGTGGGAGCTGGCACTCTGGCAGACATTTTCACCGGGGCGCGTGCCATGCCAACACCAGTTGGGCTAATCGAGCAATTTGCGAAATCATTTTAATGAGCCTTTAATGAACTGCGCGTTCAGTATTGCGGGCGGGAGATGTGTTGCGGTTGGGTCCTTGGCGGAGGCACGCGCCAGTCAGGTTTTAAATATTAATTTCGAGCGAAATCATATTTTAGAGCTATGCATATTGATTTGGGTTTCCTCGTAAGACAAGATTAGGGTTTAAAATTTAATTAACCAGGCGTAGACGATGGCGACGACGTTTATTACGACGATGCTGTAAGCAGGGAGATTAGGTATTAGACGAAATCAGGCGCCAAGCACACTGCGCTGCTGATCAAAAGAATTTCAGTAATTAAATCTTTGGTTTTCAGCTAGAAAGTCTCCACGTTTTCTAATGCGTCGATAGGGAACCGCATTCAAACTGCGGTATATGTTATGTTTTCTATACAATGTGGGGAACAACAGCAGTGCAGTTCAGGCTTAATCAGAGCTATGCCTGTAACTTCGTTCGTGTTTTTGGAGGGGCTTACAATGTATCCTTAGCTGCTTCATGACTATACCTATGATAATTATATCTAGGTATGGGGCTAGGTTGTTCGAATGCTGCAGGCGCTACAAACACCAAGAGGAAGTGTCCACCCTAGCATTTCTGCAGCGCAGCTCTGTCATTGCTTAACTTAAGGGCGCAACTGGTCAACAGAAAAGAGGGCCGCTTTAGCTTTTCACGTTACTTCCATTTTTATGAACGAAATGAAAGCTTCCCAACAATCTCTGTGATCTTGGTAAACAACAGCAGCCTCCAACATTTTTAGCCAGCAATGTGTAGATTGCGCCGAGCTAATTCCTGGGACCTCCTTTTGTGATCTGTATTTCGCTTAAGCTAAAAAAAGAAAAGCTTTACCGAATCACTCAAGCGGATCTGCACACAACTCCCTTATACGCTTATACCCCAACCAACACCAAGCGTAATCATTGCTGCATAATAAGCACATGCATGTATATACGCTGCAGCAGAAAACCGCACTTACAGCTTCTTATTTATGCAAATTCACAGAGCCGCAAATTAATTAAGAATATTTAGGACTCTAGCATAAAACAATTACCGCACATGCACTAATTATACAAACTATACCAGAGACACGTACGCTCGTTCTTCAGTCCCATCCTCTTCGCACTTGAATCCTCCAAATTGCTCCTTAGCACCACCGCCAAATGAGAACAAAAATATTGCTCTCCAGCACAGCAAATGGTATAAATATAGCACGCTCTAATGCATGCACTTGAACAATATGAATTTAGGACACTGCAAATGTGTTCCACGTCATCCGGGCAGCCATCTTTCTTGTTCTTTTTCGCGGGCGCACCAAAATGTGCTCTAAATTATCTGCGAGAGCCAATTATTGTGGCGAACATTAGAACAATGCCACGGGCGGTTGTCATTCGGTTGCGGTTGCACGCTTACCATGGTACAATTCAATTAACTACGCCAGCACACATCCAGGAGCGCACACATAAATCGACATGATAAATCGCTACAGCTAAGCGATTGAAAAACTATTTTTCAAGAAGAGCTCTCCTGCCGCATCTCAAAAACCATATATACGAACTGTCGAACTTGTCTAAATTGTTGATTTTGATTTATGAAATACACGTGGAAATTATATATAGAAAGGGGGAGAGAGAAGATCCAAACAGGATGGCCCTTAAATGGAATGACAGGTAGATGTATATTGATATTTGTTTTACGTCAGTTGTATGTTTTTAATCTCGCCATTCACCGATGGGCCACGGGTCCTTTTCCTTTCTGCTTTGACATCGGACAGGTGCACCTATACCTATAGATCGAGGTAAAACTGCTAATGGATGAAACTAGACGAAGAACGAGTAGCTGCAGCGAACAGGATATAAGTTTGACTGAATCCAATTTTCCAACAAATTGATGAGAGATGAAGTGCAGATAAATCGGTTTTAATTTAAAAACGAATTAAAATTCAACGTCGAGCGTACCTCTTTAGTCTATCCGAACCGATATGGTAAGTAATGGACTCTGCATAAATACATAAAAGGTCCTTTGGTCGAGACTTTGCGATAGAGGCTCTCTTACTACTTGTGCTTGTATCGGAAAGAAATGGAACTCAAAGAGGAAATTTCAATTTACTGCCGTCGTCAGAGCAAAGTTTCGTCCTTGGGGTATAAGGTGATTTACATTTAGTCCTGTAAATTGTGTTAAATTGTGTTGGGGTCTCATGTTTGCATCTAATTTCCATGATACTGGGAAAATAATTGGGAGTGTATCTTGCATCGAAAAATTGAGGTGAATTTTTGATCAAAGGATCTCTGGGCGATGGAATTGTCAACCGAAGACTTGAACATTGAAGTTTAAAAAAAAAATCGCTGATTAGGTTCGTTATTAGAGAGCATATAGCTGTTCCCGATCGGCTTTGTCGGTGGATAGGATTTCTTAATGAGATGAAATGATGGTCCTGTAAATTGTTATAATATATCTTCTGAACGTGTTGACCGATTGCGATAGACGACAGACGTTGCTGCACAAAGTCCTGTGTAATGTTTGAGAAAACAGTATGGTTTGAGTGAGCAGTTTTACCGTGACACCTTAACAAATCAAAAAAAAAACAAAAAAACACACACAAACTGACAAACACTGTTATGGGATATCAATTCTTATGATTATTTTTATGCAAAACTTGAAAGGGTGTTACACCCACATCCATCCAAATCATACCTAGTCGAAAATGCTTCGTCACTTTTTTGTCGAATAATATAGAAAAGTCAAAAGGTCTATATGTCTACATAATATATTATCTTTTTATCTATGCTGAATTCAGTACGTTTTCAATGCTGTCTTAACTTATCGAAGATGGATAGTTAATGAGAGGAAAAATAAAAACAATCCCTTAGTATAGGTACAAGGTTTGTTTGACGTGGTTAGCACTAGTGCTGAGATGTGTCAGCTAATGTTCACGTCTGCCAAAAAACCCTGCACAACCCTGAATATTCGGCTACTATATCGAACGCAAAATATGTTTCCCTGAAGTTTCTCAGTCAGATAATTTAAAAAAATGAATGACAGCAAGCGAAATGACAGCGAAACTCAGCGCTGACCTCTTGCCCCGACAAATTAACTGGGGTCATCTCAGGGCACAACTAGGGTACCCTAAAAGCAATTTCAAACACAGGTTTTCAGTTTCAGTACCAGGGCGAATTCAGTGCTATATCGAACACATTAGGGGTAAACCAGTGCGCCAAAATGTATTCTTATGTGACCACGATTACAACACTCACACACTTATGTGTGACCATCATCCTGTCTGTTCGCAACAACAAAGGAGATGCCCGTTCAGAGTCCGAATAACAGTCCATTGCATTCCGGGCCATGAACCGAAATCGATCAAACAAGCCTCCCTAACAAAATATCCGCAACATGGCCAATATTAGTCTTTTATACCAACTTCAGCGCCCATATGTTTGAAACCGGGGCGAATGCGTCTATAGTAACGAGGGGACAGTAGAGAAGATCTTGATGGAGGAAACCTCCTTTTCCTCAAATTATTGATGTCGTCCATGGTCCATCGTCCATGTTTTATTGCGGATTGCGGTCATCCATTTAAAGGCTTTTTTTCGCTCAATGCTTGCAGTCATTCTCTCTTTTTCTCTCTCTGTCCACTTTACACAGATAGATATGGATCACATTCACATTCACATCGCCCTGGGGCGAGCAGACACAAGACGCAAGAGACCACATGGAGATGTCCGGTTTGGCACTTGAAAGCACACACTGACATTTTTATTATGACCACGATTATATTTTTATAAGGATTTAAAAATTTGATTTTTTCCCCCATCGGCAAGAGTTCGGAGGACATTAAAAAGTTTCATGTTGTCTACGATGGCACATGTTGTTCCCGCCTTCTCAGCGGACAATTTGTTTCTTCCCTTCTCCTATAATATATTTTCTGTGTGACGGCTGCTGACAAGAAATTTAAAAAAAAAAAAAGGACCAACGAATTTTATTTGTTCTTGTCACCATTTTTGTGAATGGATATTTAGTTGGGGAAAATGTTTAAGGCAATATTTTGGAGCATTTAAAACGAGCAACTTATTTTGGCAGGAGGCGAAAAAAAATGTTCTTAGTTTGCTGGAATGTCCTGTCGGATAATATGATTTTGATTCATTTCTTTTTCGCTGGGCACTCAAGCTGAACACACAAGTGCTGCAGCTGTTGCTTGTGAGGAGAGTGACAGCGAAAAGGAAAATGTGAGACAATGGTGAAATGTTCAACCGAGATGTCTGAATAAAAGCAAAAATGCCAGCATAATATTTGACATGCAACACGAACGTGTATTGCAGCGGTTAATTTAAGTTTGACTATTTAAATATGTGCTACGTACGAGTAGGTATCTATCTATTTTAACCGGCCAAATTGACAGCTGACAGAAGAATCTAATATTTATTTTTTCTATTTGTTATTATATTCTATTCTAGGTCTCTGTCATTGTAATGAGGTGGTACCTTACTTCATCTAGTAGAATTTAGGATGCGTTTAATCAATTTGTATTACATTATTATGAATTCTCCACCACTCATTGATAATGCAGGTTTTTTAAATATTGCTTCCTGCATGCAGAATGCATGACTGGGGCCTTGATTTCCGGGATATGACAGGAAGAATGTGCAGGAAGTATTTGGCCGTCAGGCATTGCTTCTCGCTGGTGAATAAACATCAATAAAGATCAAATTTAAAGTTCATCGAGCCACACAATTTACTTCCTTTAAGCCTTCACTTAGCAGGACTAAGCCCACTGTTAGTAGAAGGAAAAAAACTTCCTTCAATGGAGCACAATAATTGTACCAAACGGTACGGATATTGAAAATTAAAATACCTCCTCGCACGCTACACACCCTCTGAGTGGGAAGATAAATTTGAAATCCTATTATCCGTGAAATGTAAAAAATCATCCAAGTAAAAATAATACCGCTAGTACATTTTATGCGAAGCAATTTAAACGAAATTGTCACCCACGTGCATTGTAGCACTTTGAAAAAAAAAAAAAAAAAAATATCCTCTTGTCTGTTCTTGTTTAACACTCACAGACGGACCTCCAAACATAAGGATCCAACTGAGTGAGTGGGAGTGTACTCAAGTAAATGCACACAACAACTAGAACTGTACACTGAAAAAGTGATTAATTATTAAGAAAACGAAGATTCAGAGAGGACCAGCACGGCCGTCGTCCTTGATAATCCTTCACTTCGCCTTTCGTTTTTCTTTTATAATGTTCAGTGTTCATCCTTGCTGATGCTCATTTAGTCTATATTGCAAACTGGCTGCCAACTTTGTTGATGAAGAGCTTATGTTGTTTTGAAAGAAGGAGATGGGCGGCCCGAAAGGAAGTAGGTATACAATAGGTTGGGTTGGCGAGTTAGAAGGAAAGAAGGAACAATTTTGTTTATAACCAAAAGTTTTATAAGAATTCATTACGGCGCTTTCAATGGGATTCAAATGGCAGAACTCGCTACACTACAAGGCGGTAATGAGCTGATCAAAAATTAACAAGCATCGGAGAAATTATATTTACATATTTTCGCGTGGGCGTATACAGTTTATTTGGGTTGACCGGAATTTCCTATAGAAGTATTATGCATTGCGCGCTAGTCAACCTCTCTCTATCTCGCTATTGGAAACTGGTATATGCTTCGTTAGTGGACAGCGAAACGAAATGCACAAGAGCTATTGTGTAGCACTATTTTTTCATACAAAGCTCACTATTTCGCTATTGTGAGCTTCCGGAAATTTAGAGTCAACACTGGAATATTTTATTTAGAACGTGTAATTAGTTTGAGAAATTGACAGGACCTGCCTAATAACAAATTCTAGTCTCGGCTTTAAATTTGCGGAAGCCTACCATTGCGCAATATAAAGGGTGTTTTTTTTTTTATAGGTATAGAACTTTAAGTTGGCAACACTATTTTAACTGGCGGCCATTTTGTCAGCTGTCAAGTGATTTATTTTTAGTTTGGTTCATGGATCTGTTCGAAATACGTATCGCGCACAACGTCCATTTTACAGTCAACATAATCGTCCATCAGAGCAATTTATTCGATTAACTATGGAACGTTTTCCTACCACGTTTACTCTAAATCATATAACGCATCCACAGAGACGTCGCACAGTGCGTACAGAATAAGCCATTGCTGCTTTAGAGCGTTCTTTAAAAACGATGGTGGCCAGAACGTTACAGTCAATGGTGACCGCTGTAGAGCCATGTTTATTGACTTTTTCGTTCATCAATTGAACAACCATGATGTGCAGGAGCTGTGGTTTCAACAAGACGGCGCAACATGTCACAGCTCGTGACACAGTTGATTTATTGAAGGAAACGTTTGGTAACCGCATAGATCGTGCAAGTAAACGCCGCTTGACTATTTTCTGTAGGGATATGTGAAGTCGCTAGTCTACGCCGATAAGCCCGAAACGATTGACCACTTGGAGGACAACATTTGCCGCGTTACTGCCGATATACGGCCTCAAATGTTGGAAAAAGTCATCGAAAATTGGACCTCCAGATTAGACTACGTCCGAGCCAGCCGTGGCGGTCATATGTCGGAAATCATATTTAAATAATAATGCCAGAAGATTATCTTTCGAATGAAGAAAATTTCATGTCAATTTAAAAAATAAAAAAATCATCTTTGTTTTATTCCATTTCAAAGTTCTATACCTCTAAAAAAAAAACACACTTTATACAGAAGCCTGGCTATTGTGAACTTATTAAATTAAAAGTCGAAGCTAAAAATGGTTGTAAGAAAGGTGGAAACGGGCCTTACCCATACAAATTTTTATTTACAACTCTAAATTTTAGTAGGTCACAGTAGCCAAATTTTCCATACCAATTTCGCAACTGTGATCTTCCTTAAATTTAAAGTAGAGACTACATTTTTTATTAGTACGCCGCAATGGGCCTTACTAATAATTATTTTTAACCTTCACAGTAAATATTTTGTATGGAAAATTTCGCCATTGTGAGTTCGAAAAATTTAGCCTGGACAGTAAAAATGTTTCGCGGAATTAGTGCAAGTTGATGAGTTTCGTACAAGTTTGTCACTCACTTTAATATCATAGAACAAAATTCTGCTCCACCCATCAGTGGCGATTCCTGATATTAAGCATTGGGTTAACTTTTTTTTTTAATTTTAATTAATTTAATTAATAAAACTTATTTTCACATGCAGCTAACCATGCAGAAAGGAAAAACTGATTTTCATTAAAGTTAATAGTATATGTACTCTCTATAACGGTCCTTGTCTTTTAAAACTGATAGTTTTGGGCACCGG